>JAJIBD010021131.1:0-96831 GCA_021461705.1 Cryptotis parvus
TGGAATAGAATTGAGTATCCCACGGCTTCCCCAACCTCAAACACATGATCATTTAATCTTTGATAAAGGTGCAAAGAGTCTAAATGGAGTAAGGAAAGCCTCTTCAACAAGTGGTGTTGGGAAAACTGGGCAGCAACATGTAAAAAAATGAATTTTGGACCTGTGTCTAACACCATGCACAAAATCAGATCAAAAATGGGATTAAAGATCTCAATATCAGACTTGAATCCATAAAAGTACATTGAAGAAAATATAGGAAAAACCCTCCACGACATTGAAGCTAAAGGCATCTTCAAAGGTGAAACATCACTAACAAAGCAACTAGAAGAAAAGATAAACATATGGGACTACATGGAAACTAAAAGCTTCTGCACCTCAAAAAGAAACAGTGACTAAGATACAAAAGCAGTCCACAGAATGGGAAAGAATATTCACCCAATACCCATCTGATAAGGGGTTAATATCCAGGATATATCAGGCACTGGTAGAACTTTTTACAAAAGAAAAAACAAACAACCCCATCAAAAAAATGGGGAGAAGAAATGAACAGAAACTTCAGCAAGGAAGAAATCTGAATGGCCAAAAAACATATGAAAAAAATGCTCATCACTAATCATCAGAGAGATGCAAATCAAAACAACAATGAGATACCACTTTACACCACAGAGACTGGCACATATTCAAAAGAGCAAGAACAACAAGTGCTGGCGTGGATGTGGGGAAAAGGGACACTCATCCATTGTTGGTGGGAATGCCGGCTGGTACAGCCTTTCTGGAAAACAATATGGACATTCCTCCAAAGACTAGAAATTGAACTCCCATTTGACCCAGCCATACCACTCCTGGGAATCTACTCTGGGAAACCAAAAATACGCAGCGGAAACACCATCCCTACTTTTATGTTCATAGCAGCATTATTCACAATAGCCAGAATCTGGAAGCAACCAGAGTGCCCAAAAATCGATGACTGGATAAAGAAGCTTTGGCACATCTACACAATGGAATACTATGCAGCTGTTAGGAAAAATGAAGTTATAAAATTTGCCTATAAATGGATGGACATGGAGAAGATTATGTTGAGCGAAATTAGCCAGAAGGGAGAGAGACAGATACAGAATGACTGCATTTATTTGCATAACATAAATATATATGTACATATTATGATACCAATATCCAAGGTCAAGTGAAACATATATCAGGAGGTCTTGTCAAAGGTGGAAATTATCACAAACGTGTGGGAGTCAGAGGCTAGGTAAGACAGAAAATGGAACAGTGTGCTAACAATTGTCGAGGGTACTAATGCCAACCTAGAACTGAGCATTAAATAGAGGCAAAAAGATACACATGACAACCCTTTAATGTATGTTCTGTAATCCATAGTCTGGAGGGGAAGGAAAAGAGAAAGAGAGAGAAAGGGAAAGAAATAAAGAACCTGCCATGGAGGAGGGCTGGGGGAGGGGGGAGGGAACCGGGGACGTTGGTGGTGGGAGATGGGCACTGGTGGAGGGATGGGTGCTGGAACACTGTATGACCAAAACCCAAATATGAACTTTTTAATTGTATATCTTTGTAATTGTAAAAAAAAAAAAAATTTTTAAAAAATTGGGATTCCGGGACCCAAAACCTTGAGAAACAATAGATATGCAAGT
This sequence comes from Cryptotis parvus, assembly GCA_021461705.1. Taxonomy (NCBI): domain Eukaryota; kingdom Metazoa; phylum Chordata; class Mammalia; order Eulipotyphla; family Soricidae; genus Cryptotis; species Cryptotis parvus. Next base: position 1,650 of record JAJIBD010021131.1, read on the forward strand.
GGGTAGAGTGGCAGGGTACAAAATAATAACACCCAAATTTTGGTGAAGCTTCCAATACACAAATAACAAAAGAAAAGAAAGGGATATTAAGAAATCGATTTCCATTCACAATTGTACTACGAAATCAAATACCTATGAATCAGCTTAACCAAATAATAGTCAAGGACCTATACAAAGAGGAACCACAGACACTGAATTCAAGAAATAAAAGGGACACAAGGGAAATGGAAACACATTCCCTGCTCAAGTGATGGGTAGAATTAACATTGTCAAGATCGGAATACCCTCTAGGGCTTTGCACATTCAATATGGTTCCTATATAGGTACCAATGACAATTCTTTAAAGAAATTGACCAAACACTCCTAAATAGAATTGGAATAATAAGCCCCCATAGATAGCTTCAGCAATCCTTGGGAAAAAAGAAGATGGGAAGGTAGCAGCTTCCCAACCTCAATTTGAAATACCATAAAGGAGCAGTAATAAAAACAGCATGGTACTGGAATAAAAACAGACCTGGACCTATGGAATAGAGTTGAGTATCCAGATACCTACCACTAAAGACATGATCAGTTTAAATCTTGATAAAGGTGCAAAGAGTCCAAACTGGAGTAAGGAAAGCCTTTTCACACAAGTGGTGCTTTTTGTAAAACTGGACAGCTACTCGTCACTGATTACCTCACTGTCTTCCCGTTCATCATCGATTGATAGAGCGGCCCCCAGTAACATCTCCATATGTCCTCTCATGCTAGAAGAGCCCAAGGGCACCAGCTTGCTCCAGGAACATAAAGAGCCTCAAACCATTCCATCAGGCTGGGAACAGATCTAAAATTGTTACTGGTATTTGGCAAATCAAATAGGACACGAGTAGCTTTGCCAGGCTCTGCCGTGCTGGGTAGCATACACTTCTAGTCATTCTAAATTAGGCCACAGAGCCGGGCCGATGGCTGGTCTGCTGGGTGGGAGTTCACGAGAGGGAATCCGAAGTGGAAAAATGGAGGCGCTCATGGAGTGGGGGTCACCTGGCTTGAGGCAAGGCTCTGCTGGGGTGGCGGGCCAGGGCTAGAACCCACCATCCCTCCCTGGGCGCCTCATGAGCGGTTGGACAGGAGAGTTAGTAGTTAGTTCTGCCCCATGTCTGGCGAGTCTCTCTGATCAGCATACCTGTGCCGGTTTAAAAAGTCTGCTGCAGCGTGGATTTTTTAATTAATTATTTTTTTTTTCCCAAATTTGACATTTCCTTTTCGGACTTTTAAGATGCCTCAGTGTAGAGTTTTGGTCCTCAGTGGTTCCAACACCCATCCCTCCACCCGACCCACCTCCCATCCCCAATGCTCCACCTCCCCCCCACCACACCCAACTACTTGGTGGGTTCCTGTGTGTCTACCTATACCTCTCCCCATCTCTCCCACTCCCTCTCTATCTTTTCCTCCCTTTCATGCACATCTAGAATGCAGTACATCAGAAACATTATGCACAGTCATTTTCCAGCACCACTTGTTGAAAGCCTTTTCAACAAGTGGTGCCTGGAAAAAACTGGACAGCTACAGTCACTCCCGAAACTCGTATGGAATAATAAACCCCCTTAGATAGCTAAAGCAATCCTTGGAAAAAGAAGATGGGAGGCATCACCTTTTCCCAACCTCAAATTGTACTAAAAGCAGCAGTAATTAAAACAGCGTGGTACTGGAATAAAAAACAGACCTGTGGACCTATGGAATAGAGTTGAGTATCCTGACACCCACCCTCAAAGACATGATCAGTTAATCCTTGATAAAGGTGCAAAGAGTCCAAACTGAGTAAGGAAAAGCCTCTTCAACAAGTGGTGCTGGGAAAACTGGACAGCTACATGTAAAAAAATGAATTTGGACCTGTGTCTAACACCTTGCACAAAAATCAGATCAAAATGGATTAAAGATCTCAATATCAGACCTGAATCCATAAAGTACATTGAAGAAAATATAGGAAAACCCTCCACGACATTGAAGCTAAAGACATCTTCAAAGGTGAAACACCATTAACAAAGCAACTAGAAGAAAAGATAAACATATGGGACTACATGAAACTAAAGAGCTTCTGCACCTCAAAAGAAACAGTGACCCAAGATACAAAGACAGTCCACAGAATGGGAAAGAATATTCACCCAATACCCATCTGATAAGAGGTCAATATCCAGGATAAGTATCAGGCACTGGTACAGCTATATAAGAAGAAAACAGCCAACCCCATAAAAAATGGGGAGAAGAGATGAACAGAAACTTTGACAAGGAAGAAATTCGAATGGCCAAAAGGCATATGAAAAAATGCTCATCATCACTAATCATCAGAGAGATGTAAATCAAAACAACAATGAGATATCACCTCACACCACAGAGACTGGCCCATATTCAAAGGGTAAAAGCAACAAGTGCTGGCGTGGATGTGGGGAAAGGGGACTCTCATACATTGTTGGTGGGAATGTCGACTTGTACAACCTTTCTGGAAAACAATATGGACATTCCTCCAAAGACTAGAAATTGAGCTCCCTTTTGACCCAGCCATACCACTCCTGGGAATATACCCTGGGAAGCCAAAAACACACAGCGGAAACACAATCCGCACTTTTATTTTCATAGCAGCACTATTCACAATAGCCAGAATCCGGAAACAACCAGTATGCCCGAGAACTGATGACTGGATAAAAGAAACTGTGGTACATCTACACAATGGAATACTATGCAGCTGTTAGGAAAAATGAAGTTATGAAATTTGCCTATAAATGGATGGACATGGAAAGGATCATGTTGAGTGAAATTAGTCAGAAGGAAAGAGAGAGACATAGAATGACTGCATTTATTTGCATGACATAAATATATCAGGTGGTCTTACCAAAAGTGGAAATTACCGCAAACATGAGGGAGTCAGAGGTTAGGTAAGACAGAGAAGGGAACATGTGTGATTAAATGTCGAAAAGGCTGATACCAACATAGAACTAAGCATTAAATACAGGCAAAAAAATGCACATGATGGCTTTCAAGTGTATGTAATGCAACCCACAATATGTAGGAGAAGGAAGGGAGAGAGAGGGAGAAAGTAAAGAGATAAAGAACCTGCCATTTAGGCAGGCTATGGCAGCGGGGAGGGAATTGGGGACATTGGTGGTGGGAAATGGGCACGGGTGGAGGGTGGGTGCTGGAACACTATGTGACCCGAAACCTCCAAACATGAACAACGTTGTAATTGTATATCTCACGGTGGTATAATAAAATGTTTAATTTTAAAAAAGTGGGTCAGAGCTCAAATAATAAAACCCCATGAGAAATGAATTTGCAGGTTTACACTTAGAACTGTAAGTTTTTGTAAGAAACAATGATATTATCATAAAAGAACAGTACATCAATATTTTATCAAGGAGCACAGCTAGTGATACCCCTGCACTGTCCGTTTACTAAGTCACTCACATTCCCTGAGTCCTCTCAAAGTGCCCCCTAAGTCCTTGCATTGAGGGAGTTTCTGTGATGTGTGTGGTGTCTGTGTGGTGAGGTGAAGCCAGTGTGTGGGTGGTGTAGCTATGTGTGGGTGGGTGCAGAGTTCAGTACTCTTGTAGAGAGGTCTCTGGGTGAGGCTGCTGTGAAGGACTCTGTGTTCAAGATCTCTGGGTGGGGCCTTCCCGAATGGGCTGGGGCCTGGGAAGTTTGGGTAGATTTCTAGCTATAAAATAAGCTGCAAGAAGAAAAGAAGCCACCTTTTCCCCCCTTTTGCCATTTCGGCTTCCCTTAGTGTTTTGCTTCTCCATCCTCTCCTTTGGACTCCTGTTGAATCCCTCTGTTGGGCCTCAACAGGTGGTGGCAGCCATCTTGGCCTTCACGTGGCTGGGGCCTACCTGGGAACCCAGAGTCCGGAGGATTTTCCTGCTCTTGGATTGTATATCGGAACCTGTGTTAGTAAAGCCCTTATAAAACAGCAACAGATTCCTGAGTTTTCATCCATTCCCCCGTCGGCTCGGAGGTAGAAGGGAGCTCGCTTCCTGGCACTTGTTGGGGACCCTGGCGGCGTCCCCGACACTGTGTCAGACATCTCTCTCTGTGGCTCTGAATTGGGGACTGTGTAGGATTTGTGCTTGGGTGTAATGTGAGGCTATGAACATGAATATCTAGGATCAGATCCTGGCTACACAGTGATTCCACAGCTCTAGGCAGACAAGTCCTAACTTCTGACCTGAATGTGGGACCAACATAGTTTTGAGAGATGGGGAGATAGAGACTGCACCCACACCTGGAATGATTGCTTAGCTTCAGAGTCTGTTCAAATGTCTGCAGCAATTAGCACATGGAGGATCCTTCCAGAAGATTTGGAAACATTTTTCCTTTGGAAAATTGCTCCTGCCTCCCTGTGTTAGGTGTGGATAGCTGAGCAGAGGAAATCTGGGCCAGCAACCGTAGCTATGGGCCATCCTGGCCAAACTCTTCTCTTGTTTTCTTCTGATTCTGGGTGCCGGGTGAGACCAACATGGAGCCAGTTTGATGGCCTCTGTGTCTGACTTGAACCCTTGAGTCTAAGTTCAGTAAGAATCACAGGAATGTGAGTCTAAGTTCAGTAAGAATCCTACTCTCTGTAATTGTTTTATCTTACTAGTGGTGCTGTGCTCTTTGTCGTTTTTTGTGGATTTCAGGGGTACCTGATGCAAAGAGAGCAACATTCTGTTCCAGTTTCTTTTCCCTGGGTGTGAGAGACCCTCTGACTGTGAGTTGCTGTCTGGTGGGGGTGACAGTTTGGGCTGTGCTGGTTTTCTTCTGAGGCACTAGTACCTTGCTGAATCTCCAGATTCTATAGCAGTATTTTCCCTGCGGCGGTTCCAATGGTGTGGGCTGCAAGAATCTCCTTTTCACACATGTTCCCTTCTCTGTCTTACCTAACCTCTGAGTCCCACACGCTTGTGGTAATTTCCACTTTTGGTAAGAACACCTGATATATTTATGTCATGCAAATAAATGCAGTCATTCTATATCTCTCTCTTTCCTTCTGACTAAATTTACTCAACATGATCCTTTACATGTCCATCCATTTGCCTATAGGCAAATTTCATAACTTCATTTTTCCTAACAGCTGCATAGTATTCCATTGTGTACTTCTAAGTGTATGTAGTGCAACCCACAATGTGTAAGAGAAAGAAAAGAGAGAGAGGGAGAGAGAAAAGAGATAAAGTACCTGCCATTTAGGCAGGCTATGGGAGGGAGAGGGAATAGGGGACATTGGTGGTGGGAAATGCGCACTGGTGGAGGGCGGGGTGCTGGAACACTATGTGACTGAAACCTCTAAACATGAGCAACATTGTAATTGTATATCTCATGGTGGTATAATAAAATGTTTAATTATAAAAAATCTCCTTTTCATGAATCTTCCAGCTTTGGCCTGGACTCTGTCTCTGAAATGGTTAATGTGGACCAGATGATTTGACCCAGACCTTCTCATCCGTGACTGTCTTACTAAAGTTCAGATGATGTGGAAGGTGTCTTGTACTTTCTGTCATTTAACCTCCTGCCACTTTAGGTTATTTTCTGTCCCAAGAAGGAAGGATTTCCTGAATCTATCTCTCTCCTATCAGCACAGGGGAGCACTTCCCCCAGACTGAGGAATCCCTCTGATGTGAAAGTTTGTGTGTTGACCAGCTCTGGATCTGCCTTCATGCTCTTTTTCTCAAAGGTTAGCATTTCCTCTCAAAAACTGTTGCCTCCCCCACCTCCAGAGCCTCAACTATGACTTCCTTCCTCACTCTCCCATGTCGTTTCTCTCAATTTCTCATTCTTCTCCACTGTATATACCAGCTGTGGTGGAAAGATTTTCTGTTAAGTGCTGTCCACTCTTACAACAGTGGTAACATCACTCTGTGTTTCTGTTGGAGGGAACATTTGACTCTCACGTTTATCTTTTAATATACTGGACTCCTGCTGCTTCTGGTTCCATTTTCCATGGAATATGTGCTCTTTTCCATGGTAAAGAGTTCGATGCCCTTTTCTTTGAGAAATGAGTCTGTGCCCTCTGAGCAGCCAAGATGTCTGCAGCCAGGAGAACTTTTGTGTGCAACTCTTGAAGGAGCATGGTGTAGGGAATATCTGGGATTAACACACATGTTGCAGTGTCTTGAAGGAGCACTTCAGCATAAAATCTCATAGGGAATTTGATGGCACAGCATCGAGAATTTTGATTTGAGCCTCATATGGTTATAGGTCGAATTTATGAAATTATTTGCAACCTTTGTTTCAAGATATGAGTAATTTCTATCTTATTTAGCCACGTTTTCGATCCTTGAACTAAAAGGACTCCAGATTCTGGTTAGTTGTCTGGGACCTGGCCGGAACACTAGGGCCCAACACAACATCCCAAACTGTTGCCTTCTCATGGTCCACCTGTTTGGCTGCTTCCTTCACATTAACAGGTGCCATGTCAATGGAGTGAAAGCACTGGACAAGTAAATAGTGGCAGCAGTGTCTGCAGTCTATACTCTGGGTTCCTCATCTAAGAGTAGATGGTAATCACTCTTCTCAAGCTGTGTTCCAACAGCAGGTCTGGCAGGGCTTGTGTTGGCGTGATGACCCCAAAGCTGAGAGTTTTCACCATTTTCATGGAGTATTTTTTCTGGTGTGGTTAGAAAGGGTCTATTGGGGTGTTGACCCCAGAGCTGAGAACATTCACCATTTTCTTCATATTTTTCAGGTGGGCTTTGTGAGGCCTGTTTCTGGGTCCTTATAGCAAAATTGTTGGCATTCACTTTTGCCAGGGCGTTTCTGCTGATTGCTTCAAGGGCAGAAGGCACAAGCTGCAGGGTGGAATAGCCCAGACTGGCAAGGTCCCTGGAACCCACCAGCAGCTGGAAGTTACTCTAGTGCCGCCATAGTAACTTCCCAAAGTTCCGAATGCTGTTCCTTCTGCACCCTCCAGCCACCCAGGTTTTACCAACACTTTGTTTCATCACTTCCCCACCGGTATCAAACCTGAGGTTCAGGGAGGACACGGGGAATATTTTTATTGCTGTCAGCCTTTAAATGCTTGGAATCAGGAGAAAGGTTATGAAGGACAAAGACATAAGCCACACTTCAAGACCGACTTTGGGGTAATTGATTCTCTAGCGGTTCAGCATCAGTGTATCATGCAGCAGGAACCCTGGCACTCTGCATGGATCGGGATAGTTCTGTTTTGTCATTTCATAGTTTAGACTGCACCCACATCTGGAGAGATCAGTTTGCTCACAAGTCTGCTGCAATTGGCATGTGATGAAGCTTACAGAACTATTGGAAAATCTTTCCTTTGGAAAATTGCTCCTGCCTCCTGGTGTTGTGTGTGGACAGCTGAGTGAGGGAAACCAGGGACAGCTGACATGCTGTAGACCCTCCTGGACGCCCCCTTCAGTTCTTAATCTGTAGTCCTCTCTGAGGGCTTCTTTCTTCTAATAGCACTGGGCCTGAGGACTGGGAGCCAGGTGAGACCACATGGAACATGTTTGATGGCCTCTGAGTCCACTTGAGCCCTGTGTATAAAGGTTCAATAGGAATCACATGAATGTGAGCTCCTTCTCTCTGTATTTGTTAAATCTAACTAGAGGTGCATGAAAGAGGTGTCAGTCATCCCTGCTTGAAGGTTTTCCTTGTGGGTCTTTGTGAGGAGTGAGGGCAGCTTATCTGTCTGACTCTGGACATGGACAGGAAGCATCTTCTGAGGGAACAAGCTGATCCACTGGGGCCCCTAAAATGTCCTTTCCTCACTTTGTTCACAGAAATACGTCAAATCTACATTGAACTTTTTTCACTGTTTAAGGGTACCCATATCCTTAAAGAAAGATAGGTGAGAAGGAAAAGCCAGGGGCTACCAGTAGTCAAAATCAAAACTAATCAAACCCAAACACCCAAGTTTGTTTCCAGAAAAAGTATTCTGCTGTGTGTTTAGAACAAAAGAGGTGTGTTACAACGGGAATATTCTGCCTTTCCCTGTCCTTACTGAACTGTTTCTTGGGCAAGTGGCTTCCTCTTGGTCAATATTGGAGGACAATTATCCTGGCAAATAGGCCAGATTTGTCTTAGTTGGAGAGTTGAGGGACTGTGAATCTGCTCATTGGTTCCGAAAAACGCTGGACATTTGCTGTCTAGGTCTAGCTTTGTACACTAACTCCCATGCGGGCATGACCCAAATCCGATATATTTATTCTTTGAAATGAATTTGTGGCTTTGAGGGAGTGACCTGCTGAAAAGAGAGCACATTTCTGCTCCTGTATTTTTTAGTGGGTGTGTGATATCCTATTGTAATGTAGGCATTGCTTCCTGGTAAGGGATCACAGTTTGGCCTGTGCTAATTTTCTTCTGAGGCACGGGCGACTTCCTGAAGCCCCAATTTCTGCAGCATTTTCCCGCAACTGTTGCAATGGTGTGTGCTACAATAACCTTCTATTTGTGAGTCTGCCTACTTTGGAAAGAGCTATGACTCTGGGAACTGGTTGAGGAGAACCTGATGCTTTTACCCAGATATTCCCATCCTTAACCTGTCTTATTAAAGTTCACACGATGTGGAAAGTGCCTTGTATTTTCCTCTCATGTACCTCCTGCCCCATCAGGCTCATTTTCTGGCTCTTACATGAATCTCTCTCTTTCCCAACAGGATTTGGGAATGCTTCCCAAAAATTGGGGAAGTCCTCCTTCATGAAATTTTCATATTTTTTCCTGCTTTCATCCTCCTTTTCTCCTTCTTTTTTTTTTTTTCCTGCTTTTTTCCTTCTTTCATCCTCCTCTCTTTCTCAGTTGTCGGCATATTCCTCTCATAAACAGTTGACTCATCCTCATCCGCAGCCTAAACTATTATCTCCTCCTTAGTCTGCATTGTTCTCTCATTTTCTTGATCGAGACTTGCTTCACACCAACCATGTAGGAAGGCTTGCTGTTCGGCTACTTAGGAGAACCGCACTCTTCTTACCCTTTTCTGTAAGTGCTGTCATTTCTTTCTAGAATTGTAACATTACTCTGTGTTCCTGTTGGAGTAAGCATTTGGCTGTCACATTTATTGTGTTGATTACTGGGCTCCTGCTGCTTCTGGCTAAGTTTTCCATGGAATTGTGTTCTAAAAAGAGCTGGACACAGAGTCCACCACCTTGTTTGTTTGTGGGATGAGACTGCCCTCTGAGCAGCCAAGATGTCTGCAGCAAGGAGAACTTTTGTGTGCAACTCTTGAAGGAGCACGGTGTAGGGAATATATGGGATTAACACACGTGTTGCAGTGTCTTGAAGGAGCACTTCAGCAAGAGATCTCATAGGGAATTTGATGGCATGCCTTTGCACAAGTTTTATTTGAACATCCAATTGCTGATAGATTAAAGCTTTTGGCAACCTTTGTTGCAAGTTATTGTTCATTCCTCTCTTGAGAAGCTGCATTTTCTATCCTTGAATTAAATGGATTCAGACTCTGGTTGGTCATCTAGGACCTGGCCTGAACACTCTGGCCCAAGATGTATCCCAAACTTCAACCTTTTCCCTTTGAACTTTTTTAGGCATTTTTCACCCTCAATGATTTTATTTTTATATTCTTTTTAGAGAGCTACCTTTTGAGAGCAGTCTGGTGGAAATAGACCTCGGCTCCTCTTTTCGTGTTTTTGTATCATTGAACTTGGAGAGTCCTTGGGTCGCTTCTTGTGACACTCCAACCCCGCTCTCTCTGCTGTAGTCTCTCCCTCCCTCTGAATGGAACGGTCTGAGAAGGCGTCCTGCTCTCCTGGCCAGATACATGTGCCTTGGAGAGGTCTTGGCAGACATCAATTGTGGTCCTTCCCAGGGCCTTCTTGGTTTCCTCATGCCCAGCTGAAGACACAGTGAGGGGACTCACTGAAGTGGTTTTAATTCCCTGGTCTCTATGATGGGACTGATGGACTTTACACCCCTTGAGTGGGGTTTGTTTCTGATTTTCAAAGCTTTTGTAATAGCAGAGGATGCTTGGCCAGGAGCGACAGCACACACAGGGGAACAGCCAAGTTCAATTTGTGTCATCTTCCATTTAAAGTTAGATTACAACATTGCCTCTAGCTGCCCCATAATAAGCAAACTGACCAATGTGCCCCACAACATGGCACTTCTTCAGAGGTTTCATGGGGAAGAGATGTTCTTTGTCCTTGATGTTACTCATGGATGAGCGCTTGGGGGGTGTCTCACTCATTACCGCCTGACAGAAACTTAGGTGTTGATGGAGACTTAAGCCAGTGCTTCTAAGAGGCCTTGTCCTGTGCTTAAGGTTTAGAACAGGACAAGTGGTTTAGATTAAAAACGCAGATGATACTTATCCCAAACCACAGAATTATTGGAGAGAAGCCAGTTTAGGTGCTCCAGAACAGGTAGTGGTGGGACAAGAGATCTTCCAGAGGTCTTATTAGTAGATGGATGATTTGAGAGAGAGCCCAGCTCAGGAGCTTGAGATTCTGCTGTCAGGGTAGAGACCAGAGTTGGCCGGTTCCCTAACAATGGATTGTGGGAATTGGATAGGGAAATAGTTTGGACAGTGTATGCAGTCAGTCCATTTTCTGAGGTCCTTTTCTGAGAGTTGATGATAATCACACTTGTCAAGCTGTGCCCCTACCTTGACTCTGGCAGGGCTTTTGTTGGAGTGTTTTCCCCAGAGACGAGACAGTTTACCATTTTCATGCATTTTTTCCTGGAATAGTTGGGCATGGTCTGTGGTGATGTCTTGACCCCAGAGCAAAGAGCTTTCACTATTTTCATGGTGCTTTTTCTGTTGTGGTCGGGCACGGTCTATGTTGGTGTGTTGACCCCAGATCTCAAAAATTTTCTTGTATTTTTTCAGGCAGGCTCTGCTAGGCCTTGACATCGGTCATTGATAGCAAAACTGTTGGCCTTTGGTTTTATCAGGATCCTTCTGCAGGGTTCTGTAGGAACAGAAGTCACACATTGCAGGGAGGATGGCCCCGTCTGGGATGGGTTCCTGGTACTCACCTCATCCCAGAAGTCCTCCTGCCTCCATGGTGACTTCATAGTTCTCCAAAAGTTCTTTCCTCTTTACCCTCCGCCATCCAGAATTTACCTAACTTTGTTTATGGCTTCCCCTGCAGTGTCACACCTTAGGTTCTGGGAGGACACAGGAAGATTACCTGTGCAAATGATCAATGGGGTTTAGCTACTCATTCCATTCTCGCAGGGAGCCTCTAAATGCTGGGAATCAATAGACAGGGTTAGGAAGGACAAAGCGATAAGCAACTTGGGAAATTTGGTTTTCTGGAGCTTCAGTGTCAGTGTGTCAGGGCACAGGATCCCTGAGACCCTCTGCATGTTCAGGATAGCTCTGTGCTCTGTTCTGTCATTTCACAACACTTCCTGATTCACTGCATCCCCAAAGTCTCAATCTACCTAGTGGGAAAAAAGAGCAGCGCCACTTCAGAGATGAATCTGCACAGTTGGGAAATGTTTCTCTGGTTGGACCTGAAGGTCCCACCTCTTAGACCAAGTTCAGCAGGTCCCCTCCAGACATAGCTGCCCAGGCAGTATCCATCTTCCTCATAGTGCTGAGAATAGAATTTTGGGGAGGCTAGGTTTAAATTACAATCCAGAAATCTTCCCAGGATTGCTTCCTGAGGACAGCCTGCTGCTGGCTTGGGGTACAGGAAGCCAAGACTCAGAATTGTGAGAGATGGAGTAATTCCTGTCACTGGCTGCATGGCAAAGCTCACCTTGCACTCTCTCAAGCTTCATGATTTGTCTGCTCCTCACCATTTGCTCATTTTCATAGAGGGGAGAGAAAATACCGGCTCTGACCCATTTCCTAGTTTTCTGTCTTGATCAGCTAGAGACTATTAGTGTTTTGAACCACATGTTTTTCTACAATCAAGTAAGGATGGTAGTAGCGTTGTTCCCATTTTTAATTCTACAAAGGGAAAGAATTTTCTTAGGTGTATCTCTCTTCTCTGTACATAAAGGGTCTTATGAGACTTACCATAAGCAGCTTCTCACTGTCCTCCGCTTAAGAAACACTAAATGTGGGTTGGAAAAATAGCATGTAGGGCATATACTTTTAGCCGACTAGGCACCCCATTTGTCCCCTGAGCACCCCATTTGTCCCTTGAGCCACCAGGAGTGATCCCTTAGCACAGGTTCATTTTACCATGAGCATTAATGAGTGTGGCCCCCAAACAAAAACCAATGCAGAGAATTGTCCTTACTTCCCTGTTCTTCTCTTGGGTTGGGAATTGAGGGGCCTTAGAACCTCTATCCCTTATTGGTTCTGTCTGGAAAAATTAACCCCACACACCTGAAGGAAACTGTTGATCAGCCCTGAGAGGGCTCATTGGCCAGCTTCCCTCTATCCCCCAGTGCTCTGCTGCTGGTCCTTGCCTGGAAACTTCTGTAAACTAGGCTCAAGGTTTGAGAGTTTTCACCAGGAATCCTGGTATTTATTATCCTTTATTGGGCACCTGAATTGTTCATAGGAGAATGAGGTCCTGGTCTGTCTTGACTAGCTAGAGACTATTAGTGTTTTGAACCACATGTTTTTTTGCAACGAAGGGAGGTAGTAGCTTTGTTCCCATTATTCATTTCTACAAAGGGAAATAATTTTCTTAGGTGTATCTCTCTTCAAACAACATAATGGGTCCATGAGACTTACCATAAGCAGCTTCTCACTGTCCTCTGCTCAAGAAATACTAAATGTGGGTTGGACCATAGCACTTAGGGCATATGCTTTGCAGCCAACCAGGGTTCAAGCCCCTCTATCCCTGTTGTCTCCTGCGTCACCAGGAATGATTCCCTTAGCACAGATTCATATTATATTGCTTATAGATGTTTTCAGCTTATTTTTAATTTTTCTTCTTAAAAATATTTTATTATACCACCATGAGCTATACAATTACAAAGATGTTCATGATACAAAGATACACATGATAACCTCTAAATATATGCATTGTAATCCACAATGTGTAAGAGAAGGAAGAGAGAGAGAAAAAAAAAAAAAGAGGAAGAGAAAGAGAAAGAGAAAGAGAAAGAAAGAGAAAGAGAAAGAGGAGGAAGAGCCTTACATAGAGGGAGGATAGGGGAGGGGGAGGGAATTGGGGACTTGGTGGTAGGAAATTGGTAGGGAATTGGTGGTAGAAAAAGGGCACTGGTGGAGTAATGGGTGCTAGAGAACTGTATGACCGAATTCCAAACATGAACATCTTTGTAATTATATATCTCACGTGGCATAATAAAATATTTAAATAAATAAATAAATAACCCCCCCCCAAATAAAATCTCTATGTTATTCAATAAACAATCCCAAATACACCACAATTGCAACTATGGACAATAATTATTTCAAACTTTCCCTACCCTACTTGAGTCTGTCCTAAGCACTCAAAATTAATCTTGTATTGTTTGTTACAAGATTAAGACTCGCAGACATGGGGCAGAGCTGCTACTGGCTCTCCCTGTGACCAGCTGCTCACGAGGTGCCCGGGAGGGATGGTGGGTTCTAGCCCTGGCCCACCAGCCCAGCAGAGCCTCGCAACAAGCCAGACGACCCCCACTCCATGAGGGCCTCCATTTTCCACATCCAGACTTCTCTCTCGTCAGACCTCCACCCAGCAAACCAGCCTATCAGCGTTCGGCTCATCGAAGTTCCACCCTGCAGCAGTCTTTCTTAAATCCGGCTCAGGTATGCCGGTCCAGAGACTTGCAGACATGGGGCAGAGCTTCTACTGGCTCTCCCTGTGACCAGCTGCTCACGAGGTGCCCGGGAGGGATGGTGGGTTCTAACCCTGGCCCACCAGCCCAGCAGAGCCTCGCATCAAGCCAGACGACCCACTCCATGAGGGCCTCCATTTTCCACATCCAGACTTCTCTCGTCAGACCTCCATCCAGCAGACCAGCCTATCAGCGCCCAGCTCACGCGGCCGCTTGCGCCGCGTCATCAATAAATGCTGGACTTAGAGATGTCTACAAGAGTATGCTACCTGCACGGCAGAGCCTGGCAAGCTACCCATGTTGTATTTGATATATATGCCAAATACCTGTAACAATTATAGACCTCATTCTGGAATGGATTGAGGCTCTTTATGTTCCTGGAGCAAGCAGATGCCTTGGGCTCTACAGGACATATGGAGCTGTTACTGGGGCCCGCTCGAGCAAATCGATGATGAACGGGAAGACAGTGATACAGTGATTGTTTGTTACACCTATTCTGCTTATACGTGGTAGAGAAATGTTTTCTTAGAAGAAGGTTAATGAGGGGCCAGAGAGATAGCCGATAGCCCAGCGGGTAGGGCGTTTGCCTTGCATGCGGCCGGCCCATGCCGGCTCGGGTTCGATCCCTGGCATCCCATATGGTCCCCTGAGCACTGCCAGGAGTAATTCCTGAGTGCAGAGCCAGGAGTAACCCCTGAGTGTCGCTGGGTGTGACCCAAAAAGCAAAAAAAAAAAAGAAGGTTAATGAGTATTGTTCAATCTTATAAAGGAACAATTGGGCCACTGAGCTCTTTGTATCAGAAATTACTGATATGCTGGAATGAGTAGGCATTGTGATTACACAACTTGTTTTGGGTGCCTCATACTTGCATCTATAAAATGTAATGGAATATTGGTTTAACCATAATCTAAAGCCTGAGATGTCACATGAGCACGTGTGGCCGAGGAATTGCAGAGATTGTATTGAGTTATTAGATGATGGTCTTTTTGGAGATTTATATATGAATCTCTGGATCATGGCCACTGATGAGATTACTCTGGTGCACGATGCAGTCGAGGGCATGACCACTGCTCCTTCTGGAGCACAGGGAGAGGTGGGAGGGTCCCCGTTCCTGGCTCTTTGAAAGACTAGAATATTCAGATGCAGAAATTCGCATATCTGGCATTTTCAACAGATTCACTCATGAGCGGTTGCTCTTCGGAGTAGTGAATTATGGCCTGGAACATGTTGGTGATTGTGAGCAACAGAATTCTTGCACTGCCTGAGAACCCACATTCTTCTGGAGGGAGTCACCTCTTCCTCGAGCCACAGAACTCTTCCACAGAAATGGTTTGGTGTCAGGGATGCCACTGGGGTCCCTAACAGTGTCAGGACAGTAGTTCTCTTCTATCTCCGAGGATGCCGGGGAACAGATGAAAACTCACGAGTCTGGTGCAGTTACAAAAAGGCTTTTAATAGTACAAAAGCTCTTCCACAGCACTCCAATATAATGAACAAACTCTAGCACTGGCCCGAACATAGACCATACAAAAGAGCCAAAGTCTCCCACCAAAGAGAGAGGATCTCACCCGAGATGAGTCCTACCCAGAAGAAGGAGCAAAAGGCCAAAGAGCAAAAAAGCCAAAAGCCAAAAAGCCAATAGCAAAAGCAAAAGGCTGAGGAGCCAAAGCCACAGGATCCAAAAGCTGAAAGCTGAGGATCCAAAAGCCGAAGGGGCCTCAAGTAAATCCCCTTATATACACCAAAGTAATCCAGGGGAGGGTCTTGTCAACAAAGAACTCTAAACAGCGTGTAGTGCCACACCCTATTGCAGGTATAAACAAAGATTATGCCAAGGACTAATCCTTAGATTATCTCTTATGTAAAATAGAGAGAGATAGGGGCCAGAGCAATGGCCCACCGGGTAGGGCGTTTGCCTTGCATGCAGCTGGCCCATGCTGGCCAGGGTTCGATCCCGGCACCCATATGGTTCCCAAACACCGCCAGGAGTAACTGCTGAGTGCAGAGCCAGGAGTAACCCCTGAGTATTGCCGAGTGTGACTCAAAAAGCAAAATAAAAAAAAGAGAGGGGGTCTGAGCTATCGTCCAGAAGTTAGGGCATTTGCCTTGCACGCGGCTGGCCTGTGCCAGCCTGGGTTCGATCCCTGGCATCCCATATGGTCCCTGAGGAGCGCCAGGATTAATTCCTGAGTACAGAGCCAGGAATAAACCCTGAGCATTACCAGGTGTGACCCAAAAAAGCAAAAAAGAGAGAGAGAGGGCTGATATAAAGTAATACATCTTAATTTCATGAGCTTCATGTAATCTAGATGGTACCCACAAGGTCCTTCTTATTTATTATCTGCACCAGGGTGACTCTGAGTATCTTGTTCTCCATATACTGACAGGGTCACACTTGCCTGCTTGAGAGCAAACTAGTATGGTCCTTCCGATAGCCTTCCTATAGATTCAACGTAGCCAGGGTGGTAGTATCCTGGTAAATTCTAACTGTCCCACGCTGGGTGCAGTGGGTATAAAGAGGAGCTGTGCCCAATCTAGAAAACACAGAAGTCTTAGTAGATATATAAGTCAGAAGTTATTCAGTCAATGTGACTTCTGTAACTGCCACACCCTCTAGCAGTGTTTACATAGAAGAGAGGTCTCATTAGAATGAACCTTTGGCTTAAATAGATTAAGCTATGAGTGGGCAAAACACCAAAGCTCCCATATTAGCTAAATCTGTCATCCAACATGATACCAATGATATTCTTCAAAAAAATTGACCAAACACTCCTGAAATTTGTATTGAATAATAAACACCCATGAATAGCTATAGCAATCCTTGGTAAAAAGATGGGAGGTATCACCTTCCCCAACTTCAAACTGTACTACAAAGTTTAGTAATTAAAATGACACAGTATTGTTATAGAGACAGACCTGTACACCTATGGAATACAACCGAATATATCTATGTATCTTATGGATTCAGGTACGATAATGAGGCCTTAATCCATTTGACTTGCCTTTCTGCATGGCATTAGGAAGTGCCCAAGAACAAATGAATGGATAAAGAAGCTATGGTGTGTCTACCAAATGGAATACTACACAATCATTAGAAAAATTGAAGTCATGAAATTTTCTGATACATGGATAGAAATGAAGAGTATCATTCCAAGTAAAACAATTCAAAGGGAGAGAACAGATACAGAATGATTGCAGTCACTGCAGGAGGAATATTACCTAAAGAAAATAGTAATAAAGCCAGGAGGATCATTCCTCAGTCAAAATCTTACTAGATAGGGAAAGGTCAATTAAGTCAGAGATGGGACCCATGAAGCAAATGAGAAATAGACTATGTCAATGATAGGTAGTAAGAGGTCACTCTGGACAAGAACTGGGTGCTGAAAGGAGTAAGTGATATGCATGATGCTATTTCAGTAACAGTATCACAAACTAAAGTGCAAAAAAGTTAAAAAAATAAAAAAATTGAAATAGATGCAGGCATGGGGGCAGGAGGAAACACATGGACATTGATGGAGGAAAGTAGACAGTGGTGAAGAGATGGGTGCTAAAACACTCAAATATGTACGACCACAAGTCAATCATGAAGAGCTTTGTGACATTGTACCTCTTGGCGATACAATCAAGAAAAATCTAATTAAGTGTGAGGGAGGGAGCAAACTCAGAAGACTGATGCATTCTTAGTATGTGCGAGTCCCAGGTTTGAACCACAGCATCACATGTCCCCAGAGTAGCCCTATTTTACTAACTCAAATTATGGGTCGAGGAGAGACAAATGTCTCTCCTTGAATATATCTAAGAAAGGATAGATAAAGACACTGATGTGGTAATAAAAGAGGACATAAAATCAAAAGCATAACCTGGTGTCCTTGGTCTTATATTTCAACACGCTTTGTTTAGGGTTCATAGGAATGCTTGTTTCACCCTAAAAGACTAAGATGAAGCCACCATGCATGACTGGTATCTTCTCAGTTGGGCATTCTGTCAGGTCACCCGGACCTTCCTTATTCTAGTCCTCTTTCCCACTGAAACTGGAGCTGCTTCAAGAAAACAATGTCAATGACAATATCAGACACTTCATATTTATTAAACCATTTTATCTTCAAAACTCAAGAGCATTCCAGTTTACTGACCTTCCCTCAGGAAGGAGAGGCCTGTGATTGGTGCTCAGCGGCACCCTTAGGCACAAATGGCTCACTGAGGAGGTTGACTCAGGTGATGCTGTGTAGACAGGCAAGCGTATACCTTGGGGACAACAAGAAGGGTGGTTTGTGACCTGCAAAGCAAAGAGGAACGACCCAAAATGCCCCCAGCTAGGATGTAATCAGGAAGTAAAGGGGTGGGACTTGCACCCTCCCACTGGGGATCATCAGGAAGGAGCCCAGCAGCAGCAACTGCTAATGGAGGACTCGCATATGGGTGCTGTGCACTTGGCCCAGGAGCTCAGAGGTGGAGCCAGTGGATCACTCGGTACTTCTAGAGAAGAAGGTAAAATCCCAAACTTCTGCCTGTTGCCTGGACTCCCTGTTCACCATGCCTCATCCATGGCTTATCATACTCCCCTCATTAGGATAAGGTGCTGCCTGTGCTCATATCACTTAGCAATGTACAAGGGTTAGGCAGCTCTTCTAGGAACCCAGATCCGAGATAATTACTTTGGCACTGTCATTTATAATACTGTTAGGAGTAGTATTTCATTATATGATATTCCGACACCACACCCAGCACCAGAGTTCAAGCTTGTCTCCATTCTCTCTAGGCTCCCTTTCACCACCCTCTATTCCCTTCAGCAAATTCAGTTTTCTGGGTTGACTGTCATAGTCCGGCATCCTTGGTGTTTTGCTATTCCTGTACTGTTTCCTTATATTCTACATGAGACAGATCATTTGGTATCTGTCCTTCTCCCTTTGAGTCTGCAGAATACCCTCCACTTCCATCTATGTCATTGCAGTGAGTCATAGGAGTTCATGTTTTCTGATAGTCTGTTCTATTGTGTGTATAATTGCCAGTTGGCTCATGGGTTATTGGGCACTCGGGTTGTTTCCAGATGCTGCTTATTAGGAATAACCCATTGATAGTCCCAAAACAGTGCACACGTGGTCCCTTCCCCACCTCCTCACCAGAACTCATCACCTGTGTTTCAGTGACAGCCATTCTAACAGCTGGGACAGGACATCTCATGTGGGTGAGATATCATCTGAACCATGTTGAGCAGTGCACAGCGCCCACATCCCGTCCTCCATTAGCTGCCGCTGCTGCTGCCCAGCCACTTGCTGCTGAGCCCCAGCGGGAGCAATTTCATAGAAGACCTAATTAACTGAATAATAATAAGAACATTAAAGCTTTAAGTTCATTTTTATCAATGATATCACCTAGTACTTTTTCTACATTTTTTCCTATCCGTAATTAAATCCAAACATAACCCGACCTTTATTTTTCTTATATCAATCGCTATATTCTTATTTTTTTGTAGATTGCGGCTTTCTCATTTATGCGTTGACATCTCAGAGTGCTGAGGCTTTTCATGGCTGTCCGGGGTAATAATGAACCCAGGTCCCTGCGCATGCCAGGTGTGTGCTCCAGCCCAGGCCTCTGACTATCTGCATGGCTCTTTCATCCTTCCTTACATTTTATTTCTGTTTGTTTCTAAATTTATTTTACCAAAATCAAAGCCAGGGAATTTAATGTTCCAGTTTCAAGTTGTTTTATGAAATTAAATTTCGTGAAACCGGAAAGACAGGGATTATACAGCCAACCGCAATTGATCTCTAGCACCCACAAGGTCCGAGAACTGCCAGGAATAATTCCTGAGAGCAGAGAAGGAGCAATCCCTGAGCACCATCTTGTGAGGCCCAAAAAAAAAAAAAAAAAAGACAGAAAAGCAAACTGTGTTTCTAACTTTATAATGTTTCACTTTCTGCCATTTGAACTTACTATTGCTGTACTTTCTCAAACTTCTTATAATAAATGCTGAGTTCATGAGATTTTTTTTTGTTGTATCTACTTATAAAGATCACTTAATCTACATATTGCTTTAACTGCACTGCACAATTTTTGATGGTAAGTTTTCTTAGTATCCATTAGAAAGTCTCCTTTGACTCAGAGTTTACTCTAAAGCATTTTTCTTAACTAACATGTAATATTTTGACCCATTTTAAAATATTTATTTCGAACTTGGCTGTCTCATAGCAGAGAGCATGTTCTCTAGGGATCAAGATCATCAACATTTGTTCAGAGTTTGTGGTTTTTCTGCTCATTTTTCAATTTTTCTTTTTTTTTGAGTGGTTGTTTGCATAATTTAAAAGACATTTAGGAACTGGAACCAAGGAAAAGGTACTGACTTTGCATGAGGTAAAACCAGGTTCAATTCTATCACCCGTATGTTACCTGAGCAGCATCAGGAGTGATCCATCTGAGTGCCAAACTGGGAGTAAGCTCTGAGCACAAGATGGTGGGGTGCAAAAACCTAAAACAAAAAACAAAGATATTCAGTCTTAGTTATCGACTGATGCAAAGCATTCTATTTGTCCATTAACTCAAATTTGTTAGTCATTTTATTCAATTCTTTTAATTATTGAAAAAATCTTTTCCAATATCTGTCAATTTCCTATACAGATACATTTAGGTTTTACTTATTTAATAACTTATTTATTTATTCGTTTGCTCATTCATTCATTCATTCATTCATTCATTCATATTTGCTTTTTGTGTCACACCCGGTGATGCTCAGGGGTTACTCCTGGCTCTGCACTCAGGACTTAGTTCTGGCGGTGCTCTGGGGACATATAGGATGCCAGGGATCGAACCCGGGTCGGCTGCATGCAAGGAAAACACCCTACCCGCTGGACTATCGCTCTGGCCCTAGGTTTAATTTCTATCTGACAGTTTTTGTCAAAAATAAATCACTTAATCACTTCATCACTTCATCACTTGAATCCCGTTATTCATCGATTTGCTTGAGCAGGCGCCAGTAACATTTCCATTGGACCCTATCACGTGCCAATGTAGCCCAATTGCATCTGGTTGATTCAGGAATATGAAGAGCCTCAAACCGTTCCTTCAGGGTCTTTAAAAGGAAGTCTGACCATCTTGTAGGTGGGCGGCAACGTAATCTTTTGACATCCCGTGGGATCCAGTCGGTAACGGCTCTAGTCCAGCAGTTGTCTCTAAATCGCATTACATGTCCAGCCCATCTGATTTTCGATGCCTTGGCAAACGAGACAGCGTCCCTGATTCTGCAATAGCGATGGAGGTCAGAACTCTGGATTCCTTCTCTCACTTGAGTGAGGTGTGATATTCCAAGCATAGCTCTTTCAATTCCTCTCTGGGAGACCCGAATAGCATTCTCATCCTGCTTTCGTAGGGCCCAGGTCTCTGAGGCGTATGTTAATGCAGGGAGAACAGTGGAGTCAAAGAGATGTGCCTGGAGCCAGAGGTTCTTTGTCCTTTTAGCTATTTCTTCAATGCCTTTGAAGGCATTGCATGCCGCTCTCTTCCTCCTGCGCAGCTCAGGTTTTAGGTCATTCATCATGTTGACTTCTCGACCTAGGTACACATAACTGCTGCATTCAGAGATGTTTGTTCCATGGAGAGTGAATGGGGCCTCTGGAACTAGTTCATTTTTCATGAACATATTTTAGTTGAGATTCAGCTGTAGACCTATCTTTCCACATTCTCGGTCGAAATCAGCCAGCATTTCTGCCGCTTGGCTAATGTTTGGTGTTATTAGAACGATGTCATCAGCGAAGCAGAGGTGGTGTAGTTGCTGACCATCTATCTTCACTCCCATTCCTTCCCATTCTAATTGTCGCATGATGATCTCGAGGGTGGCGCTGAAGAGTTTTGGTGAAATGGTATCACCCTGTTGAACCCCTCTTTTGACATCAATGATCACTTCTTTGTAGAATGGTGAGATCCTGGTGGTGAATCCGTAATACAGCTCACGAAGGATCTTGATGTATTGAGTTTGAACACCCTGTTTGGCTAGGGCTTCGATGACCGCTTCAGTCTCCACAGAGTCAAAGGCTTTCAGTAAATCAATGAACGTGAGACAGAGCAGCATCTTGTACTCCCTACAAACCTCAATGAGCTTGGTTACTGTGTGGATATGGTCGATTGTGCTGAATCCTTTCTGGAAGCCAGCTTGCACGCATGGTTGTCCTTCATCTAGTGTTCTGCCAATCCTGTTCAGGATGACTCGTGTAAACAGCTTGTAGATGACAGACAACAGGAAGATGGGGCAGTTGCTGATGTCGTGAATGTCTCCCTTCTTGAACTGTAGAACTAAAAATCCTTCTGCTTTTCCATTGGGAGGGCACCTTGCATTCAGACAGGTAGTGTGTGAAGAGCCGAGCTAGTGTATTGATGAGTACCAATGGCAGATTCTTCAGGTGTTCGGGTCTGACTTTGTCTGGGCGTGGTGCTGTTCCCTGCTTTACTGACGAGATGGCACGTCGGATTTCAGAGGGGAGAACATTGGGAATGACATATCCGTCCTGTGGAATTTGGTATGTGGGCAGGTGGATGTGGCTATCAAAGAGATTTGAGTAGAAGTCATGGATAATTTTCTCTATTGCCTTTCTGGAAGATGTGATAGATCCATCAGGGCATCGGAGGGCAGTCATCTTGGTCTTATAGTTGGCGAAGGACAGGCGGGCGGTGCAAATGCTTTTCCTGGCTTCTGCTGCATCTTCCAGTATTTCTGCTCTTCTGTCTTTGAGGTCTTCTTTTATTGCTTCTCTGCACTGTTTAGCAAGCTTGGACGTTAGCATTTGGTCTCCTGAGACTCGCGCCTTGCCACATTGGTGAATGAGCTCGAGAGTTACTGAAGACAGGCGTCCTTTTTGTGTCTTTCTCTCTCTTGGTATTCTTCGCACAATCATGGGTGTGCTGAACCAGTCGATTCATCATCGATGTCGTCAATGATGGTATCTTCCAATGTTGCTGCAATGGTGTCAAAGAGTTCCCAGTTGGTGGTCGTTCTCGAAGTTCTCTTCTTAAACTTTGCAGCCTTTTCTCCCCGTTGCAGGAAGGAGAATTTTGCATGAAGGAGACGGTGGTCCTATCCTGTTTGGAATTTGGGGACGATAGCAACATCAGTCAGACAAAACCGTTGATTGAAGATGATGTGGTCAATTTCATTGTGGAACTGTCCGCCAGGAGATTCCCATGTCCAATGTTTCGCTTCAGCCTTCTGGAACTGTGAGTTCCCATGAATGGTCTTGGTGGACATGATGAACTCAGATAGTCTCTCACCCTGTTCATTCCATTCTAGGCCATGGGTCCCGATGTGGAGTTCTTCAGCCGATCTTCTTGGTCCTATCTTGGCATTAAAATCACCGACTATGATCTTGTAGAAGGTGTGATCTTTTTTATAGAGCTCCTCCAGTTCCATGTAGAATTTCTCAATTTCATCTTCTTTGTATGTGGATGTTGGTGCATAGACAATGAAGATAGATATTGCTGGCAGTGGGCCACATCTCTTCAAGTGTAATTATCCTATCTGGTTTGTTAGGTATTCAAATGAATCAATGTTGATGACCATGTTCGTGTTGACAAAGACACCAACGCCACCGATGCCTCTTTCGTCGCATGTTCCAAGGAAAAATTCTTCTCTGGTGTCAAATACAGCATGATGCAACTGACGCCTCCTCGTCTCAGTCAGACCAATGATATCGTACTTGATCTTTTGAGCTTGCACCATCAGATCCTCAATATATGTTTCTGATGCCAGCGTATGTGCATTGACAGTACAGACAGTCATTTTAGTCCTTCTTCATTTTGGCAGCCTAGATTGGCTGTGAAATTTTATCAGGCACTGCTTGTTCACCTTTCTTACTGCTGCCATATTAAGGGCTCTTTCGGGGTCAGGAAAATAAACATTTTTGTTACTGTCTTTGGCATATCAAACATGCATCGGACAGCTTGCCAGGCTCTGCTGTGCGGGCACTATACTCTCATTACTTTGTGGGGCTCTCTCAGAAGGGTGGGTAGAATATTCACGGTAATTTGGAGGTAAATTGTGTGGCAGCGCAGCAGCTGTGCACAACAGGGAAAGCTGGTTTCTGCTCTGCGGGTGTGTCTGTGGCTCAAGCATTCCTGGGCTTGAAATACTCTCCTCTGAAGGGCGGGTCTCTGCAGGGTGGGTCCTTGTAGGCTGGGTTTCTGACAAGCTGGGCTGGAGACTGGATTAATCTGTTGGGTGGAGATCTTAGGAGCTGCGGAGTGTGGATGGTGAAGATCGCTGTCAGCAAGGTGTGGGGGGTTTCTCTGGCTCCTCCGAGGCTCCATCGGGATAGTGGACTCAGGTTGGAAGTTGCTCTCGTGGTCCATGGAATGCAGGGGGTTCAATGGGGAAAGCTGGTTTCTGCTCTGCCAGGTGTATCTGTGTCTGTGGCTCAAGGATTCCTGGGCTTGAAATACTCTCCTCTGAAGGGCGGGTCTCTGCAGGGTGGGTCCTTGTAGGCTGGGTTTCTGACAAGCCAGGTTGGAGACTGGATTAATCTGTTGGGTGGAGATCGGAGAAAGCTGGTTTCTGCTCTGCCGGGTGTATCTGTTCAAAAATAAATCTTTCATTGAAATCAATTACATTATAGGGTTATTGAGATTCATTCCTAATATTTAATTTTGGTCCTCATATGTGTCAAATATTTATTGCCTCTTTTCCTCTGCTTTCCTGTTCTACTGAATTATAGGGAGACCATAGGTACACAGCCCCCACGAAGGTTGTACCCAGCACTGGATAGTGAGTGTCAGCAGTAGTTACCAAACAGCCCCCTAGGAGCAGCCTCCAGGGCAAATCGAGCAGTCAGTCCTAGGACTCAACTGCCCAAGATCATTGGTGGAGTAGAAGTATGATATACATATATAGATATGTAGATATATAGATATGTATATGTATATATACATGCATAGAGAGAGAGAAAAATAGAAAGAGACAGAGAGGGAGAGAGAAATCCAACAAGCATGAGATCTAAACTACAATAACCAAGCTTGAAAGTGTGTCAACCAAGGAGACTAACTTGGGGATGAGAGGGACTCTGGGGACACTGGTGGAAGGAAGATTCTTTGTCCTTTTAGCTATTTCTTTGGAAACATCATTAAGTACACTTATAATGTAGACTGAGATTTTCTTAAAGAAAGGAGAATGGGGAAGAAATGTATTTGTAGAAATAAAGGTTGAACATTTAACATGGTTGAAAATTTGAATCTACATCTTCAGTGTTTTTATGACCAGTAAAATAAAAACAAATACATTATAAGACATATCATAGTTAAACTGAAAAAAAATGGGGTGGGGGTTGAATCATGAAGAAGGGAACTGCAGTAGGACCAAACACTGACACCATGTTAGCAACTCTGAAATGAAGGCAGTGTCGTAATATATCAAAGACATTGGAAAAGAACATCCATCATCTAAGCAATTCATTCCAAAATGAAGACAAAATATATGTGCAGGCAAAACTAAATGAGCTGCTAGCAGTTATCCTTGCGAGAATAAAGGAAGTCTTCTGAAGTCAAATACTTGACTAGGCTTGAAAATACTGAATTGTTAAACTGTGTGGTGGGAAATGTGTATACTAAGCCTAAATCTTCTATTAAATCTATCACTAGAAACAAAACTATTAGTAAATTGGGAAAAATGAACATCAGAGGCTTAGCAATATCAATTTGTTTTATATTTGAGATGTGTAAATTATATTACTTCTAATATATAAATACTTCTGGTTGAAAATAGAGGATAGAGTCCAAACAACTTCAAAATGGACATATATACATTAAGATAAATGAAAATTAAGTTAAATTAAAGTTTATGATGATAAACTTTAATATGGAATATAATAAAAATAAACCATAGATAGATAGATAGATAGATAGATAGATAGATAGATAGATAGATAGATAGATAGATAGATAGATAGATAGATAGATAGATAGATAGATAGATAGATAGATAGATAGATAGATAGATAGATAGATAGATAGATAGATTACTGTAAAGAAAACACATCGTGTGTAAAAGTTGGAGGTAAAAGACAGAGGGCATTCTAAGGAAAAGATTCTGAAAATTTAAGACAAAAAATGACAGACAGCTCTGAACTGTTCAGAGTATGAAGTTGGTATATCTCAATCTGAGATCACAAAGAAACCAGGGAACAATAAGTTCCAGGTGGAATTAATGGGAAATTAACCTAGGTCTTTTTGAAGGGGTACAAAAATCAGGGAAGGGTGCAGGAGCTGAGGAAAGGGCAGCAATTATCCACCTCCTCTTGCTACAGCCACTGTTGCTGGCAGGTGTCCTTTGTGACAAAATCAAAGAGTCTGAGGTTTTAGTCACCAAACTCAAGTCCAGGGCTCATTTGCCTACTGGCAGTTGTGCTATTCAGATGGAGAGTTTTTTCTCTACTCTGAAAAGTGATATTTTTACTTGGTTGAATTCTAAACCAACTCTATGTCTGACTAATGCAATCTTTGTCATCTTTTGTGCAGTGAATATCTTTTATGTAATATGGTCGACTATCCAGAGGAATCCATCTGTACCACCATCTGAAACATCTGGAAACATCCATAAGGTAAGAAACCACAGGAAACTCAAGAAAACAGGCTTGCTTCTTGTTTCCTTCTTCCTTCGTTCCTTCCTTCGTTCCTTCCTTAGTTCCTTCCTTCGTTTCTTTCTTTCTTTCTTTCTTTCTTTCTTTCTTTCTTTCTTTCTTTCTTTCTTTCTTTCTTTCTTTCTTTCTTTCTTTCTTTCTTTCTTTCTTTCTTTCTTTCTTTCTTTCTTTCTTTCTTTCTTTCTTTCTTTCTTTCTTTTTCTTTCTTTCTTTCTTTCTTTCTTTCTTTCTTTCTTTCTTTCTTTTTAATACTTTCTATCTTTCATTCTTTCTCTCTATCTATCTCCTTATTACCCCCTCATTATTTCTGCATTTCTTCTGCATTTTTTCCTCCTGTGTTTCTCTACTTTTCCCAGGATATATTCCTGTCATGTGGAAGATGAGAATAGCCTTTCTGAGGAAGGGATTAAGAGGTGATTCTGGAGAGCAGCAAGCCTAGGCAGAGTAGGATTGAGCTCTGGAATTTGTACTGAAAGATACCACAGTGGGTGTCCTGAGAGACGCCTGGGATCAGCTCCAAATTTAGTAAGCAGCAACTGAAGACAAGAGAACTTAATAGCTGGTGTGTCTGTGGGAGGCCAGGGTCCAAACCCATGGATGGTCTCTGACCCCAGCATTTCCCCAGTGGTGGCCAACAGAGGTCACTGATGAGAGTTCCTGGGCACTGACTCCAAAAAAGCACGTCCTATCTGACAGAGCTGGGTACGCAGATGTCTCTTTGAGTTTGTGATTTTTTTTTTCCTTTTGAGTTTGTGATTCTTGAGCAGCAGAGCAGGGAGGGAAGGAATCCATGGGGCTTCATACAGAGCCTCCCTGATGTTTCTTCTCGAGAAATAGGTGAAAGGGATGAATAACACAGAGCTCCTGAGGTAGTGAACATCCATGGTGTTCATGAACATGGAAGGTTGTAGCTAGTCTAGAGAGTGAGAGTTGAGAAATGAGACCCAGAGCCTGTCTTTTCTGCCTTCGCAGGGTCCATCAAAGCCCTGTAAGAAGTGGAGAAGGAGCAGAGAAATGGCACAAGGTAAGCACTTGAGGTCACGCCTCTCCTCCTTCCCCTGGAGTTTGGCTTCTGAACCCCAAAGGTGGTCAGCGGCAGAGGCCTCCCTCAGGAAGCACAGCCTGGGAAAGGTTTCTGGGCAGAAAAATGAACCATGACACATCCCTAAATGCCCAGCTAAGAGCCAGGCCCAGAGAAGCTAAAGAATGGGACTGGATTGGACCCACAGTGCCTGGCCAAGGAGGTGGGACTCAGGCCCGTGGGAACAAGTTGTTAGCTGTGTGGTCCCTGCCCTACGTCCCCACCTACCCAGGGGAATGTCCTCAAGGAAAATGAACGTGGATGCAGCACTTAAGTGACAATGCACCCTCATGATAAGAAGGGACAACCCAACAGGCAATCGGCGGCCAGTGGGACGTCCATGTGACCTTAGTGAGTTCTGCTGTTGAGAGAAATCTTAGGGGTTCTCTTGAAAAGTGCTAGGGCCTCCCTTTACCCTGTGACCCAGTTTCCTTCATTACAGCTTTCAAGATATGTCTGGAGGAATTAGAAGAGATTCAGAAGATGGTTTTAGTTGTGGACAGGTACAGGATCTTACTGTCTACCCCTGTGGGCTCTCAAGTTTATGGAGTGGGCGGTGGGGATCCCAAGATCCCAGGGACAAAGGTAGTTGGCAGCTGACCTGGAGCAAGAGCGCTGGGGACAGTGCAGCTCAGCACTGTGGTGAGGGCATCAGGCACACTGTGAAGTCATGTCACCCATGTATGGGTACTGGAGAGGCTGTGGGCTGCAGGTCCCTGTGCAGCCTGCCTGCACCCAGGTCCCCTGAGGCCCTGTCTGACACTGGGGCCTCCGAATTCCCACAGACACTTAAGGAAACACACCAAAATGAAAGACTTCTTAGATCATCACCCGCCCTGGCGAGGTCCAGATTATGAGGAAGATCATACAACTATGGATTCTCCAAACTCCCACCGACACTCAAGGAAACACACCAAAATGAAAGACTTCTTAGATCATCACCCACCCTGGCGAGGTCCAGGTTATGAGGAAGACCATACAACTATGGACTCTCCAAACACCCACCGGCACTCGAGGAAACACACCAAAATGAAAGACTTCTTAGATCATCACCCACCCTGGCGAGGTCCAGACTATGAGGAAGATACAACTACAGACTCTCCACTGTCTCTCCCTCCTCCTCCAGCCCAGTTACCACCATCTCTGACCTCCAGCCCCTGCCCCAGCTTTTCATCCTTCTCTACTTCCATCCCTTTGCTAAAGAGCAACTCTAGACCTTCAAACTCCTGGAAACGCTTCTCGCCGTCACCATCACCACCACCTCTCTCCCCACCCTCCTCTGAATCTGGGGAACAAAATATCTCCCCTCCCTTTCCCACAGCCTCCTCTGTCCACCGCACCTCCATTGCCAGCGTTCCCCAAAAGGAAATGCAGTCCCTCCCACCGGACAGCATTCCAAAGGACACCTGCCCGGGTTCACATGCCCTCTGGCCAGATTCTTCCATCAAAACCCTCTTGGGCCTGGGCCAGTCAGACAGTCCTGGGTAGTCCCTGTCCTGGTGGGAGATGAGTACTGAGACCCTGAGCCTACCGACATCATGACCCTCTGAGTCCCAGGAAAAGCAGATTTCCCATGTCTCACCAGGATCCGTAATGTGCAGAGAGCCTGTAAACAAATGGGTTGAGGCCAGCTACCTGTCTTTCATCAGCGCTGACTGCCAGAGGTTGCTGGAGATGTTTATCAACAAGAAAGTGGAGCTGAGGGTCTGGAAGAGGGGAATAAAGTTGGAGTCTTTTGAAGGCCCCTTGAATTCTTTGGGGGAACGTGATTATATCTCAGGGTGATGAGCAGGATTCTACTGGTTTCCAGTCCTCCTGGAGCATGAAATGCAGATCAGAGCAACTCCTCGGTCCTGAGTGGTCCCCACACCCTGACAATTGGAGAGTACAATTAAGGCAGACATTAAGGCAACTCTACTGGGGTCTCCCCTTTCTGCACAGTGAATCCCTAGTGGCTCGTGTCAGGTTTGCTGACCCTTTAATAAGACAGCCCTCTACCATCTTTAACCCACACATTTATGGCAGAGAAAAAGAGAGTCAGGAAGCAGTACCTTCTCACTTGGCACCACGTGAGACCTTGCCTGATGCTGCAGCCCCCACTTGGGCTCTGACAGCAGAGAGGTCCGCGATTCGGACTGAGACTCAGATGGACGCTGAGGTCCGTCGCATAGTCACACCACCTTCCTCGCCACCTGGAGAGGTAGAGAAGTCTTTTCCCGAAGTAACTGTTATGGGAGCATCTTCTCTTGCAAGTACCCCACAGAACAGCGAATGTCACCTGCTGAAGACCAATCTAGGAAGTGGAAGGATCTTACCACCTATGGTACCAATATCCCAACAGATCCTTAATCCAGACTCCTTTGACCTCCAGCAGCACTCTGGGGACTCGCAGGCCCAGTGGCCAGTGTCTGATCTTCCCAAGGTTTTAGAGAGCCCTGAACCACAGGAACAATTGGAAGGATGGTTCCTGAAGAGTAATGGCCAACTAGCCCTAACACCGAGGCCAACTAAGAGGAGATTCCCAGTGGAGCAGAAGGCACAGGAGATTCGCAGACTCTCAAGGCCCTCTACTTTGATGAACCAAAGAAACCAATGGGTAAAAATTGTAGGTTCAAGTGCCCAGAAGAAAATCTATCTGAAAATAAGTTGGAGCAGGATATAGGACACAGTGTGGGTCAGATCCTATGGGATGTCATTACAGGCTCAGCCAAGTTCCCCATAGAGATGATGGAATCTAAACGTATGATATCAAGAAGAGAATTCCTGAAACCCCCACAATGGACCAATATAAGTCACCTCTTCAGACCATCACGTGCAACTTGGTGAGCCAAATGTGGAACCGTGAAGTTGCCCTGAGGGATGGGCACCACAGTGAAGAACTTAACTCAGTACTGCTGATTCCTGAACAAAAGAAGACGAGCAGGCCTCAGCCCTCACAAGACTCTCACCAGAGGCAAGCACTGCAGGAGGTCAGTTTAGGATCCCAAGTGGATGGGGTGTTAGAGGACACAACAATAATAGAAATTCAGGAGTCCTCATCTTGGGAAGTGCCTCCGGAATTTGATTCTGTTAAAGACATTCAACTTAATTTTTCAGCCTCATCTTATAAATCGTGTCAAAACCTCATAGAACATAGAGATGACATGACCACACCAGCAGAAAAGACCTGTCGTAGCCCTCTGGATTTCCAAGTCTTGGCAAAGTATAAGAAGAAGCCCCCAGAGTCTGTCAATAACATCCACCTTTTAGACTGTGAGACTGGTGTCATCCTGCAAGACTGTGCTATGGACACACTTATCCAGTATGTGTGTCGTGCTGCAGATATTCTGGCATCTCATGTCTCTAAGGTTGGCCTCCACCGTGTCTCCACAGAGGACACATCGGATTCCCAGGTGTTGCACGATCTCACATCATGCAAAAGGAGCAGGCTGGGCCATCAGGCGTGCCCTAAACACAGCCTGGACAATATTTCAACCCCTCCTCATGAGAAAAAGGATGTCAAGCATCCACAAATAGAAGTGATAAAACAGTTCTCTGGGAAGAGGATTTGTGAAACCACCAAGATGAGATCACATTTATCTCATGAGAACAACGAGACACACCTGAGTGAGGCCCGTGATCTGTGGGACGAGGAACAGGAGCCTACAGAACAGAGCTTGAAAGATAAATTCAGCGGGCTTCTGGAGTGGTTTCTCCCCCACAAGGGACCGAAGAACTGAGGACAGGCTGAGTCAAAGCAAACCCACGTCATCTATTTCCCGGAGTCATGGGGCACCAGGGAAAAGCAGATCCCTCACTGCTGAAGCAGAGGCTCTGAAGGTTGCTGTTGGCCACATTCTGGAAGAGAAAATCACACTTCAGCAGCCACAGCCTGCCTCCAGGTCAAGCTGGGGCAAAGAGAAACATAGAGGTGGTCACGTCCACAACCAGAGATCCCCTGGCCAAGAGTCAAGAGAAATGTTGCTAGACACTATCCACAAAGACATACTCAAGGACTACATTCTCTATGCAAAGAAGGAGTCTGCCCGAAAAAGTCACATGTCTCCCAATGAGCTGAGGAGAGCAGCCAAACCCAGTCAGTTTAAGTCAAGGCACACAGGAGCCTCGGAGCACCACCCCCAGGGGGCAGACACTCTCGCCATAAAAATCATGCCGCTCCTCCCCCAGCCTATCATCAGACTGCGGCCGTGCATGGCACAGTCCATTCTAAGGAGAGAGAGAGAGACGCTCTTATTCTCACTTCAGGTCCTCTGTTGACCACTAGCAGCTGTCTTGTGTACTGCACTCATCGGTGACACAATAAAGCTCGTGTTGCCATGAGAGACAGTGCCTCTGTCTCTGCCTTCCCAGGGGGGAGGGGGTACGGGTTAGGGCCACTGTTCCTGAGTGGCCTGAGCAGTTACTTTAAAGAGATGGGGTCACACACACAAAGATACTCTTACCCTCTGAACCTCTAAGTGCACCTAAACACTTTGTTTACACAAACAATGGAAGATAGCAGTACTTGTGTAGACAAACAAAACCTAAAACCCCAAACCACTGAAGCTGAATCAGCTGTCCTCCTCAGCAACTGAGTAACTCCAGGAATTGCAGAGGTTGAAAATCCCTTTAGGCTCTGCCACACACATCACAGACTAGAAGTTAGGGGTGGACTAGCCTACAGTGATAGATATGTGAAGTCCAACCCAAGAAGCCCCTATTCTCCTCGACAGAGGAGTGGAGGATCTATAGCAGGGATGGGTAGACGAGGGGGCATGTCACCTAGAGGAAAGAGCGGCCCTCTGAGAGCAGGCCGGTGATTGTACTTTCCCCATCTATCACTAGACACCTGGGCTATTGGGCAGTGAATGGGGAAGGCAAAGTCTCTCGGTCCTACCCAGAAATGGTACACAGATTAAGCCAGGGACCTCCTCCTATCAGTAAGTCCACCCCCTCGAATCCTGACACCACTGCAAAGTAACTCTTTAGAGAGAGTCAGATCCCCAGAACAGGGAAACCTTGGGACAGGGGAGGTCAATACTCATCCCACACATCCCTAATAAGCTCCGCGATGACTCCCAGGAGAGAGCTGGGGTCTGGATCAGGGAGCATGTTTCCTCTGGTTTCTAATCTGTTATCCCACGATGAGAAGAGGAAGATTCCTGCAGGCAAGATGTCACAGTCGGTCTGAAGTGACCTAAGCTGGTAATCTTCATTCCAGCATGGTCCTCTGCAAGCAACTGTCATACATTGCTCTTGCCTCAAAAAATACTGAGATGGGAGCTGTTTGTAGAGAGTTCCCAGTGTGCTACCCACATACACACACACATACACACACTCACACACATTTGCGCACACATAAATGCACATACATATATGCACCTATACACAAACAGATACATATACCACATGTATAGACACACGGACTCACACATGTAAACACATACATATGTACACAGAGATACACATATGCACACACATACTCATGCGCACATACATACACAGACACAAGCACACACAGCTACACATGCTCACAGTTACACATGGACATAGACACATATACATACCCACATACATACACATATGCACACATGTACACGCAAAATGACACACACAAGTACAGACATTTACACACATGCAAAAACACGGATACACACATTTACACACATAGATGCACATACACTCACATACACACACATATATACACCTATACACAAACAGATACATGTACATACACACGGACACATACACATGTAAACACATACACATGCACGCATACATACACAGACACAAGCACACACAGCTACACATGCTCACAGTTAAACATGGACATACACACATATACATACCCACATACATACACATATGCACACATGTACATGCAAAATGATACACACAAGTACAGACATGTACATACATACACAAACATGGATACACACATACACACACGCACACAGAGCAGTAGCAACAGCAGCAGCAGCAGCAGCAGCAGCCATCAGTCCCTCACCAGGTCAGGTCCAGTTCCTAGAAGTATCTGAAGCTAATGTCAGCGCAAGGTCCAAACTGGTGCCTGTCACAGCCCTTCTGTGAACTGAGGCAGAACAAGGTGGGCTGAGGCCTCTGTGACTCCTTGCTGCCAGGGTTACGCCTGGGCCCTCACCAGAGGCCTCTGAGTGAGGATAGCCTGGCTGTGCCCCACTAGTTACCCTGAAAGTCTCTCACCTTCTAACTCATGGAACAGTCTCCTTGGGGCAGTGCTTGTTAGTTTCCATCCATCTGCCATGTCACAGCCCTTAAGCAAAACCATCAGTCCATATGTGGCCATCAAAACTCTTATTTTCCACAGTCTTTCCTACCTTGAGCTCTGATTTACACTGCAGAGAATCATAAATCTTAAACAAGCAAAATGCTGCCAACCTCAAAGCAGCGCAAGGATCTTATTCTCTTTTAACTTCATTCAGTTACCTGGGAACAGTGTCACATAATTTATTTCACTGCAGACAAATTAGAATTGAGAACGACTTGTTTACTTTCAGCCTGGTGGCCCCTTTTGGAAGGGACCCGGGAAATGGAAAGCAGCTGAAGCACTTGCACGTCTGCTCACCAACCAGGCACCTGGGAACCAGCACTTCAGTTTATAAGCAAATGCTTATGTCCTTGTGCGGGCTTTATTTCATTCTTAGATAAAACAGGCTAGCAATTTGTAAGGATTTCTACAAAAACTTATATCTGGCAATGTCCTTATTTTATCCTCTGACCACATTCAATTTAATTTTTTAAAATGTGGCAGTGGCCTCGAATAACAGGACAGATATTTCCAAGATATGACAAAGTTCTGCTGCTCCACTAAAATAACTTAAAACTTACAGACTATTTAGAAAACTTTTTTAATTCTTTCTAACAAAGAGTAATATTTAGTGCAAATCTTAAGGGGGAGTTATTTGGTTTCTTGTTTGAAAAAAAAATTCTTTCAAAAAATGCATATTCACTTGGTCATATAAAAAGTAGAACAATCTGGGGCTGGAGCGATGGTCCTGCAGGTAGGGCGTTTGCCTTGCAAGCGGCCAGCCCATGCCAGCCCGGGTTCGATCCCCGGCATCCCATATGGTCCCCCGAGCACCGCCAGGCGTAATTCCTGAGTGCAGAGCCAGGAGAAACCCCTGAGCATCACCAGGTGTGACCCAAAAAAGCAAAAAAAAAAATTTTTTTTTAAAGTAGAAAAATTTGTATTGGTAGGGCTTGTCCTGAAATTGGAAAATTTACCCACTGCTGGTGGGAGTGTTGTCCACTACAACACCTGTGGAAACATTATGGAGACATCTTGGTAAACTTAGAATTGAGCTGTCCTCTGACCCACCATTCCACTTTTCGGCATCTAGCCAGGACATAAACACAGTCTCAAAAGGATACATGGGCACCATTATTCACTGCACTCAGTATAATAGTTAATATATGGGATCAACCTGGGTGTCCAATGACAGATGTGTGGATGATGAAGATGTGGCATGTCTAACACATCTGCAAGGAACAATGAGATTATGCAATTTTCTGAAACCTGGTTGGAACTGGAGGATGTGCTGACAGAAGCAATCCAGAAGAAGACAAACAGGACGTTCTCACTTATCTATAAGGCAACGTCGTAAAATGGGAATGCTTAGATCATCCTTGACCCCATTGTTCAGAGAGGATAAAGAAGAAATTGGGGGGGGGGAGTAGAGAACAAAAAGTAATGGGTTAACAGGCATCAGGGCCTCATCTATACCAGTGATATGAATGAGTGGTATAGCAAAATACCCAAAACACAGACTCAATGGAAATGAAAACATGAAATCTAAGCGATAAAAACTGATATTTTGTAAAATTCCAAATGGGAGGGGACTAAGGGTTGTGACATGGAGGGAATCTGGACACACTGGTGGAGGGATTGGTGTTGAATTATTTTATGCAACTAAGTAGAAATCATATCTCTTTAATAAAAGTTAAATAAATGGAAGTAGTAAAAACAAGGTGGTGGGCCAGGGCTAGAACCCGCCATGCCTCCCGACTGCCTCATGAACGGCTGTGCACAGGGAGAGCAAGGAACAGCTCTGCCCCATGTCTGAGAGGCTCTGGACCAGCATACCTGGGCCGGATTGAGAAAAAATCTGCTGCAGGGTGGGTGTCAATGATCCGGGCTGTGATGGGCTGGTCTGCTGGGTGGCGTTCTGATGAGAGGGAAGTCCAAATGTGGAAAATGGCGGCGCCCGTGAAGTGAGGCGGGTAGTCTGGCTTGTTGTGAGGCTCTGCAAAGGTGGTGGGCCAGGGCTAGAACCTGCCATGCCTCCCGACTGCCTCACGAATGGCTGTGCACAGGGAGAGCAAGGAACAGCTCTGCCCCATGTCTGAGAGGCTCTGGACCAGCATACCTGGGCCGGATTGAGGAAAAAGCTGCTGCAGGGTGGGTCTCACAACAAGCCAGACCACCCACCTCACTTCACGGGCGCCGCCATTTTCCACATTTGGACTTCCCTCTCGTCAGAACGCCACCCAGCAGAC
Source organism: Cryptotis parvus (assembly GCA_021461705.1). NCBI lineage: Eukaryota > Metazoa > Chordata > Mammalia > Eulipotyphla > Soricidae > Cryptotis > Cryptotis parvus. Next base: position 37,531 of record JAJIBD010021131.1, read on the forward strand.
CAGCCCATCACAGCCCGGATCATCGACACCCACCCTGCAGCAGCTTTTTCCTCAATCCGGCCCAGGTATGCTGGTCCAGAGCCTCTCAGACATGGGGCAGAGCTGTTCCTTGCTCTCCCTGTGCACAGCCGTTCATGAGGCAGTCGGGAGGCATGGCGGGTTCCAGCCCTGGCCCACCACCTTGGCAGAGCCTCACAACAAGCCAGACCACCCGCCTCACTTCACGGGCGCCGCCATTTTCCACATTTGGACTTCCCTCTCGTCAAAACTCCACCCAGCAGACCAGCCCATCACAGCCCGGCTCGGCTCATCAATAAATGCTTTAATTGGAGGTGTTTAAAAGAGTTTGCCTCCCGCTCGGCAAGCCTGGCAAGCTTCTCGTGTTGTATTTGATATGCCAAATTCCAGTAACAATTATATTAGGTCATTTCCATGACCTAATATAATGGTTTGAGGCTCTTTATGTTCCTGTAGCAAGCCGATGCCCCTGGCTCTACTGGCATGAGACAGGACATATGGAGATATTACTGGTGCCCGCTCTAGCCAATAGATGATCAACGGGAAGATCGTGATCGTGAGTAAAAACAAATAAGAATGCATATTTTCCAAGATATAGGCAGTCAGGATCATATTTTTATTTTATACAGAAATAAAGTAAATATTGCATCAAATAGTTTGCAATCTATCCAAACAGGTTACTTAATATAGACTGTACATTAAACATCCGTAGCAAAATGTTAAGGGACATCTTAACATCCAAATCAAAAGAAGTGTGCATTAGTTAGTCAAACATATAGTAATAGTCAAAGCAACCCTTAATATAAGTGCATATCCAAGGTTCTAGTATTACATATTCATACCTAGTCAAGGGATAGCTTCTGTGAGATTTCCTTTTCCTTGTTGCTCCTAAGTGATTTCTAGACTTTATAAAGATATTTTATAAGACTCATGAAGCATGTGACAAGAGTCAAATCTCTGAGTATTCACAGGATGACAGGTGAGTCTTTTATGAAAAGAAGAGCTAATAAGAAGGCTTTTATGACCTTACAACATGAATTTACATTTTGGGGACCAGAGACATGATACAGCAGGGAAGGTGCTTGCCTTGCACATGTCAAACCCAGGTTCTGTCCCCAACACCTCACATGGTCCTCTGAGCCGCATGAGGAGTGATCCCAAAGAACAAAGCTAAGAGTAAGCTCTGAGCATAGCCAGGTGTGCCACAAAAAATAATAATTTCCCTTTCTCCTGATGCAAATATTTGAATTTTCCTTGCAGTTTCAAAAATATTCAAAAATATTTGAATCTTGACTGCATTAAAAAGTCACTGAATCAGGTCAATGATATGGTCTAATGCCCTGTATGACGGCATTTTCTGTAGCACAATGCATGCAGGCAAAGTTCTATGGGGAAAAGGGGAAGTGTCTTCCATCCTATCTAGGTTCTTGAAGTACTCAAATAAACTGATATGGAGAGTTTAGCTAAAGAAATAAATCTATTTAAATATATAGTTGAGAAATATACTTAAATAACAAGGGATTTCTTTTTAATCACAGTGAGATAGACAATTACAAAGTTGTTCATGATTGGTTTAAGTCAAACGTGTTCCAACTTTCACATCTCCACCAGTGCACATTTCTCAACACAAGTGTTCCCAGATCCTCAACCCCCCATTCACACACTTGCTTCGATCTCTCGCCTGCCTGCCTGCCTGCCTGCCTGCCTGCCTTCCTGCCTGCCTTCCTTCCTTCCTCCTTCCTTCCTTCCTTTCTTCCTCCTTCCTTCCTTCCTTCCTTCCTTCCTTCCTTCCTTCCTTCCTTCCTTCTTTCCATCCTTCTCCCCTCCCTCCCTCCTCTCCTTCCTTCCTTCTCCCTCCCTCCCTCCTCTCCTTCCTTCCTTCCTTCCTCCTTCCCTCCCTCCCTCCTCTCCTCCCTTCCATCCTTCTCCCTCCCTCCCTCCCTCCTCTCCCTCCCTCCCTCTCCTCCTTCCCTCCCTCCCTCCCTCTCCCTCCCTCCTCTCCTTCCTTCCTTCCTTCCTTTCTTCCTTCCTTCCTTCCTTCCTTATCAGTTTATCTTAGCATGTATTCTATGCTGGCTGATTTAAATATTTTCTCTCAAACTGCCACAGTCATTGTGGGACTAGCTAGATCATACCAGTATATTCACCTAGCCACGTTGGATCTCTATGTAATTAGACCAGAGAGAAAAGCTGTTTTGCCTCCATGCAAGCAAGCATGGCTCTCTAATAAGTCTAAAGGTAATTCATACACAGCAACTATGAAGTAAAGATGAGACTCTTGTGAAGGCTTTGAGAAATATATACATCGATGTAAGATTCATTAGTAAAGATAAATGCCCTCCTCCACACTATACTGCAGGGGCACTTCCAAGGCAGATCTTAGCTGGGCAGCATAAATATCTCAAAGGACCTAGGTGAGGTCCTGGGAGAAATTACCTGATTAAAATTGACCCTGACTGCTTTCCGCTGGAGTGGGCTGTCTGTGTTGCAAGGATATAAAAACTGTAGCTTTCTTTCTCTCTCTTTTGCCCCTTTTGCCTCTTGCCTCTTTGCCTTCTCCTCTCTGTTCTCTTCCCTGTTGGGCCTTAACAGGTTGTGCCAGCCATCTTGGCCTACATGTGGCCGGTGCCCAGCCAGGATCCCTAAGTCCGGGATTTTCCTTTGACTGGATTGTGTGCCAGAACCAGTGTGAGTAAAATCTATTGAAACTCTGCTGGATTCTCGACTATTTCTCTGGCCGCTGGCCGCTGGTCCCCCTGGGGCAGAAGGGAATCCCTAGGCCCTGCTCCCGGATTTTGTCAGGGCACCCAACAGTGTTCCGACAACTTCCAATGCTGACTTCATATATTTAAAGGATAGGGCATTGCTATCACAAATCAATATCTGCAGGGAAAAATATGAAAGATATTATCTAGGTATCAGGTCCAGTTCTTGCCTAAATACTTTATTTTTTATTAATATTTTATTATATCCTGTGAGATATATAATTACAACGTTGTTCATGTTTGGAGGTTTCGGTCACATAGTGTTCCAGCACCCGACCCTCCACCAGTGCCCATTTCCCACCACCAATGTCCCTAATTTCCACCCCCTCCCATAGCCTACTTCCATGGCAGGTTCTTTACCTCTTTTCTCTCTCCCTCTCTCTCTTTTCCTTCTCTTACATATTGTGGATTGCAACAATACACTTAGAGATCATCATGTGCATTTTTTGCCTGTATTTAATGCTCAGTTCTAGGTTGGCATTAGCCCTTTCGAGATTTATTCGCACATCATCCCTTCTCTGTCTTACTTCTCTGTGTTACTTCTCTGACTCCCACATGTTTGTGGTAATTTCCACTTTTGGTAAGACCTCCTGATCCACGTTTCTCCTGATTGGATTTTGGTATCATAATATGTGTATATGTATTTATGTCATGCTAATAAATGCAGTCATTCTTTGTCTCTCTCTTTCCTTCTGACTAATTTCACTCAACATGATCCTTTCCATGCCCATCCATTTATATTGCCTAAATACTTTTAAAGATGAGTAGCACACCTCGAGAAGAGAGAAAACAACAGTGTATTATGCTGGTACAAACAGCAAAGCTTATGATAAAGGAACAGGGTTGAAACACAGGTGAGAGCTTCACTTTACTGAATATCTATATCCTAGGAAGTGAGACTTGGAGCATTAGCAGGCAGCTGGCAAGAGAGTACAGAAATAGAAATTCCCAACAATGTTATTTTTAACTGAAATATTGGACACCATATTTGGGATACATTCCCAGGAGACCAAGTTTACAGAGTGACTCTCTGCCCATTCAAGGATATCCTGAATGCACTTTCTGGTCAGGTTCTCTCTCCAAGTCTCAGATGCCCCTTGGCAGGTGCTGCTCTCTGATATCAGCTTGCTCGACTTTATCCTGTTTGAGATATGGGAAGGACTCTCTTTTCCTCATCATCCAACCCCCTTTTTATGCTGCCTCATATAAATATTTCTCTATGCTGTCTGGTATAAATATTTTCCCTCATGCTGCCACAATCATGTTCAAGCCTTTGCTTCTCAGGACCCAGGACATCGGGGAGCATTAGGACACTAATAGCCTCCAGTTGCTGCTAACTACACTGAGTAGACAGGGGCCCAAACAAGGGTCATCATTCCTATGGAAAGGGGTCCAAGCAGAGTAGCCGTCCATGAGACCCAGCTCCACCAATACTTCCCCTGAGTCTAGTTATTTGGGTCGGAATGAGGTCTCTGAGCTGGTCTAGCAACTCTCATATCATACCAGTCTGAAACTAAGAAATCTGCCAGAGCCTGCATAGGCTTCTCAAGAGTTGATATCCTGGTTAATCTAGACAGAACATTCTTGGTGCTGAGTTTGTGACAGCCCAGCTCCTGCTCCACTCAGGGTGGCTTTGCTGATTGCTTCAATATGACAAGAATGGGGATCGTTGCAGGTGCCCATCTATCTGGGAAGGGGAACAGGAGAGAGTGGGGGCCTCATTCCCTTGAACCAGAGTGAGGTCACAAAATGCCCAGACTCAGCTAAGACTCTGGCTCAGCTCATATTCAGGCAGTGGAAGGTGCTTTGCGAGGGAGTAAGAAAGAATCACTGGGGGCTGACTGAGTTGCCTCTGGGACTTGGTAATGCCCGTTATAATATGAGGTCCTCATCCTTTGCACTACTCCAGTACTGATAGCATTTCTCTCCCACCATTATAGAACCCACATTGCAGGAGGAAGTAAGTGATACAAACGAAAATATATAGCAAGATCCATAGGGCCCTTCCAGTGGCTATTAGACAAAGGGAGAGTAACTGACAGGACCATAGCAGGAGATAGACTCAGTGCCCCTATTCCTACCTAGAACAGAGGATGGCAATTAAGAGTCACTGGGAATCCGTCTCTGCTGTGCTCCTCAATCTTCCTCTTTGTATTGACTGACCACTTTCTGGTATGTGGGGACACCAATGTACCAGGGTCATGTGGACCCAAAAGGGCCTTCAAGACAAGCCTCTCTCCTGACAGCCAGTTGGAGGAGTTTGGGTGGGTCAGGACTGGCTTTGGCGCGCGCTGAGCTGATGGCTGGGTACATCCATCATAACCAGGGGCCGGAGCGATAGCCCAGCGGGTAGGGCATTTGCCTTGCACGCAGCTGGCCTGTGTCAGCCCGGGTTCGATCCCCGGCATCCCATATGGTCCCCGAGCACCGCCAGGAGTGATTCCTGAGTGCAGAGCCAGGAGTAACCACTGAGCATCACCGGGTGTGACCCAAAAAAGCAAAAAAAAAAAAAAAAAAACCAATCCCTCATAACCAGGTCAGACTGCTGTGTATCCACTGGCCTCCTGCTTTGCTCCATGAATTCAAATGATCAGCAATTGCCATTGGTCATTTGAATTACCCACTAGGATACCTTCTAAATCTCCCCACGAGGATATAATGCTCTGTAGGGTGGTGCTTTGTTCTAATTTTTTCAGGAAGGCAAAAAAATAGTGATCTATTAATTTTTACCAGTTATCTACTAAAGAATTACAACATTTTGTTTATTTTTACTCCTGAAAAATGTTGCTGTTCACTTTGCATCAATGCAATAAATATAGATTTGTGTTTTGACTTTAGATTGAGCTTAAATCTGGTCTCTTCAGCCTCAAATATAAGAGATTTAAAGCAGTGTGCATCCTATAATAAGTGCATCTGAATGATCAGACCAAACACAGACTCAAAGTAAAAGGCTGAAAAACAATTCTTCATGCCAATAACTCTCCCAAAAAAGGCGAGTGTGGCCATACTAGAATCCGATAACAGGCTTCAGGCTGAAAACCTTAGAAAGGACAGTGAAAACCATTTCTTAATCATTAAGAAAAATGTATATCAGCAACAGAGTACACTCTTAAACTTATATACACCCAATGAGGGGCCTGAAAATACCTACAACAACTGCTAATAAGTTTCAAAAAATACATTGACAGTAAAATAATTGTAGATGGCAATTTCAAAAATGCTCTATCAACTCTTGATAGGTCAAAAAGACCAAAACAAACCAGTAAATACTGTCTCTGAAGGAAGAAATGGAATAAAGAAGGATAGTGTATATATATATATATACAGGATTTTCATCCCCAAAAGATGAATATACATTTTTTCCAGAGCACATGGGTCATTCTCCAAGATAGATCACATGATGAGTCACAAAACATAATTTTAATAAATACGAAAAGTTAGAAATTGTGTCATCTATTGAACCACACACAGAAACAGAGTAAAGCCAAACAACCGGAAACTGAACAGCTCTTTCCTAACAACCATTGGGGCATAGAAGAAATCTAAGAAGAAATCCAAAGATACCTGGAAACAAATCAAAATGGAGACATGAACTATGAGAACTTCTGCCATACAGCGAAAACATTGTTCAGAGGAAAATTCATATCCCTGCAAGCATTCATTAGGAAAGAAGAAAGGACCCATATACTTAATCTGACTTCACAGCTCAAGACCTTAGAATCACTTGTAACTTGTCAGTTGTCTTCCCATTGTTCATCAATTTGCTCAAGAGGGTGCCAGTAACCTCTCATTCATTGAGAATGATGTCCATTATTGTTACTGTTTTTGGCATATCAAAGACACCACGGGTAGCTTTCCAGGCTCCTAGTGGCTCTGGGTTCATCCCAGGGGGCCCAGTCTTTATCTATGTCACCAACAAACATCCAGAGCCTATGGGACAGAGCTCCATGTGTAAACAAGCCTGTCTCCTGTCTGCCACCTGTCGACACAGCCAGGCACCAGAGTTACACCTGTAACACCTCGAGGGACAGAATAATATTCTGTATGATGAAAAAATATTAACCTGTTGCAAAGCACACTAGCCTATCTATTTGTCTCTTCTTCCAGTGCAGTAATTAAAACCAACCATAGTATCACTCCCAAAATAAACATTAGTAACCAAAGAAAATTATCTTGTAGAGATATGCACAAATGGAACAAAATACTCTATTTAAAATTTTTTATGAATAGAATAAGAACTAGAGTTTATCAAACTGAACCTCTCAGTAAGAAAAAGTATTAGTTGTGGTGGCAATGAGAAAGATCAAAATATTCCTAGTTTCTCTCAGAAAAAAAAATGTCTTTACATCCAAAAACATCATTTACATTCATTTCATCAATAATGAATGTAAAATGTTGAATGAAACTCATTCCCTCTAGCAGTGTCCAGATTTTTCTCACTCTGTTGACTAGTCCTAGCATACAGCTGAGTTTAAATCCTCAAGAGTTTCACCACTACCAAACAACTCAGATTGTTAACCTGGGAGCCAGAGAGATGGTTAAAAGGCTTTAGCATATACTTTGTGTATAGATTCCCCAGGTTGGATCCCCTGCACAACATGTCCCCGCAAAACTGCTGGGTATAGTTTTAAAAAACAGAGAAAAGTTAATGAAGTTTTTGTTATAGATATTTTGGGAGCATTTTCATTCTTTTCCTATTTAAGAACTTTGGCATGTCCTGTTTCCTCCATGGCCTCTGTATCCCTGTATCTCCACTAGGTGGCTTCCCAACCCCCACAAATGGGCTTTTTGTCTAGCAGAAAAGCACGAGCTTGTCAATGATTCTAGAAACAGTCATTCCATATTAGACATTATATAAAGGAAAAACAGCTACTTCTGTAAATATGGGAAAGTTCTCATGAATTGATGAATTTATATGAAAATAACGAAATGTTATTTTCGTATCGGACAGACATGGGGCAGAGCTGCTACTGGCTCTCACTGTGCCCAGCCACTCATGAGGTGCCCGGGAGGGATGGCAGGTTCTAGGCCTGGCCCGCCACCCCAGAAGAGCCTCACAACAAGCCAGACGACCCCCCACTCCATGAGGACCTCCATTTTCCACATCCGGACTTCCCCCTCATCAGAACTCCACCCAGCAGACCAGCCTATGACAGCCCAGCTCATCGAGATCCACCCAGCTGCAGTCTTTTTTTATAATCCGGCCCAGGTATGCTGATCCAGAGACAGACATGGGGCAGAGCTGCTACTGGCTCTCACTGTGCCCAGCCGCTCATGAGGTGCCCGAGAGCGGTTCGGGCAGGTTCTAGCCCTGGCCCACCACCCCAGCAGAGCCTCACAACAAGCCAGACGACCCCCCCACTCCATGAGGACCTCCATTTTCCACATCCAGAATTCCCCCTCGTCAGAACTCCACCCAGCAGACCAGCCTATCACAGCCCGGCTCACGTGGCCGCAAGAGGCCAAGCGGTTCATCAATAAATGCTGGATTTTGAGATGGCTACAAGAGTATGCTATCCGCAAGGCAGAGCCTGGCAATCTACCCGTGTCATATTTGATATGCCAGATACCAGTAACAATTATAGATCTCATTCCCATGATCTGATGGAATGGTTTGAGGCTCTTTATGTTCCTGGAGCAAGCAGGTGCCCTTGGGCTCTACTTGCATGAGACAGGTCATATGGAGATGTTACTGGTGCCCGCTCGAGCAAATCGACGATGAATGGGAAGACAGTGATACAGTGATTAGTAACATCTGTCAATTGCCTCAAACAATGTCTAGATACAAAATGTGTACTACATTATCACACCACATACAAACACATTAACTGGGGGCCTGAACTAACCACAAGCATGCTAGAAAAATCAACAATAAGTGGAAGAACCATTTTTACCTAATTTGGAGAGCAAATACATTGAGAACATCTTGCAAGCCCTGAATTCAGCTAATAATCTATAATAGAAAACTAAAACCTCCCAAAGAATAAGACATCCCACAAATTTCATAAACCTTACTACTCACTTAAAATACACTGACTTTACTCTACACAAGTAGCCCATTTTTGACTGGTTGGTTATTTGTGTATATATAGTACTATATACCTCCTCAGCAGATTTTTCACAGATTACCTCCTTCTCCAACTTGGATGGAAGAAGGTAATCTGTGAAAAATCTGCTGAGAAGGTATGCTCCCTCAGAAATCTCTAGGGGCGATGGGGAGGAATGTTATAACCTCTGTGTGTATGTGTGTGAGCACCCTGATAGGTCCTCTTTTCAGGTGTGATTAGGAGCCCAACCAAGACAGAAAGTAGGAAATAATAAAACTAAGAGCTGAAATCAACAAGTTGAAATCCCAAAAAATAATCTGAAAAATCAATGAATCAAGAGCTGGTTCTTTGAAAAAAAATAAATAAGATGGAAAAACCACTTACAAGACTGGTGCAAAGAGAAAGAGGGAACCCAAATAAATAGAATCAGAAGTGAAAAGTGGGTGATCAAAACAAGAGAACCTAGAATAGACAAATAGCTGAATCCCTATAACCTCCCGAGGCTGCAACAAGAAGATTTGAAATACGTGAACAAGCCTCTCACCAATGAGGAAATTGAATCAGTAATCAAAAATCTACCCAAACACAAAAACATAGGACCAGACAGATTCACTAGTAAATTCTTCCAAACCTTAGAAGAGGACCTATTGCCAGTACTTTTCAAGCTACTCCAGCACATAAAAGAAACAGAAACACTCCCAAATACCTTCTATGAGTACTCTATTACCCTGATACCCAAAGAATACAGAGATGTCACAGACAAGGAAACTACAGACCAATCTCCTGGTGAACAAAAGAGCTGAATATTCAAAAAATTCTAGCAAATAGAATCCAAAGACACATAAAAACGATTATACACCATGACCATGTAGGATTCATCCCAGGAATGCAAGGATGGTTCAAGATATACAAGTCAATCAACTTAATACATCATATCAATAAGAGAAAAATGAAAACCATATGATAATATTACTAGCTGCAGATAAAGATTTTGACAAAATCTAGCACATGTTATGATAAAAACTCTTCATAAAATGGGAATTGAAAAAACTTTCTTTGATAGAGACAAAGTCATCTACAAAAAGCCCACAATGAGCATCAATCTCAATGGAGAAAAACTAAAAGCCTTCCTGCAGAGATTGGGGACAAGATAAGGTTGTTCACTCTCACGACTTCTGTTCATTATAGTACTATAATTACTTGCCATAGCAATCAGGGAAGAAAAAAGACATTAAGGGTAGCCAGATAGGAAGAAGAAATAAAGCTGTCACTCTTTGCAGATGACATGATATTACACATAGAGAGCCCTAAACTCTCGACCAAAAAGATCCTAGAAATAATAGATTTCTAGAGCAAAATGGCAGGGTACAAATTCAATTCCCAAAGTCAATGGCTTTTCTATATGCAAAAAATGAAAGAGAACAAAGGAATATTATAGAAACGATGTCATTTACAATTGTGCTACACAAAATCAAATACCTAGGAATCAGTCTGACTATGAATGTAAAGGATCTGTACAGAGAAAATGACAAAATGCTGCTTCAATAAATAAAAGAGGACCTGAGGAAATGGAGACACATTCCCTGCTCATGTATTGGGAGAATTAACAATAACAAATACTAATACTCCCTAGAGTATTTTACAGTTTATAAAGATTCAATATAGTTCCTATAAGAATCTTTATACAGATTCAATATAGTTCCTATAAGAATACCCATGGCATTCTTCAAAGAAACTGACAAAAAACTCCAGATATTTGTATGCAGTGATCATTCCCCATTAATACCTAATGTAATCCTTGGGGAAAAGAAGATGGGAGGTATCATTTCCCCAACTTAAAACTCTACTACAAAGCAGTAGTAATTCAAATGTCATGGTATTGGTATAGAGAGATCTGTAAACGTATATAATAGAACTGTATATCCTGACACACACTATCAAATATATGATCACTTAATTTTCGATAAAGGTGCAAAAAATATTAAGTGGAGCGAAGAAAGCTTCCTCAACATGTGGTGCTGTGAAAACTGGTCAGCTATATGAAAACACAAAAAGTTTGACTTCCTTCTAACGCAATGCACAAAAGTCAGATAAAAATGGATTAAAGATCTCAACCTCAGTTATAATTCTGTAAGTTACATCAAGAAAACATGGAAAGAATGCTCTATGACATCGAAGCATCTTCAAAGATGAAACAACACTGACAAAGCAATTGGACACAATGATAAACAAATGGGATTATATGAAGTGAAAAGCTTCAGCACCTCAAAAAGAACTGGTGATCAAGAACAAAGACAGTCCACAGAGTGGGAATGAATATTCACCCAACACCCATCTGATTAGGGGTTAATATCCATGATGTAACAAGCACCCATAGAACTTTTTTTTTATCTTTTTTTTTTTTTTGGTCATGCCCAGCAATGCTCAGGGGTTTCTCCTGACTCTGCACTAAGGAATTACTCCTGGTAGTGCTTGGGGGACCATATGGGATGCCGGGGATCGAACCCAGGCCAGCACAAGCCTGCTGCATGCAAGGCAAATGTCCTACCCACTGCACTATCGCTCCGGCCCCGACACCCATAGAGCTTAACAAGAAGAAAACAGCCAACTCCATAAAAAATGGGGAGAAGAAATTAACAGAAACTTCCAAAAAGAAAAATTCAAATGGCCAAAAGATTTATAACAGAGTGCTCTTCATCATTAATCATCAGGGAGATGCAAATCAAAACAATAATAAGATCATCTCACAACTCAGAAATGATGTATGTAGCTGCCAGACTAGAACTGAGCATTGATTGTACACAAAGTGATTTACATGATATTCCCCAAATGTTTGTAGGGCAAGTCACAATGTGTAAAAGAAGGGGAACAGAGAGAGTTAGAAGAAATGGAAAATTTTCTGCAAAAGAAGCATACTGGGGAGAGTGGAGGGAATTTGGGGACATTGGTGGTTTGAATAGGACACTGGTGGAGGGATGGATGCTGGAACACTGTGTGACATAACCTCATCATGAAAAATTTTGTAACTGTATATCTCATGTTGGTATAATAAAAAAATTTAGAAAGAGATATAAAATCCTGAAAGTTTTACATAGGTAATAGGTCCAGAGAGGGAAGGCAACAAACTTAATATATTTTCAATGTTCCAGGAATTTGGAAAATTTTTAATTCACTAATTATATACACTATGAATCCATTATCATTAAACTTTTTATAGATCACTTCACTTGCATCACTTGTCTTCCAGTTGTTCATCAGTTTGCTCAAACAGGCACCAGTAACATCTCCATTTGTCCCTGTCAAGTGCTAGTATAGCCCAAGGGCCTCTGTTCGCTCCAGGAACACAAAGAGCCTCAAACCATTTGTTCAGGTCATGGGAATGAGGTGTATTCTAGTTGCTGTATTTGGCATATCAAATATGACATGGGTAGCATGCCAGTGATCAAGTGATGTTTCAGGATAAAAATTGTCTTAAAGTCAATATGTTTAACAGTATATTAATAACAATGCTACCTAATGTTACTAACATACAATAACATTAATTCCTTAAATGTGAATATTTTATATGAATAAATTAACTCTTTACTACTAATAAAGTAGCACTCATTCTGACATAATTTGTCCTCCATGGGTGTCTTACATGAGGCAGGGAGGATGGTCAATTTCTCTCTATCCACCTCTGCCACCCAGGAAACCCTGGGAAGGCTCACTGACCCAGTCTTTGCAGGTTCTTGTCTTTGCCTCTCTGAAGGAGATGAGAAATGAAGCAAAACAGATTTCATTTGGAGGTTTTAGGATGGAGAAAGAGAGAGACAGAGATAGAGTGAAAAAGAGAGAGTGAGAAAGAATACCCATCTCAAGAGGGGAGATTAGTGCAACAGGTGATCCGCCACATGGGCACATGAGGTGCATGGGCTCCGGCAGCTTATGTGCAGAGGCTTTGTTCAAGGTTACATTTATAGGTTTTTCCAAGCTGCCTCATGTTGGGGCTTTCATCTAGGAAGTTGTCCTTTGCTAGGTAGTTGGTAGGGCAGTGGAAAGGGAAATGTGTGGGAGTCCTGAATGGTCTTAGAAGTTACTGTTCTGTCATTTGTTTTTGCTGACCTTCTCTCAGAGGGGGCCTACCTTGCCCTAAGCTTTATCAGGCCTTAGTTACTGTTTCTGCAAAATGGATTTTCACCAGCTAGGAGTTGTTGGTTTTATTACATCATAGGAATTCCATTGCCTTAGGGGGCCCTATCCTGTGTGTCTGCCTACATCAATTCCATGCTTATAACTAAAATATAGTCTATTTTTATTTTATCAGTATTAACATCCGGCCCAGGTATGCTGGTCCAGAGACTCTCAGACATGGGGCAGAGCGGTTCCTTGCTCTCCCTGTGCCCAGCCGTTCATGAGGCAGTCGGGAGGCATGGTGGGTTCCAGCCTTGGCCCACCACCCCGGCAGAACCTCACAACAAGCCAGACGACCCCCCACCCACTCCATGGGCGCCGCCATTTTCCACATTGGACTTCCCTCTCATCAGAACTCCACCCCAGGCCGACCAGCCCATCACAAGCCCGGATCATCGACACCCACCCTGGAGCAGTTTCTTCCTCAATCCGGCCCAGGTGTGCTGGTCCAGAGACTCTCAGACATGGGGCAGAGCGGTTCCCTTCGCTCTCCCTGTGCCCAGCCGTTCATGAGGCAGTCGGGAGGCATGGTGGGTTCCAGCCTTGGCCCCCCCCCCCGGCAGAACCTCACAACAAGCCAGACGACCCCCACCCACTCCATGGGCGCCGCCATTTTCCACATTGGACTTCCCTCTCATCAGAACTCCACCCAGCCGACCAGCCCATCACAGCCCGGCATCTGCACGTTTCATCAATAAAGGCTTTATTTGGAGGTGTTTATAGATATGCCTCCCTCCCGGCAACCCTAGCAAGCTGCTCGTGTTGTATTTGATATGCCAAATGCCAGTAACAATTATATTAGATCATTCTCATGACCTAATATAATGGTTTGAGGCTCTTTATGTTCCTGTACCAAGCCGATGCCCTTGGCTCTACAGCATGTGACAGGACATATTGAGATATTACTGGTGCCCGCTCTAGCAAATAGATGATTAACGGGGAAGATCGTGATCGTGATCGTGATTAACATCGTGCCTTTTTCCAGGACTCATACACAGATTACACATGCATGTTACATCATACAACGATAAAGGTGAGTCCTTGCATGTCAAATCTAAGTCTGAATTTTCCAGTTCAAGATGAAACCTACAACTGATTTTTGCTTAACATGTCCATGCTGTAAGATACCACCTTCAACTGAAGAAGCAAGTGTGGCCTACCCTACTCTCCATTAACCGTAACTATTCACATTGGGAACTTCCATGCTCCCTGTGAATTTGCTCCTGCTTGCTCCTGATTTTACTGTGGGCTAGTGGAGATGCGTGAGGCTTTTCCCCAAATGCAAACAGGTTGACCTTTGGCCTAAAAGGGCGATGCAGTTTGAGTGACGAGGGTAGGAAAAATGCTTGAGTCTATGTGATAGTTCACTGTGACTTCTTAGACATAAGAGAAGAGGAAATACCTGGGTCTAGAGATGGCAGAGCATTGAAAGCAGTCTCAGATGCTCTGAGTCTATTTGCCTCCCTAAGAGTGTGCAGAGATGAGGTTCATGTGCTGCTGCAGGCTTTGTTTGGATCTCTAGTGAGACAAGCCCACTCTGTGCAGAACAGATCCTGAGAGAGCTGTGATAGGGCTACCACTGTGAGGGAGACCTGAAGTAGCTGCAAGGACATGGTGGGGCCCACACAACGGTAGGACAGCTAGCTGCTGCTGCTGAGGTGGGCTCAAACAACAGTGAGAGGGAAGAGGTTGGTGCCACCACCCAAACCCGTGAAAGAAAGAGCAGAGAAAGAGCAAAGCGCACTGCCTCTAAGAGAGACTGAGAAAGAGAGACTGTCCTAACATGTACAACAGTGTAGCAGAGACCAGCAGGGTTGCGACTCAGAGCTTAAGAGACCAAGACCACAGCTCCTAGAAGAGACTCAGGATTGCCATAGCAATCAGAAAAGAAAAGGATATTATGGGCATCTAGATAGGAAAGGAAGAAGACAAGTTGTCACTATTTACATGACATATTATACCTAGAACACCCTAAATTCTCTACCAAAAAGCACCTAGAAGCAATAGATACCTATAGTAGAGTGGCAGGATACAAAATCAATACCCAAAACTCAGTGGCTTTCCCATATACAAATAATGAAAGAGAAGAAAAGGATATTAAGAAAACGGTCCCAATCTCAATTGTGCCACATGAAATCAAATACCTAGGAATCGGCTTAACTAGAGGACCTGTAAAGGACCTGTACAAAGAAAACTACAAAACACTACTTCAAGAAATAAAAGAGGACATGAAGAAATTCAAATGAATTGAATTTGAATAATTGATTCATTTAAATGCCTAACAAACCGAATAGGACGATTACACTTGAGGAGATGTGGCCCACTGCCAGCAATTTCTATCTTCATTGTCTATGCACCAACATCCACATACAAAGAAGATGAAATTGAGAAATTCTACATGGAATTGGAGGAGTTCTATAAAAAAGATCACACCTTCTACAAGATCATAGTCGGTGATTTTAATGCCAAGATAGGACCGAGAAGATCAGCTGAAGAACTCCACATCTGGACCCATGGCCTAGAATGGAACGAACAGGGTGAGAGACTATCTGAGTTCATCATGTCCACCAAGACTATTCATGGGAACTCACAGTTTCATAAGGCTGAAGCAAAACGTTGGACATGGGAATCTCCTGACGGACAGTTCCACAATGAAATTGACCACATCATCTTCAATCGACGGTTTTGTCTGACCGATGTTGCTGTCATCCCCAAATTCCAGACAGGATCGGACCACCATCTCCTTCGTGCAAAATTCTACTTCCCGCAACGGGGAGAAAAAGCTGCAAAGTTTAAGAAGAGAACTCCCAGAACGACCACCAACTGGGAACTCTTTGGCACCATTGCGGCAACATGGGAAAATACCATCATTGATGACATCGATGAAGAATACAACCGACTGGTTCAGCACCTCCATGATTGTGCGAAGAATGCCGAGAGAGAGAGAAAGACACAAAAGGACGCTTGTCTTCAGAAACTCTTGAGCTCATTCACCAACGTGGCAAGGCGCGAGCCTCAGGAGACCAAATGCTAACGTCCAAGCTTGCTAAACAGTGCAGAGAAGCGATAAAAGCAGACCTCAAAGACAGAAGAGCAGAAATACTGGAAGATGCAGCAGAAGCCGGGAAAAGTATTCGCACTGCCCGCCTGTCCTTCGCCAACTATAAGACCAAGATGACTGCCCTCCGACGCCCTGATGGATCTATCACATCTTCCAGAAAGGCAATGGAGAAGATTATCCAGGACTTCTACTCAAATCTCTTTGATAGCCACATCCACCTGCCCACATACCAAATTCCACAGGATGGATATGTCATTCCCAACGTTCTCCCTTCTGAAATCCGACATGCCATCTCATCGGTAAAGAAGGGAACAGCACCAGGCCCAGACAAAATCAGACCCGAACATCTGAAGTATCTGCCGTTGGTACTCATCAATACACTAGCTTGGCTCTTCACACGCTACCTGTCTGAATGCAAGGTGCCCTCCCAATGGAAAACCAGCAGGACAGTTCTACTGTTCAAGAAGGGAGACATTCACGACATCGGCAACTATCGCCCCATCTGCCTGTTGTCTGTCATCTACAAGCTGTTTACACGAGTCATCCTGAAAAGGATTAGCAGAACACTAGATGAAGGACAACCATGCGAGCAAGCAGGTTTCCGGAAAGGATTCAGCACAATCGACCATATCCACACAGTAACCAAGCTCATTGAGGTTTGTAGGGAGTACAAGATGCCACTCTGTCTCACGTTCATTGATTTACAGAAAGCCTTTGATTCTGTGGAGACTGAAGCAGTCATCGAAGCCCTAGTCAAACAGGGTGTTCAAACCCAATACATCAAGATCCTTCGTGAGCTGTATTACGGATTCACCACCAGGATCTCACCATTCTACAAAGAAGTGATCATTGATGTCAAAAGAGGGGTTCGACAGGGTGATACCATTTCACCAAAACTCTTCAGTGCCACCCTCGAGAACATCATGAGACAATTAGAATGGGAAGGAATGGGAGTGAAGATAGATGGTCGGCAACTACACCACCTCCGCTTCGCTGATGACATCGTTCTAATAACACCAAACATTAGCCAAGCGGCACAAATGCTGGCTGACTTTGACCGAGAATGTAGAAAGGTAGGTCTACAGCTGAATCTGAAGAAAACTATGTTCATGAGAAATGAACTAGTTCCAGAGGCCCCATTCACTCTCAATGGAACAAACATCTCTGAATGCAGCAGTTATGTGTACCTAGGTCGAGAAGTCAACATGATGAACGACCTAAAACCTGAGCTGCGCAGGAGGAAGAGAGTGGCATGGAATGCCTTCAAAGGCATCGAAGAAATAGCTAAAAGGACAAAGAACCTCCGGCTCCGGGCACATCTCTTCGACTCCACCGTTCTCCCTGCATTAACGTATGCCTCAGAGACCTGGGCCCTACGAAAGCAGGATGAGAATGCTATTCGCGTCTCCCAGAGAGGCATCGAAAGAGCTATGCTTGGAATATCACGCCTCACTCAAGCGAGAGAAGGAATCCGGAGTTCTGACCTCCGTCGCTATTCCAGAATCAGGGACGCTGTCTTGTTTGCCAAGGCATCGAAAATCAGATGGGCTGGACATGTAATGCGATTTGGAGACAACCGCTGGACTAAAGCCGTTACCGACTGGATCCCACGGGATGTCAAAAGATCACGTGGCCGCCCACCTACAAGATGGTCAGACTTCCTTGTTAAGACCCTGAAGGAACGGTTTGAGGCTCTTCATATTCCTGAATCAACCAGATGCCATTGGGCTACATTGGCACGTGATAGGGTCCAATGGAAATGTTACTGGCGCCCGCTCGAGCAAATCGATGAATAACGGGATTCAAGTGATCAAGTGATCAAGTGATGAAGAAATGGAAACACATTCCTGCTCATGAAATGGGAAAATCAACATTGTGAAAATGGTAATACTATCAAGAGCTATATACAGATTCAATGTGGTCTCTATAAGGATACCCATGATATTCTTCAAAGAAATTGACCAAACACCCTTGAAATTTCTTTGGAATATCAATCCTCCATGAATAATTAAAGCAATACTTGGGGAAAAGATGGGAGGCATCACCTTTCCCAACTTCATACTGTACTACAGAGAGGTAGTAATTAAAACAGTATACTATTGGAATAAAAACATACCTGTGTGGGGGCCGGAGCGATAGTCCAGCGGGTAGGGCGTTTGCCAAATAAATTATTTGATTATAATAATTAACTTCCATAATTAAATTATAATCATCAGAATTTCCTTTAAATCAAACATATTCTTTTGTTCTTTATTTCAGATATTATTTTTTATCCTTTAAAATTAATTTCAATTATTCCTCTTTATATTCTGTTTCTTGTTTGATAATAAAGCAATGTGACTTACATAGTTATTGATAGTTGAGTGTCAGGAGTACAATATTCCAGCCTCAGTCCAATCGCCACTGTTGATTTCCCTCCAACAGTGTCCCGAGTCCCTCTCATCCCCAAGTTAGTCTCCTTGGTTGACACACTTTCAGACTTGGTTATTGTAGTTTCAATTTCATGCTTGCTGGATTTCTCTCTCTCTGTGTGTCTCTATTTCTCTCTCTATGTATGTATATATACATATAATATCTATATACCTACATATCCATATATGTTTATCATACTTCTACCCCACCAATGATCTTGAGGCAGTTGAGTCCTAGGGCTGACTGCTCGATTTGCCCTGGAGGCTGCTCCTAGGGGGCTGTGTGGTAACTACTGCTGACACTCACTGTCCAGTGCTGGGTATAGCCCCTGTGGGGGTGCTGTGTACCTGCGGTCTCCCTATAATTCAGTAGAACAGAAAGCAGAGGAAAAGAGGCAATAACTATTTGACACATGAGTAAAAACTTTAATATTAGGAATAAATCTTAATAACCCTATAATGAAATTGATTTCAATGAAAGATTTATTTTTGACAAAAACTGTCAGATAAAAATAAAACCTAAATGTATCTGTATAGGAAATTTACAGACATTGGAAAAGATTTTTTCAATAATTAACAGAATTGAATAAAATGACTAACAAATTTGAATTAATGGACAAATAGAATGTTTAGTTTCAGTCGAAAACTGAGACTGAATATCTTTGTTTTTTGTTTTAGGAGTTTGCACCCCACTGTCTTGTGCTCAGAGCTTACTCCCGGTTTGGCACTCAGATGGATCACTCCTGATGCTGCTTGGGTAACATACGAGTGATGGGATTGAACCTGGTTTTACCTCATGCAAAGTCAGTACCTTTTCCTTGGTTCCAGTTCCTAAATGTCTTTTATATTATGCAAACAACCACCCAAAAAAACAAGAAAATTGAAAAATAAGCAGAAAAACTACAAACTTTGAACAAATGTTGATGATCTGGATACCTAGAGAACATGCTTTCTGCTAGGAGACAGCCAAGTTCGAAATAAATATTTTTTTAAAATGTGGATTAAAATATTACATGTTAGTTAAGAAAAATGTTTTAGGGTAAATGCTGAGTCAAAGGAGACTTTCTAATGGATACTAAGAAAACGTACCATCAAAAATCGTGCAGTGCAGTTAAAGCAATATGTAGATTAAGTGATCTTTATAAGTAGATACAACAAAAAAATCTTATGAACTCAGCCTTTATTATAAGAAGTTTGAGAAAGAACAGCAATAGTAAGTTGAAATGGCAGAAAGTAAAACATTATAAAGTTAGAAACACAGTTTGCTTTTCTGTGTTTTTTTTTTCTTTTTATTGCTTTTTGGGCCCCACCCCATGGGGCTTACGGCTTGCTCCTTCTCTGCTCTCAGGAATTATTCCTGGCAGTTCTCGGACCTTGTGGGTGCTAGAGATCAATTGCAGTTGGCCGTATAATCCCTGTCTTTCCGGTTTCACAAAATTCAATTTCATAAAACAACTTGAAACTGGAACATTAAATTCCCTGGCTTGGATTTTGGTAAAATAAATTTAGAAACAAACAGAAATAAAATGTAAGGAAGGATGAAAGAGCCATGCAGAAAGTCAGAGGCCTGGGCTGGAGCACACACCTGGCATGCGCAGGGACCTGGGTTCATTATTACCCCGGACAGCCATGAAAAGCCTCAGCACTCTAAGAAGTCACCCACAAATGAGAAAGGCGCACACTAGAAGAATAAGAAGTGTCAGGGAACGCCGCCGGGTCCCCGACAGTGTCAGGACAGAGGTTGTCTTCTACCTCCAAGGACGCCGGGAGAACAGATGAAAACTCACGAGTCCGGTGCAGGTCCAAAAAGGCTTTTAATAGTACAAAAGCTCTTCCACAGCACTCCAATATAATGAACAAACTTTAGCTCTGGTCCGAACTTAGACCATACAAAGGGAGCCTAAGTCTCCTACCAAAGAGAGAGAATCTCACCCGAGCTGAGTCCTACCCAGAAGAGGAGCAAAGGCCAAAGAGCAAAAAGCAAAAGGCTGAAAGCCGCAAGGCTGAGGAGTCAAAAGCCAAAAGCTAAAAGGCCCAAAAGGTAACAGGGTTAAAAGTGAAGGGGCCTCAAGTCAGCCCCTTATATACACCCAAGTAATCCGATTGGGAGGTTGTCATGTCAACAAAGAACCCTAAACAGAGTGTAGTGCCACACCCTATTGCAGGTATAAACAAAGGTTATGCCAAGGTCTAATCCTTTCTACCAAGATTATCTCTTATGTAAAACACTGGAGAGAGAGAGGGCTGATATAAAGTAATACATCTTAACTTCATGAGCTTCATGTAATCTAGATGGTACACACAAGGTCCCTTATTATTATCTGCACCAGGGTGATTCTGAGTATCTTGCTCTTGTGTACTGAAAGGGTCACACTCGCCTGCTTAGAGCAAACTAGTATGATCCTTCCTATAGTCTTCCTATAGTCTCAACGTAGCCAGGGTGGTAGTCTCCTGGTAAATTCTAATTGTCCCACGCTGGGTGCAGTGGGTATAAAGAGGAGCTGTGCCCAATCTAGAAAACATAGAAGTCTTAGTAGATGTATAAGTCAGAAGTTATTCAATCAAGGTGACTTCTGTAACTGCCACACTCACTAGCAGTGTTTACATAGAAGAGAAGTCTCATTAGAATGAACCTTGACTTAAATAGATTAAGCTGGGAGTGGGCAAAACAACAAAGCCCCCAGATTAGCTAAATCTGTCCTCCAACAAAGAAGTAATAGCGATTAATATAAGAAAAATTTTAAAGTTGTGTTATGTTTGGATTTAATTAGAGATAGGAAAAATGTGGAAAAAGTACTAGGCGATTTCATTGATAAAAATGAACTTAAAGTTTTCATATTTTTATTATTATGAAATAAATTAGATCTTCTATGAAATTACTCCCGCTGGGGCTCAGTAGCAAGTTGCTGGGCAGCAGCAGCGGCAGCTAATGGAGGACGGGATGTGGGCGCTGTGAACTGCTCAACATGGTTCAGATGATATCTCACCCTCATGAGATGTCCTGTCCCAGCTGTTAGAATGGCTGTCACTGAAACGCAGGTGATGAGTTCTGGTGAGGAGGTGGGAAGGGACCACGTGTGTACTGTTTTGGGACTATCAATAGGTTATTCCTAATAAGCAGCATCTGGAAATAACCCGAGTGCCCAATAACCCATGAACCAACTGGCAATTATACACAATAGAACGAGGCTATCAGAAAACATGAACTCCTATGACTCACTGCAATGACATAAATGGAAGTGGAGGGTATTATGCAGACTCAAAGGGAGAAGGACAGATACCAAATGATCTGTCTCATGTAGCATAAAAGGAAACAGTACGGGAGTAGCAAAAAGCCAAGGATGCCGGACTATGACAGTCAACCCACAGAACTGAACTTGCTAAAGGGAATATAGGGTGGTGAAAGGGAGCCTGGAGACACTGGAGGGAAGCTTGAACTCTGGTGCTGGGTGTGGTGTCGGAATATCTTATAATGAAAATATCTCGGATCTGGGTTCCTGGAAGAGCTGCCTAACCCTTGTACATTATTAAGTGATAGGAGCACAGGCAGCACCTTATCCTAATGAGGGGGAGTATGATAAGCCATGGATGAGGCATGGTGAACAGGGAGTCCAGGCAACAGGCAGAAGTTTGGGATTTCACCTGCTCTCTAGAGGTACCGACTGATCCACTGGCTCCACCTCCGAGCTCCTGGGCCAAGTGCACAGCACCCACCCGCGAGTCCTCCATTAGCAGTTGCTGCTGCTGGG
Organism: Cryptotis parvus; assembly: GCA_021461705.1. NCBI lineage: Eukaryota > Metazoa > Chordata > Mammalia > Eulipotyphla > Soricidae > Cryptotis > Cryptotis parvus. The sequence continues at coordinate 59,755 of JAJIBD010021131.1, forward strand.
CCCCTTCCTGATGATCCCCAGAGGAAGGGTGCAAGTCCCACCCCTTTACTTCCTGATCACATCCTAGCTGGGGGCATTCTGGGTAGTTCCTCGTTGCTCTGCAGGTCACAAACCACCCTTCTTGTTGTCCCCGAGGTACACGCTTCCCAGTCTACACACCATCACCTGAGTCAACCTCCTCAGTGAGCCATTCGTGCCTAAGGGTGCCGCTGAGCACCAATCACAGCTGCTCCTCCCTAAGGCAAGGCCAAGGGCAGCAACAGGGTTGACTGTGCAAATGCTCTATTGGTATTAAAGATTTAAGGGTGTTTTCTCATCTGTACGTGAACTGTTCTGCTCTTGAATAAACTGGAATGCTCTTGAGATTTTGAAGATAAAATGGTTTAATGAATATGAAGTGTCTGATATTGTCATTGACATTGTTTTCTTGAAGCAGCTCCAGTTTCAGTGGGAAAGAGGACTAGAATAAAAGCTTTGAGTAAGGCATAGGTCACTCCAGGGAGGGGCCAGGTGACCTGACAGAATGCCCGTCTGAGAAGGTACCAATCATGCATGGTGGCTACATCTGAGTCTTTTTTTAAGGGTGAAATAAACATTCCTATGAACCCTGAACAAAGCGTGTTGAAAGATAAGACCAAGGACACCAGGTTATGCTTTTGATTTTATGTCCTCTTTTATTACCACACCAGTATACTTTAACTATCCTTTCTTGGATATATTCAAGGAGAGACATTTGTCTCTCCTCGACCCATAATTTGAGTTAGTAAAATAGGGCTACTCTGGCTTGGTGCTCAGGGGCCATGTGATGCTGTGGTTCAAACCTGGGACTCGCACATACTAAGAATCATCAGTCCTCTGAGTTCTCTTCCTCCCTCACACTAATTAGATTTTTCTTGATTGTATCATTATGAGCAGCTTTATTTGGAGGTGTTTAAAGAATATGCTTCCCCCACGGCAAGCCTAGCAAGCTGCTCGTGTTGTATTTTACTTGCCAAATGCCGGTAACATTATATTAGGTCATTCCCATGACCTAATATAATGGTTTGAGGCTCTTTATGTTCCTGTAGCAAGCCGATGCCCTTTGCTCTACTGGCATGAGACAGGACATATGGAGATTTTACTGGTGCCCGCTCTAGCAAATAGATGATTAACGGGAAGATCGTGATCGTGATCGTGATCGTATCATTATGAGGTACAACGTTACAAAGTTGTTCATGATTGAGTTGTGGTCGTACAATATTTGAGTGTTTTAGCACCCATCTCTTCACCACTGTCTACTTCCCCTCCATCAATGTCTATGTCTCCTGCCCCCATGCCTGCATCTATTTCAGACAATTTTTTTAAACATTTTTATTTTTTGCACTTTGGTTTTTTTATACTGTTACTGAAATGGCATCATGCATACCACTTACTACTTTTAGCACCCAATTCTTGTCGAGAGTGAACTATTACTATCATTGTCATAGTCTTTTTTCTCATTTGCTTCATAGGTCCCGTCTCTGACTTAACTGACCTTTCCCTATCTAGTAAGCTTTTGACTGAGGAATGATCCTCTGGCTTTGTTTCTATTGTCTTTAGGTAATATTCCTCCTGCAGTGACTGCAATCTGTTCTCTCCCTTTGACTTTTTTTACTTAGAATGATACTCTTCATGTCTATCCATTTATCAGAAAATTTCATGACTTCAATTTTTTCTAATGACTGTGTAGTATTCCATTTGGTAGATAAACTATAGCTTCTTTATCCATTCATTTATTCTTGGGTACTTCCTGATGCCATGCATAAAAGGCAAGTCAAAATGGATAAAAGGCCTGATTATCGTACCTGAATCCACAAGATACATAGAGATATTCAGTTGTATTCAATAGGTTCACATGTCTGTATAACAGTACCATGTCATTTTAATTACTAAAGCTTTGTAGTACAGTTTGAAGTTGGGGAAGATGATACCTCCCATCTTCTTTTTTTTGAGGTTTCAGATACAATTTATTAAAAATACACTTGCATATTGTTAATGAAAAATACTGTTTATGAACAATGAATACCTATAGGCCTGGAACAAATATTGAGTGAATAATATGGTATAATATTTGTTTTTACTCTTTACTTTACAAGAATCTTTTTTTTTAATTTTTTAGTTTTACAATTACAAAGATATACAATTAAAAAGTTCATATTTGGGTTTTGGTCATACAGTGTTCCAGCACCCGTCCCTCCACCAGTGCCCATCTCCTACCACCAACGCTCCCCGGTTCCCTTTCCCCTCCCCCAGCCCTCCTCCATGGCAGGTTCTTTATTTCTTTCCCTTTCTCTCTCTTTCTCTTTTCCTTCCCCTCCAGACTATGGATTACAGAACATACATTAAAGGGTTGTCATGTGTATCTTTTCCCTCTATTTAATGCTCAGTTCTAGGTTGGCATTAGTACCCTCGACAATTGTTAGCACACTGTTCCATTTTCTGTCTTACCTAGCCTCTGACTCCCACATGTTCTTGATAATTTCCACCTTTGACAAGACCTCCTGATATGTTTCACTTGACCTTGGATTTTGGTATCATAATATGTACATATTGGTATCATAATATGTACATATATATTTATGTTATGCAGATAAATGCAGTCATTCTGTATCTGTCTCTCTCCTTCTGGCTAATTTCGCTCAACATAATCTTCTCCATGTCCATCCATTTATAGGCAAATTTTATAACTTCATTTCCCCTAACAGCTGCATAGTATTCCATTGTGTAGATGTACCAAAGCTTTTTTATCCAGTCATCGATTTTCGGGCACTCTGGTTGCTTCCAGATTCTGGCTATTGTGAATAATGCTGCTATGAACATAAAAGTAGGGATGGTGTTTCTGCTGCGTAAGGATTGCTATAGCTATTCATGGGGGGTTTATTTTTCAATACAAATTTCAGGAGTGTTTGGTCAATTCTTTTTTAAGAATATCATGGGTATCCTATAGGGACTGCATTGAATCTGTATAAAGCTCTAGAAGGTATTACCATTTTGACAGTTACTTCCCCCCAATCTGTGAGCAGGGATTATTTCTCTATTTTATCTTGACATCTTTTGTTTCTTGTAATTTTCTTTGTATCGGTCCTTAACGTCCTTACTTAAGGACCTTTACATCCAACCTGCTTGATTATATGAAAAAAAAAACACTTCTGCACCTCAAAAAGAAACAGTCACCAAGATACAAAGACATCCCACAGAAAGGGAAAGATTATTTACCCAATACCCATCTGATCAGGGCTTAATATCAACAACTTACCAGACACTGGTAGAACTTTACAAGAAAACAAATCCCACCCCATTCATAAAAGAAGAAATTAGAATGCCCTAAAGACATATGCAAAAGTGCTCTTCATCATTAATGATCATGGAGATGCAAATTAAAACTACAATGAGATAATGAGACTCAGATACAAGGGGAAGGGCTTCTACTGGCTCTCCCTGTGCTCAGCTGATCATGAGGCTCCCGGAAGGGAAGGCGAGTTCTAACCCTGGCCCTCCATCCCAACAGAGCCTCGCAAGAAGCCAGAGGAACCCCAAAACCATGAGAGCTGCCATTTTCAACATCTGGACTCCACAGCTCATCGAGCTCCACCCAAGAGAAAAGCAGATCTCTCCCCATTGTGGTTCATCAGTAAATGCACGAGTTAAGAGCCTACTACTGAGAGTATATCACCTGCATGGCAGAGCCTGGCAAGCTACCCGTGTTTTATTTGATGTGCCAAAACCCAGTAACAATTATGGACCTCATTCTCATGGCCTGAAGGAATGGTCTAGGTTCTTCATGTTCCTGGAGCGAGCAGATGCTCTTGGGCTACCCTAGGTCCCAACAGAACTTATGGAGATGTTACTGGTGCCCACTTGAGCATATCAATGAACAGTGGGAAGACAAGTAATACAAATGAATGAGATAACATATCCTACCAAGAAGACTGGCACACATCCAAAATAGGAAGAACATCCACTGGCATGGATGCGGAAAGAAATGGACTCTCATTCAATTGTTGGTGGAATTGCCAACTAGTCTGGTCCTTTAGGAAAACAATATGAACAATCCAAAAACTTGATATTGAGCTCCCATTTGACCCACCAATACCACTCCTGGGAATATACCTTGGAATCCCCAAAATACTCAGCAGAAACACTATCTGAACCTCAATATTCATCACAGCACTATTTATTCAGAACAGCCAGAATCGGGAAACAACCTGAGTGCCTGAAAACAGAAGAGTGGATAAAGAAACAATGGTGCATATACCCAATGGGATACCATGGTGCTGTCAGGCAAACATAGTCATGAAATTTATCTACAAAGGGATGGACACGGAGATTAAATTTGAGAAGGGAGGCCCAGTGGCAGAGACATGCTCAGACTACCCTTTCCACCGCATTCTGCCCTATTAGATAGAAATAATACAGTGGGAAGACATTTGCCTTGCATGCGACCCATGTGAGATCAATCACAGGCATTGTGTGTGGCCCCTGAGCAGTGCCAGGAGCAATTCCAGAGACCACAGGGAGGAGTAACCCCTGAGCATCTCCTGGTGTGACCCAAAAGAGTTATCACTATCACTATCTTCCCGTTCATCATCGATTTGCTCGAGCAGGCACCAGTAATATTTCCATAAGCCCTGTCTCATGCTAGTAGAGCCCAAGGGCATCTGCTAGCTCCAGGAACATAAAGAGCCTCAAACCATTATATTAGGTCATGGGAATGAACTAATATAGTTGTTACTGGTATTTGGCATATCAAATATGACACAGGCAACTTGCCAGGCTTGCCGTGTGGGTGGCATACTCTTGTAGTCACCTCTAAATATAGCATTTATTGATGAACCGCACAGCCACAAGCGGTGGTGCAAGCCGGACTGAGATAGGCTCGTCTGCTGGGTGGAGTTCTGACGAAAGGGGACTCCCATATGTGGAAAATGGCGGCCCTCATGGAGTAGGGGTGGTCATTTGGCTTGTTGTGAGGCTCTGCTTGGGTGAAGGGCCTGGGCTAGAACCTGCCATCCCTCCCGGGTGCCTCTTGAGCAGCTGAACACAGGGAGAGCAAGTAGTAGCTCTGCCCCCATGTCTGTAAGTCTCTGGATCAGCATACCTCACAACAAGCCAGCAGAGCCTCACAACAAGCCAGACGACCCCTCCCCCACTCCATGAGGGCTGCCATTTTCCACATCCGGACTTCCCTCTCATTAGAATTCCACCCAGCAGACAGCCTATCACAGCCCGGATCATCGACACCCACCCTGCAGCAGTTTTTTTTCAATCCGGCCCAGGTATGCTGATTCAGAGACTTACAGACATGGGGCAGAGCTGCTACTTCCTCTCCAGCCGCTCAAGAGGCGCCCGGGAGGGATGGCCGGATCTAGCCATGGCCTGCCACCGCAGCAGAGCCTCAAAACAAGCCAGACGAACCCCCCCCCCCCCCCCCAATGAGGGCCACCATTTTCCACATCTGGACTTCCCTCTCGTCAGAACTCCACCCAGCAGACCAGCCTATCACTGCCCAGGTCATCGACACCCACCCTGCAGCAGTTTTTTTTTTCAATCCAGCCCAGGTATGCTGATCTAGAGACCCAAAAGAGCAAAAAAAAAAAAAAAGAATAAAATGAGATAAAAATAAGAATATCTGGGAATGTACATCTGCATCTGCTGTGCCTTAGATAAGACAGAAATACGACAGTAAGATGTCCTTTTGATACGCTGTGTCCTGCTATATGGTTTTAAAAGAGTATGTATTGTCTGCTTTTTATGATCAGGGTTCCAAGTGTCTTGAGCTTGTGAATCCTCAGTGCTGTGTGACAGAGTTATTGTGTGTGAATACACTGAAAGTATCTGTCTGTCTCTGTGCATCCTGGTCGGCAGGACAGCTACAGCAGGGGCTGGCCTGGAGGCCTGACCACCTAACTGATGCAAAGACGAGCAAATGAGTCTGTTTTAAGTAATCAAGAAACTCAAGCATGTGTAATCAAGCAGAAGCACCTCAAGGGGAACAAAACACAATATACTCATCCCATAAAGGGTTAATATAAGATACATAAAACACTGGTGGAACTTTACAAGAAAAAAAATCCAATCCCATCAAAAATGTGGGAAACAGAAACCGCCTTGAATTAGAAATCAAAATGGCAAAAGGCACATGAAAATGCTCTACATCACAAATCATTAGGGAGATGTAAAACAAAACAATGAAAAGATACCACCTCAATTAGATTTTTAGTATAAAATTCAATTAGACTTTGCATCAGAAACCCCAAGCTCCCAACAGATGAATAATCTTTTATGCATAAACTGGAGGAAACGAACAACACCTCTTCATTCCAAACGTGTGAATGCTCTGTGTTAGGTAATGCTACTCCTTAACCTGGAGCACATCCTGTTTGGCAGTGACCAATGTCTTACTGAATTTCTTGATTAAAATGAAGCTCAGGGTTTCTGGAATCCAATATTTGGGATTCAAGAGCAGTGCGACAAGTCGGTCAACATCACAATCACCTTTGCTGGTTCCTCCAGGCTGGATTTCCAATGGCAGGCTTGCAGAAATGGGGTTAAAGATCCTGCGAGGCAAGGTGCTTCAACACAGTACTCTCTCTTTATTCTCATTTTTAATATAGCAATACTTTGATATTTGAATACAGATTTAAAATGGTAAATCTGTTTATTAATTTATTAAATTTAATATTTAAATGTAGATTTCAAATTTTTAATTTAAACTATTTTTAAATACTGAAGGAAACTGCATTCATATGAAGTTTGTTTTTTCCAGACCAAACCATTTCTGTGGAAGAGTTCTGTGGCTCGAGGAAGAGGTGACTCCCTCCAGAAGAACGTGGGTTCTCAGGCAGTGCAAGAATTCTGTTGCTCACAATCACCAACATGCTCCAGGCCAGAATCCATTACTCAGAGGAGCAATCACTCATGAGTGAATCTGTTGAAAATGCCAGGTATGCGAGTTTCTACATCTGAACATTCTAGTCTTTCACAGAGTCAGGAATTGGGGCCCTCCCACGATCTCCCTGTGCTCCAGAAGGAGCTTGGTCATGCCCATCAACTGCATCAGTAGCCAAAATAATCTCATCAGCGGCCATGACCCAGAAACTCATATATAAATTTCCAAAAAGACCATTGTCTAATAACTCAATACAATCTCTGCAATTCCTGGGGCACATGTGCACATGTGATATCTCAAGCTTTAGAATACTGTTAAACTGATATTCCATTCCATTTTATATATGCAAGTATAAGGCGCTCAATAACAAGATGTGTAATCACAATGCCTACTCATTCCAATTTCTAATACAAAGAGCTCAGTGGCCCAATTGTTTCTTTATTAGATTGAACAATACTCATTAACCTTCTTCTAAGAAAACATTTCTCTACCACCTAAAAGAAGACTAGGTATAACAAACAATACAAGATTAATTTTGAGTGTCTGCTTAGGACAGGCTCAAGTAGAGGTAGGGAAAGTTTGAAATAATTATTGTCCATAATTGCAATTGTGGTGTGTTTGGGGTTGTTTATTGAATAACATAAGAGTTTTACTTACTTATTTATTTATTTATTTTTAAGTATTTTAATATACCACCGTGAGATATACAATTACAAAGATGTTCATGTTTGGGCTTCGGTCATACAGTGTTCCAGCACCCATCCCTCCACCAGTGCCAATTTCCCACCAATGTCCCTGATTCCCTCCCCCAACCCAGCCTGCCTCTGTGGCAGGTTCTGTTTTTCTCTCTTTCTCTCTCTCTCTCTCTCTGTCTCTCCTCCTTCTCTTACACATTGTGGATTATGATACATCAATTTAGAGATTATTATTTGTATCTTTTTGCCTGTATTTATTTCTCAGTTCTAGATTGATATTAACACTTTCGACAATTATTAGCACACTGTTCTCTTCTCTGTCTTACCTAACCTCTGATTCCCACACTTGACTTCCCATAGATCATTGATTTACTTGAGCAGGCACCAGTAATATCTCAATATGCCCTTCACATGTGAGATAGCCAAGGGCATTTGCCCACTCCAGGAACATAAAGAGCCTCAAACCATTCCATCAAGTCATGGGAATGAGATCTATAATTGTTACTGGTATTTAGAATATCAAATACGACACGGATAGCTTGCCAGGCTCTGCCGGAGTGATAGCACAGCAGGTAGGGTGTTTGCTTTGCAAGCAGCCGACCTGGGTTCGATCCCTGGCATACTATATGGTCCCCTGAGCACCCCCAGGAGTAATTCTTGAGTGCAGAGCCTAGTGGGTAAGACATCCCGGCATCCCGTAAATCCTCAGTGCAGAGCCCGGGTAAGCTCTGAGCATTGCTGGGTGTGACCCAAAAAAGCAAAGGGGATAAAGGGTGGGGGGTGAGAAAGATCCAGGGATTTGGAGGGTGCATAAGAATCTAAAACTGCACCACAGGAATGGAGCATTGGGAGGGACACCTAAGGGAACTAGAGGCCCAGGGATTTCCCCATGGGCCTGAGGCAGGGCAGCAGGGTCAAAGCCTCAGTGCTCCCCTCTTGGGGGTGCTCACAGATGCAGCTGCTCCGAGAGGAGTCAAGCAGGAATCCATCGGGGCACACACACGTGTAGCCGCCACACGTATTTGCACACTCGCTGTGTTGGCAGTGCCCACCTGTGGCACACCATCCACATCTGGAAAGGAGCATCAGGTAGTCAGAGGCGCCCAGCCAAGTCCAGCCCTAAAGCCACCCTCTGCCCTGCTCACATTGGCAGGACCCATTAACCCTTTCAAAGCCGGTTAGACAAGGTCCATCAACCCCTTGGTCAGGGTTCCCTGTGGAGTGAAGAGAATGGGGTAACGGAATATGGAGAGCCAGAGCAACAGTACAGAGGTTTAGGATGCTTGTCTCTCTGGCGGCAGACTCGGGTTCCATCCCTGGCACCTCATATGACTTTCTGAACGCCAGAGCTAGGAGCGAGCCCTGAGCACTTCGGGAGAGACCCAAAAACAAAACAAAAAAAAAAAAAGAAAGGGAAAGAAAACAAGAAAAAGGAGGCCGGAGTGATAGTCTAGTGGGGAGGGTATTTGCCTTGCACATGGCCGACCCAGGTTCGATCCCTGGAATCCCATATGGTCCCCTGTGCAACTCCAGGAGTAATTCCTGAGTGTAGAGCCAGGAGTAACCCCTGAGCATCTCTGGGTGTGACCCCCCAAAAAAAAAAACAAGAAATGAAAGAAGGAAGGAAGGAAGGAGGGAGGGAGGGAGGGAGGGAGGGAGGGAAGGAAGGAAGGAAGGAAGGAAGGAAGGAAGGGAGGGAGGGAGGGAGGGGAGGGAGGGAGGGAGGGAGGAGAGGGAGGAAGGAAAAGAAAATGCATTGAGGTCTGGAGTAATAGTACAGCGGGTAGGGCATTTGCCTTGAACGCAGTCGAAAAGGGTTCAATACCCGGCATCCTATATGGTTCCTCCAGCACCACCAGGAGTAATTTCTAAAGGTAGAGTCAGGAGTAATCCCTGGGGGTCACTGGACGTGACCCAAAAAAAGATAAAAAAAACAAGGAAAGGGGGGGGGGGAGGGGGGGAGGAGGGGAGGGAAGGGAAGGGAATGGAAGGAAAGGGAAGGAAACGCCAAATGGAAACGGAAACGGAAACGCAAATGCAAATGCAGAAGCAGATGCAGACGCTGACGCTGACGCTGATGCAAACGCAAACGCTAAAGCAAACGCAAACGCTAAGGCAAACGCAAACGCTAATGCAAACGCAAACGCAAACGCTAACGCAAACGCTAACGCAAACGCAAACGCTAACGCAAACGCAAACGCTAACGTAACGCAAACGCTAACGCAAACGCTAACGCTAACGCAAACGCAAACGCAAACGCTAAGCGCTAACGCTAACGCAAAGCTAATGCTAACGCTAACGCTAACGCAAAAGCTAACGCTAACGCAAACGCAAAAGCTAACGCTAACGCTAACGCTAACGCAAAAGCTAACGCTAACGCAAACGCTAACGCAAACGCAAACGCTAACACTAACGCTAACGCAAACGTAAACGCTAACGCTAACGCTAACGCTAAAGCAAACGCAAACGCTAACGCAAACGCAAACGCTAACGCTAAAGCAAACGCTAACGCTAACGCTAACGCAAACGCAAACGCTAACGCTAACGCAAACGCAAACGCAAACGCAAACGCAAACGCAAACGCGGCAGCAGGAGGGAGCAGGAACTAAAAGGGACCGGCCGAGTGGGCACCGGGCTGAGGGCACAGTCAGGACAGAAGACAAGGAAGGAGGTTCAGAAGCGCAGGCGTGCCAAGGTAATGCTGCTCCCAGAACTGAATGCGCGGCGCAGGGCGCACTGGCAAGGGTGGCACGATGGAGCTGGCGAGGCTGAGGGGAGATTCTCTGCGGGTGGGACCCCGGGAGGTGACCCCACCCCTCCCCCCGGCCCTGCGCCTCCCCAAGCTTACCCAGGTACTCGGAGCACGGCTGAGAGTCGTGAACGCCCCAGGCCAAGCCGCCCCCGGCAGCACGCCCAGAGTCCGGAGCCCGCAGCGGGGACGCGCACTGGGGAAGCCTGGGGTGAGCGGCGCCCCTGCGCGGCCCCGACCCCGCCCCCGCCCCGCCCCCGGGCCCACCACTCACGTCGCCGCTGCGCAGCTCCGGAAGCAGTAGCGGGAGCCCAAAGCGTCCGAGGAGCGTCCGCGCGGCGCGCTCTGCGCCAGCACCGGGTAGGGCGCCGCCGCCTCGGCCCTCGCCTCGCCCCACGGCCCGACCCCGCTGCACCCGGTGCCCCACCACGGACGCCTCCTGGGGGCTCCACGGCCCGACCCCCGCTGCACCCGGTGCCCCACCACGGACGCCTCCTGCGGGGGCTCCACGCGCAGCTCACCTGACGCCACCCCTGGGCGAGGCCCGGCTCGGAAGGGGTCTTGCAGTCTGCGACGGGAATGGGGGCGCGGGAAAGAGACTCGGGAGGCAGGAAAGCTGAGGAGCAGAGGAGCGGGAGGGTGGGGGCAGCAGGCGCGAGGGCGCTTTGCAGTCCCTCTCGCCGTGCTCCTCGTGCGGCGGATGGCCGAGGCCTGGTGTACACCGAGCGGTGTGGCCTGGCATGGCATGGCTGGGGCGGAGGCCGGGCGCCCCGAGAGTGCAGTTGGCAGAACTTGCCAGCGAGTCGGGGGACAGAGGCAGCGGTCGGTCCTCAGGCACACGCCGCCGTTGTGACCGATCAAGGGACACAGGACTGCGGGAGAGCAAGGGACACTCCTGCCGAGTAACCTCTTGAAGAAGCAACCCGATCTGATCCAGTCCCAACGGAATAGCGAAATCCTTGACTTTTTTGGGTGGGAGGGGAGCGGGAAAGACCTCTCCTGGTGCGGTGTTTGGGGGGTCTCTCAGCCATCTGCCCCAGTCATCCTTAAGCTATCTTGGACACCCGGTCCGGTCCGTTGTCCCCTCGCACGCGCTCGTGGGCGTTTATATCCGCCCATCTCCGCATCTGGCTGGGTCTTTGGCTGTGCCAGCTGGGCAGAGTGTAAAGCTTCGTGTATTATATTGTCTTGTTTTTCTTTTTGGGTCTCACCCGGCGGTGCTCAGGGGTTCCTCCTGGCTCTGCACTCAGATCCGACCCGGATCGAACCCGGGTCGGCCGCATGCAAGGCAAACGCCCTACCCGCTGTGCTATCGCTCTGGCCCTTAACCCGCTTTTAAATCACAGCCTGGCACACTCCCCGAGTTTCCCAGCCCGGTTTCCTGACCATCTAAGAATGCCCATGCTCGGGCAATCCCAGTCCACGAGGAGCCTCGCCCACCAGTCACGTGTGTCCCGCCCCCAGGCAAGCGCCCGCCCACTCCTGCAGGAGCGATTCTCAAAGTCCTCTTCCGGCACCTCAACTGGGCGTTAGGCCCCGCCCAACTTCCTTTCTTCACGTTGATTTGCCCTAACGGACTTGCTTACGCTCCTCCCTCCCCTCCTTCCGCCTATCAAGTGTTCCTGGCCCCACCCACCGCGTTTGGTCTCCGCCCACCTCTCTTCCAGCCTGTCGGCGTTGCACTTGCCTTCTGGCCTCCAGTTGCTCCGAGGCGGCCGCCGGCGGGAAGCGCCTCCCTCTCCCCTTCTGCGCGCCCTGCCCTCACTGCCCCCCCCCCGCCTTCTCTGGGCGGGGCACCGCCAGCTGTGCCCCGGGATAAACAAAGAGAGGGGTGCGGTGGGCGTAGGGCGGTGTCTCCGCATTCCTAACCCGTGGGGAGCCCCGGGCTCACCGAGCCAAAGGAGGATGGACGCGTCCTGTGGGGGCACCCCCTGCCCTCCCCTCTCTCCCCAGGGCTGCGGAGAAACATGGGGACAGCTCTGCTGAGGGGAGGAAGGGGGCAGGAGGCCGGTCTTTGGCAGTTCAAGCAGGAATTTCGGGGGATTTTGAGCCACAACTGGAGAGAGGAAAGGATTAGAGGGACTCCCCCACCCCTCTATTTGGAAGGGTAGACTTGTGGGACCCGAAGGTTTCACTAATGATAGGGAGCTAGCTCAGCAGAAACCGCGGCACGCATGTCCGGGGAGATTACCTGGAAAACGGACTCTACTAGGGGGTGGCCAGGTTGAAGCTGCATAGAACAAGGGTAGGAAAAGGGGAGATTCTCGCGGTCTCGAGTAAGAAAAAGTCTCACTAGTGAGAAAAACTCCAGGGCTGGAGCGATAGTACAGCAGGTAGTGCCTTTGCCTTGCACGAGGTGGACGTGCCAATTCGGGTTCAATCTCCAACATCCCATATGGTCCCCTGAGCAACAGCTGGAGTAATTCCTGAGTGCAGAGCCAGGAGTAACCCCTGAGCATTGCTAGGTGACCCAAAAAAGAAACAAAAAAAAAATAAAACTCCCAAGTACTGAGTAATTACTGCTACCTCCTGTTACGAGCACAGGTGCCCAAGTCTTTCTGATGAACAGATACCTTGTATCTAAAAGCTGCCTTGGAGAATCATCTAACCATGGCCTGACCAACGTTGGGGTTCTCTGAAGAGAGATGGATGAGACTGAGGGTCCGAGCTGAAGAACAGGACTGGAGAGACAGAATCGGCACCCTCTGAAGGGACTCAGTTGGAGATACTAAGAAAATAGGAATTGGCTGCAGTGATAGTCCAGCGGGTAGGGCACTTGCCTTGCAGGTGGCCGACCCTGGTTAGATTCCCGGCATCCCATATGGTCCCCCAAGCAACATCCGGAGTAATTCTTGAGTGCAGAGCCAGGAGTAACCCCTAGCATCACCAGGGGTGACCCAAAAAGAAAGAAAACAGGAGTTGTAGGGGTGGTGAGAGATAGTATAGCAGGTAGGACACTTGCCTTGCAAGCAGCTAACTCTGATTCAATTCCCAGCAGTGCATATGGTCACCCGAGTTCCACCAGGAGTGATTCCTGAGCACAGAGTAAGTCATGGGCACTGCCAGTGAGCCAAAAACAAAAGAAAAAATGGGAGCTTGATATGTACTGAATATTAATCCCTTTTCAGATGGGTATTAGATTAATATTCTTTCCCATTCTGTGAACTGTCTTTGTATCTTGGTCACTGTTTCTTTTGAGGTGCAGAAGCTTTTTAGTTTCATGTAGTCCCATATGTTTATCTTTGCTTCTAGTTGCTTCGTTAGTGGTGTTTCATCTTTGAAGATGCCTTTAGTTTTGATGTCTTGGAGGATTTTACCTATATTTTATTCTACATACTTTATGGATTCAGGTCTGATATTGAGATTTTTAATCCATTTTGATCTGATTTTTGTGCATGGTGTTAGAAAGAGGTCCAAATTCATTTTTTACATTTTGCTGCCCAGTTTTTCGAGCACCACTTGTTGAAGAGGCTTTCCTTGCTCCATTTCGGACTCTTTTGCACCTTTATCAAAGATTAAATGATCATGTGTTTGAGGTTGGGTGTCAAAATACTCAATTCTATTCCATTGATCCCCAGGTCTGTTTTTATTACAACAACATGCTGTTTTAATTACTACTGCTTTGTAGTACAACTTGAAGTTGGGAAAGGTGATGCCTCCCATCTTTTCCCCAAGGATTGCTCTAGCTATCCGTGGGGGCTTGTTATTCCATACGAATTTCAGGAGTGTTTGGTCAATTTCTTTGAAGAATGTCATTTGTATCCTTATAGGGACCGCATTAATCTGTACAAAGCTGTAGGGAGTACTTCCATTTTGACAATGTTGGTTCTCCCCATCCATGAGCAGCGAATGTGTTTCCATTTCCTCATGTCTGAACATCTCTGTTAAAATTGGAGTAGAAATGCACATCATTTAATAAGTTCATAAGTGAAAGCAGATGACACAACTGACATGTAACACCTCAGTAAAACAGCAATACCATTCCGAGATACATTTTGTAATAAGCAATATAATTCGATCTTGATAAGGGAACTGGCATGTGGTTGGGGTGGGTGGGTAACAAGGGGTTTTGGTGGTTACATTGGTAGGACTGGTGTTGGAATTCCTAATGACTGAGACAACTGTACTGTGAACAACTTTGTGAAAACGGTGTTTAAAGAAAATTAATATGACTTGCAGACATGGGGCAGAGCTGCTACTGGCTCTCCCTGTGACCAGCTGCTCACGAGGCACCCGGGAGGGATGGTGGGTTCTATCCCTGGCCCACCACCCCAGCAGAGCCTCGCAACAAGCCAGATGACCCTTCACTCCATGTGGGCCTCCATTTTCCACATCCGGTCTTCTCTCTCGTCAGACCTCTACCCAGCAGACCAACCTATCATCGCCCTGCTTGCGCGGCCGCTTGCGGCCGTGTGGTTCATCAATAAATGCTGGACTTAGAGATGCCTACAAGAGTATGCTACCTGCACGGCAGAGCCTGGCAAGCTACCTGTGTTGTATTTGATATATATGCCAAATACCAGTAACAATTATAGACCTCATTCCTGAATGGATTGAGGCTCTTTATGTTCCTGGAGCAAGCAGATGCCTTGGGCTCTACTAGCATGAGACAGGACATATGGAGATGTTACTGGGGACCGCTCGAGCAAATCGATGATGAACGGGAAGACAGTGAATATAAAAAATTTCCATCTCAGGGGCTGGAGTGATAGCACAGTGGATAGGGCGTTTGCCATGCATGCGGCCAACCTGGATTTGGTCCCCAGAATCCCATATGTCCCCTGGCTCTGCCAGGAGTAATTCCCTGAGCATTGCCGGGTGTGACCCAGAAAGCAAAAAAGAATAAAAATTCTGTCTCAGGTAATGTAATCCCTGGATATCTATCTCCCTAAGGGTTACAATGAGTTGAAAATAGGTGAGTGAGGGAGGTGGACTTGAGAAAATAGCACTTCTTCTCATCCCTGATCACCTGACCTCTCTGGGAAAGACCTTGCATAGGCCAGGGTTGGTCAACTCGGAGCATCTACACTCATGGATGCTCAGGTTCCACCAGCTCCATGAGACAGCTATGTGGGAGCCACTTGTTCTACAGGGTGTAGGGTCTGGTCCTGACCACTTGAGTTTTCTGCACTCTGGCTGTAGTGAGGAATTGGTCTTTGCAAAAAAAGGAAAGTCAGTCTGCACCTTAGCGCCAATGTCCCAGACTATCTACTTCCTCCACAGACAAGAATTTCGGAGGCTTGCCCTCTTGAGCCCAAGTTCTCCCTTAAGCACATATCTATGAAGAAGAGTCTATGTGCGGAGAGCTATACCCGGGCAGGGGGCTGGACTTGCATGTGACTAATTGTTCTTCTGCTTTCAACCTGGTTACATTGGTACTTTGGTCTCTGGCTTCCCAGGGCTTTCCAGGGCTCCACACACAGACAGACAGACTACAAACATAGAGGTGGCTACTCACATATACACATGTACACACAAAGTAGGTGGATGTGTCCTGCTCATTCCTTGACTCATCAAGGCTGGTTGAGGAACAGCCTCCTGTCTCAATAGAGCCTCAGTAGCCAGAAAAACCTCATGCACCACCATTGGAGCCATTTTCAAGGTCCTGACCCTATGGATCATCAGAGCCCCATCCAAGAGAGAAGCCAATTTCAAGTCCAAGTATGCTGATCTTGGTGGCTAAAATCACCAGGCTTTTGTAGAGACGGAACTGCCACCCCTTCCCCTGCCTCTGTCCATGCCGGAAGTCCTGGTGGGCCCTCCCAGGAACAGCTTTGGTGCGATGGTCATGATTCAGAGACTCAGACATGCAGGAGAGCGGCTACCAGTTCTCCCTGTGGCTCTCCACCATGCGATATGTCAAAGCCTGGTATACTGATATACCTGGTATCCCATCACATTATACAGAATTAAGTATGGGGCACACATCACAAGTTGTGGTCACGATGCCTGGAATGTGGGAACATATAGATAATTTATTATGAAGTGGGCTGAAATTATATTCACTTAACTGTACTCATGAATTGCAGGGAGGGGTTTTGCTCAGTATATCTACATGCTATAAAGGATGCAACTATATGAAAAGTGAAAGATTTCTAAGTATGTGAGGGATATAGTGGGAAGTTATAAAATCACATTCAAGTGGTTTTATTCTGTATCCTTTCACAGATTTTCTCACAAGAATATGAGAGGTGAAAATAGTATAATAGTATGGATATATATGTACATAGTCTTTTGGTTGTTCACAGATTTGCTCTAGCGGGCACCAGTAACATCTCCATATGTCCTGTAGTGTACTAGTGTAGCCTAAGGGCATCTGCTTGCTCCAGGAACATGAAGAGCCTGAAACCATTCGTTCTCATAGGAATGAGGTCTATAATTGTCACTGTTTTTTTTTGGCATATCAAATACAACATAGGTAGCTTGCCAGGCTCTGCTGTGTGGGTGGTATACTCTCGGTAGTGGCTCTCAACTCATGCATTTACTGATGATCCACAATTGGGAGAGATCGCTTTTCTCTTGGTTGGAGCTCTGATGGCTCAGGAGTCCGGATGTTGAAAATGGCTGCCCTCATTGTGTGGAGGTTCCTCTGACTCCTTGGGAGACTCTAATGGGATGGCAGGCCAGTAATTACTTGCTGTTCTTGATAGCCCTGAGTTGTGTAATGTTAATGAAGGCTGTTTCTATTTCCAGGAAGCTCTTAGCATATGCTAAAGTTATTTTGTGTAAGCACAAGATGTCAGGGCAAAGCATTAGTGAGTTAATCAACTCTGAATTATTTACAGTAGTTCATCAATGAATTGCTAACAGTTAATTTCCTAATAAGCATACTGATAAAGAGGATTTAAATAAAATAGATGTTGACTGCTCTTTTTTAAATCAGGCATTCTATTGTCTCAACAGATTGCATTTATTTCCTTCTTAAGTTTTTTTTAAAATTGTATTGTTATTTAGGCAAAATGGTTACAATAGTGCTATCTTTTATGGTTTTTTCCTATTAAATTACTACACAACCATCACCACCAACATGTTTAAGAACCCTCACTGCTGTCCATATAAACTTAAAATACATCTAAGAGAGGCTATTTTTAACTTCCTCTTATACTTTCGTATTGTTTTTAATTACTGGTGTAGGATAAGAAAGTGTGAGACATCTACACAGTGGAATACTATATAGCCACCAGGAAAAATGAAGTCATAAAATTTGCTTATACATGAATGGACATTGAAAATATCCATCCATATTGATGAATGTCATCACTCTGTGCTGAGTGAGACACAGATACACAGGGAAAGCTGCTACCACCTCCCCCTGTGCTCAGCTGATCATGAGGCATCTAAGAGGGAAGGCAAATTCTAGCCCTTGCCCGCCTTCCCAATAGAGCTCTGCAAGAAATCAGAGGAACCCCCATGCCTTTTAGGGTCGACATTTTCTTTTTTTTTTTTCTCTCTGCAAGGATTTTATTTTATCTTATTTTTTAAAATATTTTATTACACCACCGTGAGACATACAGTTACAGCATCGTTCGTGTTTGGGGGTTTCGGTCACATAGTGTTCCAGTATAGGGTCCACATTTTCAACATTCGGACTCCACAGCTCCTCAGATCTCCACCCATGAGATAAGGTGATCTCTCCCAGGTTCATCAGTAAATGCACAAACTGAGAGCCTACTACGGAGAGCATACCGCCCACAAGGGAGAGCCTGGCAAGTTACCCGTGTCTTATTTGATATGCCAAAAACCAGTAATTATTATAAACTGCCACACCCATGGCGGTGTCGCCTGTGTAGTAATCGTCTTGGTGGGGCTCCTATAGGCTGGGGGAGTTCGTGCTGTACGAGGCTAGGCCCCCCCACCCAGGGCATTCCTTGGCAACAAGCTCAGGTCATGAACTCCCACTTGGGACGGAAATGTTCCCATCTCTGCTGGCGATGGCTGGAATCTTCTTTGCTCTACTGTGTTTTCTGCTGATATTTTTTTGCTACCTAGGCCAAGAGTACATTCTACACCAGGAACCCATTATTTTTCCTGGGACAAATAATTCGGTTACTGATTGTCGGGGAGCACTGCCGGGGTCCCTGACAGTGTCGGGAAGCGAGTTCCCTTCTACCTCCGAGCCGGCGGGAATGGATGAAGACTCAGGAATACGATGAAGTTTTAAAAGGGCTTTACTATCACAGGTTCCAATGTACAATCCAAGAGCAGGGAAAACCTCCGGACTCTGGGTTCCCAGCTAGGCCCCAGCCAGGTGTAGGCCAAGATGGCTGCCACCACGTGTTGAGGCCCAACAGAGAATGGAGAGGGCAGAGAAGCAAAACGCCAAGGGAAGCCGAAATGGCAAAAGGGGGAAAAAGAGAGAGATTCTCTTTTCTTACAGTTTATTTTATAGCTAGAAATCCGCCCAAACTCCCCAGCCCAGCCCATTCTGGGCTGGGCTATCTAGAGATGAAAACAGGAAAACAGCTCCATAGAATGTAGCAACTTCAGGAGAACTTCTGGCTATTTACAAGGACCCAGAGCTAATTAAAAGCCTCCTAGCAGAGCTGGGAGAAACTACAAGCCAAATGTAACTTCCCCTGGCAGGAAGGATCAAATGCCCTCAGGTAATTTCTCCCAGCACCTCACCTAATATCTTGAGCCAAGATCTGCCTGGAATTGCCTTTGTAGGGTAGAGAAGGGGGTTTCTGAGATGGCATGTCTCTGTACCAAAGACGAATACTAATGCCAGTTAAATATTTCTCCAAGCCTTCACAAGAGTCTCGTCTACTTCACGGTAGTTTTGTATTTTAGTTGCCTTTGAGTTATCAGGGAGCCATGCTTGCTTGCTTGGAGGCAAACAGCATTTCTCTCTGGTCTAATTACTTAGAGATCCAACGTGGCCAGGCAAATATGCTGGTAAGATCTAGCTAGTCCCACTATACTTGTGGTAGCATGAGAGAATATTTATACCAGCCAGTACAGAATACATGGTCAGATAAGACTGCCACATTCAGACTATCCCCCTATCTATGAAGTGACCCGCAGGAGGCAATCCAGGGCAGATTCAGAGGCCAAGGCCTTTAGGTGTCCTGCAACACTGATGTTAAAGCAACCTCTGTTGATGATCCTAATGCACTTAAGGAAATGGTTGCTGTTACTGATTCAACCTCTCTGCCTCCCGTTCTCGAGACAATACTAATGGTGAAAAATTATGGGAAGCCAGCTAAAGAGTTAATAAATAAGTTAAAGCCATTGTACTGGTGGTTAATAGAACGCAAAGTTAAAACATGGCGTAGACAATGGACCCTGGTAACAGCGTGTACCTGGAAATAGATATGTATTATTGCCCTTTATGATTTTAAGAAAAGGCTGATGTACTGAGGGCATGACCACAAAATATTGACCAAGAATAAGTTGGTTACTCTTTTGCTCATGACTGGCCCTGCTTTGACTGATTTTCATTGTGTATAAATATTGAGATGATTCTGAAGTAAATTTGCAGCAGATTCAAACCACCATCTCAGTGTGTGTTGTCTGTCTGTCACCGCTGAATCCTAGCTGTCCTGTGTACCTTCTCCCTGATTCTCCCTCGGTCTGCAGCTCTCCTGGAGCTGGCCAGCGGCAGTAGACCTCATTCCCAAGACCTGAACGAATGGTTTGAGTCTCTTCCTGTTCCTGGTGTGAGCAGATGCCCTTAGGCTACACTAACATGTGAAAGTATGGAGATATTAACATGTGAAAGTATGGAGATATTACTGTTGCCCTCTGGAGCAATCAATGAACAAGAGGAAGACAAGTGATACAAGTACACATGCTGAGTGAAGTGAGTCAGAGGGAGAGGGACACATAGAATGATCGCTCACTCTGTAGGACATAAAAATGCATGAGGCTAACATCCACAGACAGTAGAAACAAGGACCAGGAGGTCTGTTTTGCATGATGGAAGCTGCTATAAATAGAAGGACGGGGGTAGAGCAGGATCACTGTGACATTGATGGTTGGAAATGATCACTCTGGACAAGAACTGAGTGCTGAAAGGCAGTAAAGGAATATACAGGATAAGGATAACCTATCAGTGACTGTATTGTTAGCCATAATGTCCAGAAGGAGAAGGGGGGGGGTAGGCTGAGAGTGACAGAATGTGCGTGTGTGCATGTGTATGTGTGTGAGAGAGAGAGAGAGAGAGAGAGGAGAGAGAGCCTTCCATAGAGGAGGGAAACTAGAGACACTGGTGGTGGGAAATGTACTTGGTAAAGGGACCGGTGTTGGAACATTGTGTGAGTGAAACCCAGTCATGAACAACTTTGTTACTGAGTATCTCACTGTGATTCAATTAAAAAAATGATGCTAGAAATCCATGAGAGACTTGGGAAAACAAACATAAAACTGTTGTCGATGGGTCACTTGCACAGGAAGAGAGATGAAGTGGTGACATACAGGAACAAAACAATGAAAAGGATGCCTATAAATATGTCAATATTTCATTAAAATGCTAAATTACAGGTGTAGTTTAGGGAGCTTCTTTGTAATAGTGCTAACATTTATGATTCCACCAACAAAGTGTGCAGGTCCCTCCACAGAGTCTACTTGTTCCTTCTAGGTGACTCCTTTATCCTTCTCCAACCTTAGTCGATTCAAACTGTTTCTTACCTACAAATTAGCTGGTGAACTTGCTTCTACATGTCCGAGCTCCCTTTACCTTTCTTTTCTCCTTTTCCTTCCACAGTTGTGAGGCTCTCGTTGGACTGCAGGCAAGTGGTCCTGTAGAAGCTAATGAATAGTTTGTAGGCTAGTATTAGTTTAGGAAACTTCAGAAAGCAGTGACGCCCAATTCACATATGTGGGGTGATTTCTCATGGAGAATAGAAGGAAAATGAGAGAGAGCTCTGGAGGCCTCGGAGAGAGGAGAACCAAGACAGGTGCTAATTAAGCAGTAGTGGAAGAAGCAGTGAATATGGAATGACTGTTGTGGATCATGTAAGCTGTGGCCCTAAGGGAGGATGTTCCAGCAGAGAATCCCAGGCCAGTGCGTTTCTTGCTTCATGGTAGCTGAGGATAAGGATACTTCGTGTCCATAGCACTGAGTGCTGGGAGCCCTGATAGATGATGAGCTTATAAAGAAGGAACCTAAAAGGGAAAGTTGCTAATATTATGAGGTTAATCTTTTTATTTGACCCTTATGTAATTATGGTACTGTTTTACCTTTGAAAATAATTTTGAATCTTTGAGCTCTTAAAACTCCACTATTTAGTTTATTTTTCTTTTCATCATTTCATGAAGTGGCGATTAAACACATGTATTTTAATCTCTACAGAGGTGTTTTTATGCAGTACTTTGGATAAAGGCTTCATGCATATATCATTCCAACTTCACACCCACCACCAGACAAACTTCCTTGTGATGACATGTGTGCAATAGAAAGCCTAGATTTGTACCCTTATTTTTCTTTATTTTATTTTAATTTAAAAAACAGCTATATTTTAATATAGAAGTTTGAATATCATGTTCAATAATCACAAAATTTCTTGATAATATATTATGGGAATTTGCACAATTCTCTTAAAAAATTCCTGCAATGAATATTAATTTTGTCTAAAAATAAAATTTGATACCATGAGAAAAAAAATTATTTATTTATTTATTTATTTATTTTTGCTTTTTAGGTCACACCCGGCGATGTTCAGGAGTTACTCCTGACTCTGCACTCAGGAATTACTCCTGGCGGTGATCTGGGGACCATATGGGAAGCCAGGGATCGAACCTGGGTCGACACAGGCCGGCTGCGTACAAGGCAAACACCCTACTCACTGGGCTATCGCTCCGACCCTGAGAAAAATTTTATGTACAAAAAATTTTATGTACATAAAAAATTTTATATACAATTAAATGTATTTGCTTTATTTTTGCTCATGTTTGGTTACTTAGGCCAAGAAGTGCCAACTTGGTACCTGTAAACAATAACTTGAAAAGTTTAAGTGAAATCTTTCATGAGAGAAAATAGCATAGAATAAAGTCCTTTTATTAAAAATGTGTATTATATTTATCCTATTTAAAACATATTTCTGAAATCCACAGAGTGTGTCTTCCAAAAATATTTTAAGTTTTATTTACATATGATACTACTGGGGAAACGGAGTGCTATGATTTGACACAGGAGTTAAGGAATGTACCAAATAGCTAATTTGTGTACCTTCATTGAAAATTTTCATTCATTTATTTAAAATTGTTTGACATGTAGAATATTTATATATTCACCATAATTATTGCATAAATAACTGTAAACTTACGTTGATTTAAATGCATATGTATGGGAGATCAGTTTATGTTGATCACTTGATCACTTGAATCCCGTTATTCGTTGATTTGCTTAAGCGGGTGCCAGTAATATTTCTATTTGACCCTATCACGTGCCAGTGTAGCTCAATGGCATCTGGTTGCTTCAGGAATATCAAAGAGTTTCAAACTGTTCAGGGCATTGACGAAGAAGTCTGACCATCTTGTAGGTGGGTGGCCACGTGATCTTTTGACATCCTGTCGGATCCAGTCAGTAAAGGCTCTAGTCCAGCGGTCGTCTCCAAATCGCATTACATGTCCAGCCCATCTGATTTTCGATGCCTTGGCAAATGAGACAGCATCCCTGACTCTGGAACAGCAACAGAGGTCGGAGCTCCAGATTCCTTCTCTCACTTGAGTGAGGTGTGATATTCCAAGCATAGCTCTTTTGATTCCTCTTTGGGAGACATGAATAGCATTCTCATCATGCTTCCATAGGTTCCAGGTCTCTGAGGCATATGTTAATGCAGGGAGAAGAGTGGAGTTGAAGAAATGTGTCTGGAGCCGGAGGTTCTTTGTCTTTCTTAGCTGTTTATTCGATGCTTTTGAAGGCATTCCATGCTGCTCTCTTCCTCCTGTGTAGCTCAGGTTTTAGGTTGTTCATCATGTTGACTTCTCGACCTAAGTACACATAACTGCTGCACTCAGAGATGTTTGTTCCATTGAGAGTGAATGGGGCCTCTGGAACTAGTTCATTTTTCATGAACATAGTTTTGCTGAGATTCAGCTGTAGACCTATCTTTCCACATATTCGGTCAAAGTCAGCTCAGGGAACCATATGGGATGTTGTGAATGGAACCCAGCTAGGCTGCATGCAAGGCAAATGTCCTACCCACTGTGTTATCACTCTGGCAAGACTAATTCTAAAGGCAAAGTGAACAGTATTATTCTGATAGATTCTGGATCTTAGTGGAGATTTAAAGATATGCTGGCTATGGCAAGATATATATTCATGATATGAAACATTATGCTATCCTCTATAAATTAAATTATGAGTAGCTTTTTGGTTCAGGGATGTTTCCCTTA
Organism: Cryptotis parvus; assembly: GCA_021461705.1. Classification (NCBI taxonomy): domain Eukaryota; kingdom Metazoa; phylum Chordata; class Mammalia; order Eulipotyphla; family Soricidae; genus Cryptotis; species Cryptotis parvus. Next base: position 83,444 of record JAJIBD010021131.1, read on the forward strand.
CCCACAGTACTTTGCAAGGGAGATTCACATGGCAGGAAGTCAGCTCTAGCATAGTAGCATTTGTTAAGCTTGGTCCAGGAGCTCACCAGAGATTAACACTTGTATGTTATCTTTTGGACCCTTGAGGAAAGGCAGGCCCTGATCTCTTGAAGAAGACACCTGGCCTTAGGCCCCAGAAAGCTCAGCCCATTATGGGCTGCTCTGGAAACCCTTGGAAGGCTTCTGAGGATAAAAGATGCATGGAAGAAGAAGAGACATCCATTTTTCGATTTGACCTCTGACTGGTGCAATGGTTCAGGTCCAGCAGCCCTCTTGGCTGAGAATACTGACCCAAGCACGTGATGTGGGTCTAGCTAGGGACTCGAAGTTTGGAGTTTTTCTGATCTTGAATTATATTACTAGAAGTTGCTTAAGTAAAGCTTTTTGGAACCTTGCTGGATTCGTTAATGTCGTCTCCCTGCCTCCAGTCCATTGAGGTAGCAGGGAACACACTCCTTTTCCATGATACCGCCAGAGAGCTCAGCTTTTCCCCGACACTTTTCTGTTTAACAACTAGGCACAAACAACACCCCCAAAACATAGCCTATTTACTATCTCACAGCTCTGCTATCAAAAGACTAGGCATGGTTGGAGCCAACAACAAACGATAGAGCAGGGAGGGTACTTGGGTTGCACGTGGTAGAACCTGGCACAGTCATTAAACCTTACCAACACTAATCCCTGACTCAGGATAAAATCCTGAGTATGACAAAGTTTGCCTCTCCGCCACCCCCTCAAAATTCTGCCCAGGGTTTCACAAAGTTGAAATGAAGGTATTCAAAGGGCTGAAGGGAGAGCTCTCATCTAAGACTAGGGACTGTTTTCCAGACCATGTGGTTATTAAAAGAATCCATGTACCCGCAATTCTCGAACACGTGGAGGTTGCATCTATAAGGTCAATATTCTTGAAAAGTGTACATGTAATTAGGTTAAGTATACTAGGATGATATTCTAGCTTGTTATTGTAAAAGTCAAGGGATTAGAAACCATATCAAAGAAATTGCATTTTCATTTCACTTGGCCTGCATATACTTAGGGGAAGAAAGTTTTACAGGACATGGACTATTCTGTTAGGCCTTTTGATTATCACTTTAATTCTGTCTATCAGGGTCAGAAAGATAGTACAGGGGTAGGAGCTTGAATGTGATAGAACATGGCTTGAACCTCAATACTACATACTGCACCCCAGGACATAGCCAGTAGTAAATCACCACCTCTATCCACCCCTACCCCAAATAAACAAAAATTTGTGGACCAGACTATCCTAAAGGTCAGTGCTCAAGGTCCACATTTGACATTGAAAGACTGAAAGTCATCTTTCACATCCAGGCTATAGGGATTATGCCCAGTGCATAACAGGTTTGGTATATGCTTAGTAACCAGAGCTAGATACACAAACACACACACATTCATTAGTGAATCAATGCAAATTAAAGTAGATCCAAACTGACCTATAGCAAATAGAGGCATGTTTATTCCAAGGAACAAAGATCGAGATAGGGCCTGGATTTCTGTCTCTGAAAAATCCACGGGTGTCCCTGTTTTCCTACGCTGAGTGACTCTAGAGTTCCCTACAGGTCGCTCCCTCCAGGGGGCTGCTGGTTCCAGTCTGCCACTGCCTACTCTCTCTGTGAATCTGCCCATACTGCAGCCCCAGAGGTCTGAGATGCCTATATTCCAAGGTTCAGATTTCTGAGGCCTTGATGCCTTAATTCTGTTTCTCAAGCAGGAGTTGTGAGATTTTTCTTTTTCATCAATTTTTGTGTTGAACTGCTACTTGTGTACACCTTGCAAATAATTTGTAATCCCTAACTGCAAATCTATTTTAATCTGTATGTATATCAGTATAACATTTTGCTATGAAATTAGCCAGTCACAGAAAGATAATTAATTATTGTATGATTCCCATTTCCTTAAGTATCTAAAATAGACAAACTTAAAGAAGAATGGGTGTTGGCAGAGGCTGAGAAAAGTAATAGGAATCTAGCAGTTAGTGAGCATAAAATTTCAACTCCTCCAGATAAATAAATTTTTCACATCAGCAATATAATGTTTGGTCTATAATTAACCACAAGGTATTGTTAACTTAAGAATTTAAGAGGGTTTCTTTCACAATGTTTTTACAACAATCATAGTATAAAAAGAACTTTTAAAGGTAATAGACATATCTATAGCCTTGAGTTTGATATTTTCATCAGTGCATGCATATCTCATCAAATTATGTACATTAAAATTATAGTCTTGCTCTGAAGGACTTATCAATGGTGGGAATCTATCACAAGTGTGTGAGAGTCAGAGGTTAGGTATGAAAGAAGGGACAAATATTCTAATAATTGTTGGAAATGATAATGTCGACTAGAACTGAGCATTGAGTGCAGGTAAAGTGGTATACATGAAAACCCCTAATGTATTGAAAGCAGCAATGTGTAAGAGAAGGGAGAGAGAAGAAGGAGAAGAGGGAGAAGAAAGAAGATTAAGTAAGGGAGAAGGAGGGGTAGATGAAGGGAAGAGGAAGAGGAGGAAACTGGAGAATGCTGAGAAAAAGAGGAGGAGGAGGAAAAAGGAGGAGAAGAAGAAGGAGAAGAAGAAGAAGAAGGAGAAGGAGAAGAAGAAGAAGAAGAAGAAGAAAGAAGAAGAAAGAAGAAGAAAGAAGAAAGAAGAAGAAGAAGAAAGAAGAAGAAGAAGAAGAAGAAGAAGAAGAAGAAGAAGAAGAAGAAGAAGAAGAAGAAGAAGAAGAACAAGAACAAGAACAAGAACAAGAACAAGAACAAGAACAAGAACAAGAAGCAGAGGAGCTTATCACAGAGGGGGAGGGAACAGGGAATCTGGAGGTATTGGTGTAGGGAAAGGTGCATTGGTGGAGGGGTGGTTGCTGGACCACTGCGTGACTGAAACCCAATCATGAACAGCTTTGTAATTGTACATCTCATGGCGTATAATGTCTTCCCGTTCATCATCGATTTGCTCGAGTGGGCCCCAGTAACATCTCCATATGTCCTGTCTCATGCTAGTAGAGCCCAAGGGCATCTGCTTGCTCCAGGAACATAAAGAGCCTCAATCCATTCCGAATGAGGTCTATAATTGCTACTCGTATTTGACATATCAAATACAACACGGGTAGCTTGCCAGGCTCTGCCGTGCAGGTAGCATACTCTTGTAGTAATCTCTAAGTCCAGCATTTATTGATGAACTGGGCGGCCGCGCTGCCGCGAGCCAGGCTGTAATAGGTTGGTCTGCTGGGTGGAATTCTGATGAGAGAGAAGTTTGGATGTGGAAAATGGAGGCCCTCATGGAGTGGGGGGTCATCTGGCTTGTTGCAAGGCTCTGCTGGGGTGGCAGGCCAGGGCTAGAACCCACGATCTCTCCTGGGCGCCTCATGAGAGGCTGGGGACAGGGGAGAGCCAGTAGCATCTCTGCCCCATGTATGTGAGTCTCTGGACCGGCATACCTGAGCTGGATTTAAAAAAAAACTGCTGCAGTGTGGAACTCGATGAGCCGGGCTGTGATAGGCTGGTCTGCTGGGGGAGTTCTGACGGGAGAGAAGTCGGATGTGGAAAATGGAGGTCCTCATGGAGTGGGGGGTCGTCTGGCTTGTTGCAAGGCTCTGCTGGGGTGGTAGGCCAGGGCTAGAACCCGCCATCCCTCCTGGGCACCAGCGTGAGCAGCTGGGCACAGGGAGAGACAGTAGCAGCTCTGCTCCATGTCTGTGAGCAGTACAATAAAACTTGAAAAATTATAGTTTTTTCTCAACAATTATATCTTAATAGTGTTTATAAGAAATTAAAATGTATCTATTCATCATATAGTTCCTCTTTTCCTGAAAACCAAACATATAACCTTAATTCCCTCGAAAATATATAAACTGCCATCCACTCATATAATGAACATATCAGCAGATAAATGAAACTTGCAAACAGCATTGTGACACAGAAAATGTAGACAGTAGAATTCCATTTATACATCCTAAAATCAAGTTCTGTAACTTAGGGATGGAAGGAAGGAAATCACAACCAAGAGCAGAGGAGAATCAGTTTCTGCCTCAGAGAGAGAGAGAGAGAGAGAAGAGAGAGAGAGAGAGAGAGACAGAGAAAGAGAAATAGAGAGAGAATACCAAGGGAGAAGCACATGTAGAGCTCCACAATGAGTCCCTTCTATACATCTGATGTACTTTCCTGTCTATGTTTTCTAGCCCTCAACACATTCTGTTACTTATTTCAACTCTATTGAGGTCAGTTTAAAATTACATAAATGTTCCATCTTGTTTGTTTCTTTACTGTGTTCTTATATCAATCCTCACTGTTATTACCAGGAATGATATTCCAACCATTTTTCATGGGAAGAGGAAAGTGCTTTGAGAACCACCGTGTGCTGTCTAACGTGGCTGGAGAACATGTTCCAAAATCACAGTTCTTACTTACCTGAGCCACATCATCGGTGTCCTATTGAAAAGCACCAGGGAAAATAAACCTGGATCTTGTAGCATGATACCTGGAAGACAAAGGCAATATTCTTAGATAAACGACTGAAACTAAATATCTGAGAATTTTTACATCCTAATCTGCTTAAAACTGTTCTCAGGCTATATTTTCAGAAGTAATCCTGTGGGATATTAAAGGCACAGTATCCCCAAGGTCTGTTAAGACAGTTGAGGCCAGTGTTCTGAACCTGGCCACGACTATAAATAAGGGGCCCCAGGACAGCATCCTGGGGGAGAGTCTTTGAAAGCGAGCAGCGGTCTCTGGTCAGCACCTAGGCCATGGGCCCTGGTTCCTGAGCCGATGGCCAGCACCAGGGAAGAGAATATATTCCTGATGCCTAGTACTAAAGGGCAGCACCAGAATCATAAGGCTACAATGCTACAGAGCTTCAGGACTACTGAGTATTAGGACCATGACAGTAGGGCAACAGGGAGGGACTCAAAGAATAAAATGGGGTCAGACACACATGACCTAGTAGCAAAAGCTGAAACAAGGCAACTAGGAAATAGGAACATATCCAAGGAGTCCAGAATAATAAGCCCTGAAGACCAAAGCACTGTGCAGAAGGACCTACAGAAAAGGGTCCTGATAGCAGACATCCTGGGAGTGGACCAGAATCATGAAGCCTTGAATTCAGACATCCGGAAGTAAGAGGCCTGATGAGAGGAGTCTACATAGATACCCCAAAGAGACAGCAGCCTGCAGGAGAAGCTAAGGAGAGAGCCTGCACAGAAAACCTCCCCAGAGAGAGAGCAGCCTGCATGAAAAACCCCAGGGAGAGAGACAGAGGTCCAGGAGAGGTTACTGCAGAGGCAAGCAAAGAGATGAAACAAAGTAAACATTAGAGAATCACTGTCACTGACACTGTCTTCCCGTTCATCATCGATTTGCTTGAGCGGGCGTCTCATGCAAGTAGAGCCCAAGGGCACCTGCTTGCTCCAGGAACATAAAAGAGCCTCAAACCATTCCATCAGGTCATGGGAAAGAGGTCTATAATTGTTACTGGTATTTGGCATATCAAATATGACACGGGTAGCTTGCCGGGCTCTACCGTGTGGGTAGAATACTATGTAGTCATCTCAAAAAATGGCGGGCCCCATGGAGTAGGGGAGGGTGGTCTGGCTTGTTGTGAGGCTCTGCTGGGGTGGCAAAAAAAAGTCCACGTCGGACTTCCCTCTCATCACAACTTCATCCGGCAGACCAGACTATCACAGCCCAGATCATCCACAGCCACCCTGCAGCAGTTTTTTTTCAATCCCGCCCAGGTATGCTGAACCAGAGACTCTCAGACATGGGGCAGAGCTGCTACTTGCTCTCCCTGTGCCCAGCTGCTCGTGAGGCACCCGGGAGGCATGGCGAGTTCTAGCTCTGGCCTGCCACCCCAGCAGAGCCTCACAGCAAGCCAGACCACCCTCCCCTACTCCATGGGGCCCGCCATTTTCCACGTCCAGACTTCCCTCTCGTCACAACTCCACCCAGCCGACCAGACTATCACAGCCCGGCTCATGTGGCCTCTAGCAGCTGCGCGGGTTCATCAATAAATGCTTTATTTAGAAGTGACTACAACAGTATGCCACCCGCACTGCAAGCCTGGCAAGCTGCTCGTGTAGTATTTGATATTCCAAATACCAGTAACATTTATATTACATCATTCCGGTGACCTAATATAGTGGTTTGAGTCTCTTTATGTTCCTGGAGCAAGCAGATGCCTTTGGATTCTACTAGCATGAGACAGGACATATAGAGATATTACTGGTGCACGTTCTAGCAAATAGATAATTAACGGGAAGATAGTGAATAGTGAATAGTGAGTCATCTCAAAATCCAGCATTTATTGATGAACCACGCAGCGCGCAGGCCGGGCTGTGATAGGCTGGTCTAATGGGTGGAGTTCTGATGAGGGGGAAGTCCGGATGTGGAAAATGGAGGCCCTCATGGAGTGGGGATCGTCTGGCTTATTGTGAGGCTCTGCTGGGGTGGCGGGCCTGGGCTAGAACCTGCCATCCCTCCCGGCACCTCATGAGAGTCTTGGCACAGGGAGAGCCAGTGGCAGCTCTGCCCCCATGTCTGTGAGTCTCTGGATAATCATACCTGGTCGGATTAAAAAAGACTGCTGCAGGGTGGATCTCGATGAGCCCGGCTGTGATAAGCTGGTCTTCTGGGTGGAATTCTGATGAGGGGGAAATCCGGATGTGGAAAATGGAGGCCCTAATGGAGTGGGGGGAATCATCTGGTTTGTTGTGAGGCTCTGCTGGGTCTGCTGGGGTGTTGGGCCAGGGCTAGATCCTGCCATCCCTCCCGGGCGCCTCATGAGCGGGCACAGGGAGAGCCAGTAGCAGCTCTGCCCCATGTCTGTGAGAGAATAACCTTCAGGAACCTCTAGCCTTGCTTATTCCACAAACAGGTCAGGGGAATGGTGCTGGCCCAGGACTCATGATGGCGTCCCTAACGAACAGTGAGTACCGCTAAGGATCCAGCTAGGCAGCGTCTTCTGCTACAATCGTCATCCCCTACTAATGTTAAGACTATGGAATCCATAGGAGGTTCCTTAAATCTGGGGCCTTGGGAACTCTGTGAGGGGAGAAGACACAATCCTCTCTCCAGTACAGTTACTTTTATGCCTTAACATAACTCAATCTACCATACATATATATTTAAATCAAAGTAAGTTTGCAGTTACTCATATGCTATAAGAATGGTGTCTATATCAGTATTCTACATGTCAGTTTTAAATAAAAGAATGAAAATTTTCAATTAAGGTACACAATTTAGCCATTTGCTGCATTACTTAACTCCTGTGTCAAATCAAAGCACTTGTTTCCTCAATATTGGGGGATAAAATCACTTGATCACTTGACATCTTGTCATTCACTGATTTGCTCGAGCCAGCACCAGTAATGTTTCCATTTGACCCTATCACGTGCCAGTGAAGCCCAATGGCATCTGGTTGCTTCAGGAATATGAAGAATCTGAAACTGTTCATTGAGGGTCTTAACGAAGAAGTCTGACCATCTTGTAGGTGGGCGGCCACATGATCTTTTGACATCCTGTGGGATCCAGTCGGTAATGACTCTGGTCCAGCGGTCGTCTCCATATCACATTATATGTCCAGCCCATCTGATTTTCAATGCCTTGGCAAATGAGACAGAGTCCCTGACTCTGGAACAGCTACACTTGAGAGAGGCATGATATTCCAAGCATAGCTCTTTCAATTCCTCTTTGGGAGACCGGTATAGTGTACTCATCCTGTTTTCTTAGGGCCCAGATCTCTGAGCCCTATGTTAATGCAGGGAGAATGGTGGAGTCAAAGAGATGTGCCCAGAGCAAGAGGTTCTTTGTCCTCTTAGCTATTTCTTCGAATCTCTTGAAGGCATTCCATGCTGCTCTCTTCCTCCTACACAGCTCATGTTTTAGTCATTCATCATTAAATATATTCCAATATTTGAATAAAACTTAAAATATTTTTTGGAAGACACATTGTGGATTTCAGAAAAATGATTATAAGCGCGCCTTAGATACCCCAGGCAGAGCAGATATCAGCTCTCCCAGTTGAAGCCCCCTGCACACTACTGAGAACAAGAGCGACTTCCGGCCCAAGTCCACCATTCAGATGAACCCAGAGGAACCCCCCACACCATGCTGGCAGCGATCTTCTTAATCCACACTCCACAGCTCTTCAGATCTCCACCCAAGAGTTTAATCCAATCTCCAGCATACAAGGACCCACCCTTCAGACACCCGCCCTTCAGAGGAGACTATTTCAAGTCCAGGAATGCTTGAGCCACAGATGCAGATACCCCAGGCAGAGCAGATACCAGCTCTCCCTGTCGCATGTGGCTGCTCTGTGGTCATGCAATTTACTTCCACACCCCTCTCAGAGAACACTGCAAGTTACTGAGAATATACCATCTGCACGGCAGAGCCTGGCAAGCTGTCCAATGCGTATTAAATATGCCAAAACCAGAAATAAAAATGTATATCTTCCTGACCCTGAAAGAGCCCTTAATGCAGCAGCACTAAGAAGGATGAACAAGGAGTACCTGATAAAGTTTCAGGGCCAAACTAGGCTGCCAAAACGAAGGACTAAAATGACTGTCTGTACTTTCAATGCACGTATGCTGGCATCAGAAGCATATATTGAGGACTGATGGTGCAAGCGCAAAATATCAAGTATGACATCATTGGTCTGACTGAGATGAGGAGGCATAAATAGCATCATGCCATTTTTGACATTGGGAAGACTCTTCCTAGGAACATGTGACGAAAGAGGCATCGGTAGGGTAGCGTCAGTGTCCTTGTCCAACACAAACATGGCCATGAACATTGATTCATTTGAATGCCTAACAAACCGTATCAGATGATTACACTTGAAGAGATATGGCCCACTGCCAGCAATTTCTATATTCATTGTCTATGCACCAACATCCACATACAAGGAAGATGAAATTGAGAAATTCTACATGGAACTGGAGGAGCACTATGAAAATGATCACACTTTTTTTTTTTTTTTTTGGGTCACGCATGGCAATACTCATGGGTTACTCCTGGCTCTGCACTCAGGAATTACTCCTGGCGGTGCTTGGGGACAATATGGGATGCTGGGGATCGAACCGGGCCGGCATGGGCTGGCCGTGTGCAAGGCAAATGCTCTACCTACTGGGCTATCACTCCATCCCCAATGATCACACCTTCTACAAGATCATAATTGGTGATTTTAATGCCAAGAAAGGACCAAGAAGATTGGCTGAAGAACTCCACATTGAGACCCATTGCCTGTAATGGAGCGAACATGATGAGAGACTATCTGAGTTCATAATGTCCACCAAGACAATTCATGGGAACTCACAGTTTCAGAAGGCAGAAGCAAAAAGTTGGACATGGGAATCTCCTGGTGGACAGTTCCACAATGAAATTGACCAGATCATCTTCAATCGAAGGTTTTGCATGACCCGATGTTGCTGTCATCCCAAAATTCCAAACAGGATTGGACCACCGTCTCCTTTGTGCAAAATTCTACTTCTCACAACGGGGAGAAAAGGCTGCAAAAGTTTAAGAAGAGAACTCCCCAGAACATCCACCAATTGGGAAATCTTTGGCACCATTGTGGCAACATGAGAAGATACCATCATTGGCGACATCAATGAAGAATACAACCGACTGGTTCAGCACCTCCATGACAGTGCGAAGAATACTGAGAAAGAGAAAGACACAAAAGGATGCCTGTCTTCAAAAACTCTCGAGCTCATTCACCAATGTGGCAAAGCGTGGGCCTCAGGCAACCAAATGCTAACGTCCAAGCTCCGCAAAGCAGTACAGAGAAGGATAAAGGAAGACCTTAAAGAGGGAAAAGCAGAAATAATGGAAGATTCAGCAAAAACCAGGAAAAGCATTCGCAACGCCCACCTGTCCTTCGCCAACTATAAGACCAAGTTGACTGCCCTCCGAGGCCCTGATGGTTCTATCACATCATCCTGAAAGGCAATGGAGAAGATTATCCATGACTTCTACTCAGATCTATTTGATAGCCACGTCCACCTACCCACATACCAAATTTCGCAGGATGGATATATCATTCCCAACCTTCTCCCTTCTGAAATCCAACATGCCATTTTGTCAGTAAAAGAAAGGAACAGCTCCAGGCCCAAAGTCAGACCTGAACAGCTGAAGAATCTGCCTTCAGTACTCATCAATACTCTGGCTCAACTCTTCACATGCTACATGTCTGAATGCAAGGTGCCCTCCCAGTGGAAAATCAGCAGGACAGTTCTACTGTTCAAGAAGAGAGACATTAATGACATTGGCAACTATTGCCCCATTTGCCTGTTGTCTGTCATCTACAAGCTGTTCACTCAAGTCATCCTGAACAAGATTGGCAGAACATTAGATGAAGGATAACCATGTGAGCAAGCTGGCTTCCGAAAGGATTCAGCACAATCAACCATATCCACATGGTAACCAAGCTCATTGAGGTTTGTAGGGAATTCAAGGTGCTGCTCTGTCTCACGTTCATTGATTTAAAGAAAGCTTTTGATTCTGTTGAGACTCAAGCAGTCATTGAAGCCCTAGCCAAACAGGGCGTTTAAACCCAATACATCAAGATCTTTTGTGAGCTATATTATGGATTCACCACCAGGATCTCACCATTCTAAAAGGAAGTGATCATTGATGTCAAAAGAGGGGTTCGGCAAGATGATACCATTTCATCAAAACTCCTCAGTGCCACCCTCGAGAACGTCATGCAACAATTAGAATGGGAGAGGAATAGGAGTGAAGATAGACGGTCTGCAACTATACCACCTCTGCTTTGCTGATGACATCATTCTAATAATACCAAACATTAACCAAGCGGCACAAATGCTGGCTGACTTTGACCTAGAATTGGAAAGAGAGGTTTGCAGCTGAATCTCAAGAAAACTATGTTCATGAAAAAATGAACTAGTTTCAGAGGCCCCATTCACTCTCAATGGAACAAACATCTCTGATTGCAGCAGTTATGTGTACCTAGGTCGAGAAGTCAACATGATGAGTGACCTAAAACCTGAGCTGCACAGGAGGAAGAGAGTGGCATGGAATACCTTCAAAGAAGCATCCGAAGAAATAGTGAAAAAGACAAAGAACCTCCGACTCTGGGCACATCTCTTTCCCTGTTCTCCCTGCATTAACATATGCCTCAGAGACCTGGGCCCTACAAAAGCAGGATGAGAATGCTATTCGGGTCTCCCAAGAGGAATAGAAAGAACTATATTTGGAATGTCACACCTCACTCAAGTGAAAGAAGGAATCACGAGTTCCGACCTCCTTCGCTCTTCCAGAGTCAGGGACACTGTCTCATTTGCCAAGGCATCGAAAATCAGATGGGCTGGACATGTAATGCGATTTGGAGACAACTGCTGGACTAGAGCCGTTACTGACTGGATCCCACAGGACGTCAAAGATCACGTGGCCGCCCATGTCCAAGATGGTCAGACTTCTTTGTCCAGACCATGAACGAATGGTTTGAGGCTCTTCGTATTCCTGAAACAACCAGATGCCATTGGGCTACACTGGCACATGATAGGGTCAAATGGAAATGTTACTGGTGCCAGCTAGAGGAAATCGATGAACAATGGGATGTCTAGTAATCTAGTGACCTAGTGATCTAGTGATTATAAATTGTCAAGTAAGCTGCTGGGGTAACCAACAGTACCTGGAAGCGAGTTCCCTTCTACCTCCGAAGCTGGTGGGGAATGGTTTGAAGACTCAGGAATCTGATGCAGTTTTAAAAAGGCTTTACTTATCACAGTTTCCCGCATACAAATCAGCAATAGAAAAACTCTGTGCTTAGGTTTCCCGGATAAAGCCCCAGCCACGTGTAGGCCAAGAGGGCTGCCACCACGTCTAAAGGCCCTATAGAGAGTAGAAAAGACAAGACTCCAAGAAGAGAGTGCAAGCCCCAAAAGAGCCCAAAAGAGAGCTCAAAAAGAGAGCCCCAAAGAGGAAGCAGGCTAGTTTTATACCCCTGCAACTTAGACCTCCCACTATTATGGGAAGCAGGGAGGGTCAAATGCCCTCAGGTAATTTCTCCCAGCACCTCACCTAGGCCCTTTATATGCTAATGTCTTGAGCCAAGGTCTGCCTTGGAAATGCCTTTTAGGGTAGAGAAGAGCCTTTCTGAGATGGCATGTCTCTGTACCAAAGACTATACTAATGCCAATTAAATATTTTCCAAGCCTTCACAAGAGTCTCGTCTACTTCACGACAGTTTTGTATTTTAGTTGCCTTTGAGTTATCAGGGAGCCATGCTTGCTGCTTGGAGGCAAACAGCATTTCTCTCTGGGCTAATTACTTAGAGATCCAACATGTTCAGGCAAATATGCTGGTAAGATCTAACTAGTCTGATGATGATTGTGGTAGCATGAGAGAATATTTTTACCAGCCAGTAGAATACAGGGTCAGATAAACTGCCACATTTAAACTAACCCCTATCTACAAAATGACTGCAGGAGGCAATCCAGGGCAGATGCAGAGGTGGCCTGCAATAATAAATAGAATAAATATTATAAGCACTTTTTAAAACTTTTATTACAACACTTTTAGACATACAATTGCAAGATACTCATGCCCGAGTTTTAGTTCTACAGTGTTCCAACACCTATCCCTTCACCGAACCCATCTCCCATCACCAATGCCCCTCTTCCCTCCCCCTCCCATACCCCAACTACCTGGCGAAGTTCTGTATATCTTTCTCCTCTCTATCTCTTCCTCCCTCTAACATTCCTACACATCGTAGAATGCAGTACATTAAAGGACATGACTGTTTCCACTAGTTTGATGGTTCACATGGCTGCTTGTAGCCACTCCACTTTGGGGCCTCAGGGTCAGCATCCGACAGCGAAAATGGCGGCTAATGTGGTGGGCAAGTCTTATCCGACTGCTTCTGGGACCCCTAGAGGTGATGGGCCCACCCCAAAACCCATCTGTTCTCCTAGCCTCAAGGTCAGCTGAGCTAGGGGAAGCCGAGTTCCAGTTCCCCAGCTGCTTTTGAGGCTCTGCATGCTATGGCTGGTCGCCCCAGGGCATCTCCTGGGCAGGGCTACCACGCTCAGACAAAACCGCAGAGGGAAGGCGACCCCCAGCTCTATCTGATGAATTCCTGGTGCTTCCATTTCTGGCTGCCGCCTACCTAGCTCGAACTTGTTTTGCTCTGTTAATCTGGTCTTGGGGTCAGTGTTTCCTCGAGGGCTCTGATGCTCAGCATCTGGACAGCTAAAATAGCAGCTACCGTGGGAAACCTTTATCCTCGTTGCTTCGGGACCTCCCAGAGGTGGTGATGGGCCCACTCCTAAACCCATTTGTCCTCCTTGGGGACCCTCAGGGTCAGCTGAGCCAGGG
>JAJIBD010021132.1:0-41582 GCA_021461705.1 Cryptotis parvus
CCATCTGATCAGGGCTTAATATCAACAACTTACCAGACACTGGTAGAACTTTACAAGAAAACAAAACCCACCCTACTCATAAAGAAGAAATTAGAATGCCCTAAAGACATATGCAAAAGCGCTTCATATTAATGATCATGAGATGCAAATTAAAACTACAATGAGATAATGAGACTGCAGATACAAGGGGAAGGGCCTCACGGGCTTCCTCCCTGTGCTCAGTTGATGTATGAGGTTCCCGGAAGGGAAGAAGGGAGCTCTAACCCTGGCCCTCCATCCCAACAGAGCCCTCGCAAGAGCCAGAGGAGCCCCAAAACCATGAGAGCTGCCATTTTCAATATCTGGACTCCACAGCTCATCAGAGCTCCACCCAAGAGAAAAGTAGATATCTCCCCATTGTGGCTCATAAATGCAAGAGATAAGAGGCTATACTGAGAGTATATTACCTGTATGGTAGAGCCCTGCAAGTTACCCATGTTGTGCTTGAGTGCCTAAAACCCAGTAAACTAACGGACCTCATTCTCATGGGTCTGAAGGAAATGCCTAGGTTCCCTTCATGTTCCTGGAGTGAGTAGATGCCTTTGGACTACCTTGGTCCCAATAGATATGGAGATGTTATATGGTGCCCGCTTGAGCATATTAATGAACAGTGGGTATAAGTAATACAAAATGAATAGATAATATATCCTACTAAGAAGATTTTGCATATATGGGCCATAGGGAAGAATATCTACTGGTATGGGATGCGGAAAGAAATGGGACTTTCAGTCAATGGTTGGGTGGAATTGCAACTAGTTTGGCTCCTTAGGAAAATAATATGAATATCCAAAAAACTTGATATTCAGCCCCTATTTGACCCACTAATACTCACTCTCTGGGGAGTACGTTTTGGAATCCCCTAAAATACCTCAGAAACACTATCTGAACCTCAATATTCATCACAGCACTATTTATTTAGAACAGCCAGAATGGGAAACAAACTGAGTGCCTGGAAACAGAAGAGTGGATAAAGAAAACAATAGTATATACCTAATGGGATACCAAGAGTTGTGGCAAACATAGCCGTGAAATTTATCTACAAAGGATGCACACGAGATTAAATTTGAGAAGGAAGTCCAGTGGTAGAGACATGCTCAGACTACTCCTTCCACCGCATTCTGCTCCCATTAGATAGAAATAATACAGTGGGCATTTGCCTTGCATGCGACCCATGTGAGATCAATCATAGGTATTGTGTGTGGCCCCAGTGCCAGGAGCAAATTCCAGAGACCACAGGGAGGAGTAACTCTGAGCATCTCCTGGTGTGACCCAAAGAGCTTACTACTATCACTATCTTCCTGTTCATCATCGATTTGCCTCGAGCAGGCACCAGTAATATTTCCATATGCCTCTGTCTCATGCCAGTAGAGCCCAAGGGCATCTCCTTGCTCCAGGAACATAAAGAGCCTCCAAACCATTATATATTAGGTCATGGGAATGAGCCAATATACTGTTACTGGTATTTGCATATCAAATATGACACGGTAATCCTAAGCGGCTTGCCGAGGGAGGCATACTCTGTAAACACCCTAAATATAGCATTTATTGATGAACGACAGGGCCACAAGCGCCGCAAGCTGGACTGTGATAGGGCCTCGCCTGCTGGGTGGAGTTCTGAAGAAAGAGGATCCATATGTGGAAAATGGTGCCCTCATGGAGTAGGGTGGTCTGGCTTGTTGTGAGGCTCTGCTTCGAGAAGGGCCTGGGCTAGAACCTGCCATGCCTCCTGGTGCCCTTGAGCAGCTGAACACAGGGAGAGCAAGTGCAATTTCAGTTCCCATGTCTGTAGTCTCTGGACTGTAAGCATACCACCAACAAGCCAGCAGAGCCTCACAACAAGCCAGATCGACCCCCTCCCCACTCCATGAGGGGCTGCCATTTTCCACATCCGACTTCCTCTCATTAGAATTTCCACCCAGCAGACAGCCTATCACAGCCTGGATCATCGGCCACCCACCCTGCAGCAAGTTTTTTCAATCCGGCCCAGGTATGCTGATTCAGAGACTTACAGGTTGCGGGGCAGAGCTGCTACTTCCTCTCCAGCCGCTCAAGAGGCCTCCCGGAGTGGATGGCCGATCTAGCCATGGCCTGCCACCGCAGAGCAGAGCCTCAAAACAAGCCAGACGAACCCCCCACCCCCATGAGGGCCACCATTTTTACATCTGGACTTCCCTCCGTCAGAACTCCACCCAGCAGACCAGCCTATCACTGCTCCAGGTCATCGATACACCCACCTCTGCAGCAGTTTTTTTTTTTCAATCCGCCCAGGTATGCTGATCTATGACCCAAAAGAGCAAAAAAAAAAAAAAAAAAGAATAAAATGAGATAAAATAAGAATATCTGGGAATGTACATCTGCATCTGCTGTGCCTTTAGATAAGACAGAAATATGACAGTAAGATGTCCTTTTGATACGTGTCCTTACTATATGGTTTTAAAGGAGGCATGTATTGTCTGCTTTTTATGATCAGGGTTCCAAGTGTCTTGAGCTTGTGAATCCTCAGTGCTGTGTGACAGAGTTACTGTGTGTGAATACACTGAAAGTATCTGTCTGTCTCTGTGCATCCTGGTCGGCAGGACAGTTGTATGGCAGGGGCCGGGCCTGGAGGCCTGACCACCTAACTGATGCAAAGATTTATAAAGGAGTCTGTTTTAAGTAATCAAGAAACTCAAGCATGTGTAATCAAGAAGCACTCAAGGGGAACAAAACACAATATACTCATCCCATAAAGGGTTAATATAAGATACATAAAACACTGGTGGAAACCTTTACAAGAAAAAATCCAATCCCATCAAAATGTGGGAAACAGAAACCGCCTTTGAATTAGAAATCAAATGGCAAAAGGCACATGAAAATGCTCTACATCACAAATCATTAGAGATAAACAAAACAATGAAAAGATACCACCTCATCTAGATTTTTAGTTACTGTTCATCGATTTGCTCGAGCGGGCCCAGTAACATCTCCATATGTCCTGTCTCATGCTAGTAGAGCCTAAGGTGCATCTGCTTGCTCCAGGAATAAAGAGCCTCAATCCATTCCGAATGAGTCTATAATTATAGATTTTTAGTATAAAATTCAATAATTCTTGTACTGTAGAAACCCCAAGCTCCCAACAGATGAATAATCTTTATGCATAAACTGAGGGAAACGAACACCTCTTCATTTCAAACGTGTGAATGCTCAGGTTAGGTGTAATGCTACTCCCAACCTGGAGCACATCCTGTTTGGCAGTGACCAATGTCTTACTGAATTTTGATTAAATGAAGCTCAGGTTCTTGGAATCCAATATTTGGGATTCAAGAGAAAAGGACAAGTCGGCCAACATTATAATCACCTTGCTGGTTCCTCCAGGCTGGATTTGGGAATGGCAGGCTTTGCAGAAATGGGGTTAAAGATCCTGCGAGGCCAGGTGCTTCCAACACAAGTACTCTCTCTTTTTATTCTCATTTTTAATATAGCAATATTTGATATTTGAATACAGATTTAAAATGGTAAATCTGTTTATTAATTTATTAAATTTAATATTTAAATGTAGATTTCAAATTTTTAATTTCAACTATTTTTGAAATACTGAGGAACTCGACTATATGAAGCCGGTTTTTTCCAGACCAAACCATTTCTGTGGAAGAGTTCTTTGCTCGAGGAAGAGGTGACTCTCCAGAAGAATGTAGGTCTCTCAGGCAGTGCAAGAATTCCTGCTGCTCACAATCACCAACATGTTTAGCCAAACCATTACTCAGAGGAGCAATCACTCTCATGAGTGAATCAAGAAATGCCAGGTATGCGAGTTTCTACATCTGGAACATTCTAGTCTTTCACAGAGTCAGGAATTGGGGCCCTCCCACGATCTCCCTTGTGCTCCAGAAGGAGCTTGGTCATGCCCATCAACTGCATCAGTAGCCAAATAATCTCATCAGCGTCGCGACCCAGAAACTCAAATATAAATTTCCAAAAGACCATTGTCTAACAACTCAATACACCCTGCATTCCTGGTAATATGTGGCATGTGATATCTCAAGTCTTTAGAATACTGTTAAACTGATATTCCATTCCATTTATATGCAAGTATAAGGCGCTAATAACAAGATGTAATCACAA
Source organism: Cryptotis parvus (assembly GCA_021461705.1). Lineage (NCBI taxonomy): Eukaryota > Metazoa > Chordata > Mammalia > Eulipotyphla > Soricidae > Cryptotis > Cryptotis parvus. The sequence goes on from JAJIBD010021132.1 coordinate 4,141, forward strand.
TGCCTACTCATTCCAATTTCTAATACAAAGAGCTCAGTGGCCCAATTGTTTTATTAGATTGAACAATACTATTAACCTTCTTCTAAGAAAACATTTCTCTACCACCTAAAAGAAGACTAGGTATAACAAACAATACAAGATTAAATTTTGAGTGTCTGCTTAGACAGGCTCAAGTGAGTGTAGGGAAAGCTTTGTGCCAATTATTGTCCATAATTGCAATTGTGGTGTTTGGGGCTTATTGAATAACATGTAAGAGTTTTTACTTACTTATTTATTTATTTATTTTTAAGTATTTTAATATACCAACGTGAGATATACAATTACAAAGATGTTCATGTTGGGCTCGTCATACAGTGTTCCAGCACCCATCCTCCACCAGTGCCACTTCCACCAATGTCCTCTGATTCTCCCCAACCCAGCCTGCCTCTGTGGCAGGTTCTGTTTTTCTCCTTTCTCTCTCTCTCTGTCTCTCCTCCTTCTCTTACACATTGTATTGGTGACATCAATTTAGAGATTATTATTTGCATCTTTTGCCTGTGTATTTATTTCTCAGTTCTAGATTGATATTAACACTTTCGGCTGTATTAGCACACTGTTCTCTCTCTGTCTCACTCCAACCTCTGATTCCCACACTTGACTCCTATAGATCATTGATTTACTTGAGCAGGCACCAGTAATATCTCAATATGCCCTTCACATGAGATAGCCAAGGGTATTTGCCCACTCCAGGAACATAAAGAGCCTCAAACCATTCCATCAAGTCATGGGAATGAGATCTATAATTGTTACTGGTATTTAGAATATCAAATACGACACGGATAGCTTGCCAGGCTCTGCCGAGTGATAGCACAGCAGGTAGGGTGTTTGTTTATAAGAAGCCGACCTGTCTGATCCTGGCATACTATATGGTCCCCTTGAGCACCCCCAGGAGTAATTCTTGAGTGCAGAGCCCAGGTAAGACATCCTGGCATCCCGTAAATCTCAGTGCAGAGCCCGGAGTAGCTCTGAGCATTGCTGCGTGACCCAAAAGCAAAGGACAAGGGTGGGGGTGAGAAAGATCCAGGATTTGAGGTGCATAAGATAAAACTGCACCACAGGAATGGAGCATTGGGAGGGACATCTATGGGAACTAGAGGCCCAGGGATTTCCCATGGCCTGAGGCAGGCAGCAGGGTCAAAGCCTCAGTGCTCTTAAAAAGCCTACAGATGCAGCTGTCTTCGAGAGGAGCCGTTAGGAATCCATCGGGCATTACACACGTGTAGTCTACACGATTTGCACACTCTGTGTTGGCAGTGCCCACCTGTGGCATTACATCCACATCTGAAAGGAGCATCAGGTAGTCAGGAGGCGCCCAGCCAAGTCCAGCCCTGCAAGCCACCCTCTGCCCTGCTCACATTACTGGCAGGTAACCCATTAACCCAGCCTGCCAGACAAGGTCCATCAACCCCTTGGTCAGGGTTCCCTGTGATGAAGAGAATGGGCAACGGAATATGGAGAGACAGAGCAACAGTACAGAGGTTTGGATGCTTGTCTCTCTGGCGTGCACTGGTTCTTCCATCCCCACCTCATATGACTTTCTGAACGCAGAGCTAGGAGCGAGCCCTGAGCACTTCCGGAGAGAGACCCAAAACAAAACAAAAAAAAGAAAGAAAGAAAGGGAAAGAAAACAAGAAAAAGGAGGCCGGAGTGATAGTCTAGTGGGGAGAGTATTTGCCCTTTGTACATGGCTTCACTCCAGGTTCGATCCTGAATCCCATATGGTCCCTGAAACTCCCCAGAGTAATTCTGAGTGTAGAGCCAGGAGTAACCCCTGAGCATCTTCTGCGTGACTCTCAAAAAAAAAAAAGCAAATGAAAAGGAAGGAAGGAGGGAGGAGGAAGGGAGGGAGGGAGGGAGGAAGAAGGAAGGAAGGAAGGAAGGGAGGGAGGAGGGAGGGTGGAGGGAGGAGGGAGGGAGGGGGAGGGAGGGAGAGAGGGAGGAAGGAAAAAAATGCATTGAGGTCTGGAGTAATACAGCTGGTAGGCATTGAACGCAAACGAAAAGGGTTCAATACCCGCATCCTATATGGTTCCTCCAGCACCACCAGGAGTAATTTCTAAAGGTAGAGTCAGAGTCCTGGGGTCACTGACGGACCCAAAAAGATAAAAAACAAGGAAAGGGGAGGGGGAGGGGAGGGGAGGAGAGGGAGGGAAGGGAAGGGAATGGAAGAAAGTAAAGAAAACTTAAATGGAACGGAACGGAAACGCGAAATGCAAATGCAGAAGCAGATGCAGACACTGACGCTGACGCTGATGCAACGCAAACGCTAAAGCAAAACGCAAACGCTTAAGGCAAATGCAAACGCTACGTAAACGCAAATGTAAACGCTAACGCGAAAACGCTAACGCTACCGCTAACGGTAACGCTAACGCTAACGCTAACACGTAAATCGGCTAACGCACACGCGCTAACGCAAACGCTAACGCAACGGTAAAAGCTAACGCTAACGATAACGCTAACGCAAAAGCTAACGCCAACGCTAACGCCAAAGCGCACGCTAACGCTAACGCTAGCGCTAACGCTAACGCTGCACGCTAACGCTAAAGCTAACGCTTAACGGAACGCAAGCTAATACCAACGCTAACGCAAACGCTAACGCCTAAAGCTAACGCTAACTTGGCAAACGAAACGCTAACGCAAACGCAAACGCTAACGCTAAAGCGTAAACGCTAATGCCACGCCAACGCGAACAACGCAAACGCGCCACGCAGCGGCAACAAACGCAAACGCAAAGGCAGCAGTTGGGAAGCAGGAACTAAAGGGACCGGCCGATGGGCTACCGGGCTGAGGGCACAGTCAGGACAGAAGAGCAAGGAAGGAGGTTCAGCGCAGGGCGTGCCAAGGTAATGCTGTCCCAGAACTGAATGCTGGCGCAGGCCGCACTGGCAAGGGTGGCACGATGGAGCTGGCGAGAAGGCTGAGGGAGATTCTGCGGGCGGGACCCGGGAGGTGACCCCACCCTCCCCGCCCCTGCGCCCCCCAGCTTACCCAGGTACTGGAGCACTTGCATGGCCCGCTGCCCCTCGGCACGCCCCGAGTCCGGAGCCTTGCAGCGGGGAGCGCACTGGGAAGCCTGGGAGTGAGAAACCCGCGCCTGCGCCCTGACTACCCGACCGCCCGCCCGGGCCCACACTCATCGCCGGCTGGGCGCCCGGAAGCAGTAGCGGAGCCCAGCGTCCGAGCGTCTGTGCGCGGCGCCCCTACGCCAGCACGGGGGGCGCCGGCGCCTCGGCCTCCTCACCTCCCCCGGCCAGACCCGCTGCACCTGGTGCCCCACCACGGATGCCTCACCCTGCGGGGGCTCCGCAGCGCTAGCTCACCTCAGCGCCACCCCCTGGCGAGGCCCGGCTCGGAAGGGGTCTTGCAGTCTGGGACGGGAATGGGGGGGCGGGAAAGAGACTCGGGAGCAGGAAAGCTGAGGAGCAGAGGAGCGGGAGGGGGGGGGCAGCAGGCGCGAGGGCGCTTTGCGATCTCTCGCCGTGCTCCACCGTGGCGGATGGCTACGAGGCCTGGTGCGCACGGAGTGGGGTGGCCTGGCATGGCTGGGCGGACGGGCGCCCCGAGAGTGCAGTTGGTGAACTTGCCAGCGAGTCGGGGACAGGAGCGGTCGGTCCCTCAAGCTACGCCGCCGTTGTGACCGATCATGGGACACAGGACTGCGCGAGCAAAGACACCCCTGCCGGAGCAACGCCTCTTGAAGAAGCAACCCGATCAGATCCAGTCCCAACGGAATAGCGGAAGCCCGACTTTTTTGGGTGGGAGGGGAGCGGGAAAGACCTCTCCTGGTGCGGTGTTTGGGGTCTTCAGCCATCTGCCCTAGTCATCCTTAAGCTATCTTGGACACCCGGTCCGGTCCGTTGTCACCCTTGCGACGCTCGTGGGCGTTTATATCTGCTCCTCTCCGCATCTGGCGGGGTCTTTGGCTGTGCCAGCTGGGCAGAGTGTAAAGCTTCGTGTATTATATTGTCTTGTTTTTCTTTTTTTGGGTCTCACCGGGGGTGCTCTGTGGTTCCTCACGGTCCGTGCACCTCCAGATCCGACCCACGATCGAACCCGGGTCGGCCAGATGCAAGGCAAACGCCTGACCGCTGTGCTCTCGCTCTGGCCCCTAACCCGCTTTTTAAATCACAGCCTGGCACACTCTAGTTTCCCAGCCCGGTTTCCGACCATCTAAGAATGCCCATGCTCGGGCAATCCCAGTCCACCAGGACCCCGCCCCCCAGTCACGTGTCCGCCCCAGGCAAGCGCCCGCCCACTCCTGCGGGAGCGATTCTCAAAGTCCTCTTCCGGCACCTACTGAGCGTTAGGCTCCGCCAACTTCGCTTTCTTCACGTTGAGTTGCCTAACGGACTTGCTTACGCTCCTCCCTCCCTCCTTCCGCCTATCAAGTGTTCCTGGCCCCACCCACCGCGTTTGGTCTCCGCCCACCTCTCTTCCAGCCTGTCGGCGTTGCACTTGCCTTCTGGCCTCCAGTTGCTCCGAGGCGGCCGCCGGCGGAAGCGCCTCCCTCTCCCCTTCTACGCGCCCTCACTGCCCCCCGCCCCGCCTTCTCTGGGCGGGGCACTGCCAGCTGTGCCCGGCTAAACAAAGAGAGGGGTGCGGTGTAGGTGTCTCCGCATTCCTAACCCGTGGGGAGCCCCGGCTCACGAGCCAAAGGAGGATGGACGCGTCCTGCGAAGGCCCCCCCTGCCCTCCCTCTCTCCCCAGGGCTGCGGAGAAACATGGGGACAGCTCTGCTGAGGGGAGGAAGGGGGCAGGAGGACGATCTTTGGCGGTTCAAGCAGGAATTTCGGGGGGATTTTGAGCCACAACTGGAGAGAGGAAAGGATTAGAGGGACTCCCCACCCCTCTATTTGGAAGGGTAGAGCTTGGGACCCGAAGGTTTCACTAATGATAGGGAGCTTAGCTCAGAAAACCGCGGCACGCATGTCCGGGGGGAGATTACCTGGAAAACGGACTCTACTAGGGGGTGGCCAGGTTGAAGCTGCATAGAACAAGGGTAGGAAAAGGGGAGATTCTCGCGGTCTCGAGTAAGAAAAAGTCCTCACTAGTGAGGAAAAACTCCAGGGCTGGAGCGATGGTACAGCAGGTAGTGCCTTTGCCTTGCACGAGGTGGACGTGCCAATTCGGGTTCAATCTCCAACATCCCATATGGTCCCCTGAGCAGCAGCTGGAGTAATTCCTGAGTGCAGAGCCAGGAGTAACCCCTGAGCATTGCTAGGTGACCCAAAAAGAAACAAAAAAAAAAATAAAACTCCCAAGTACCTGAGTAATTACTGCTACCTCCTGTTATGAGCACAGGTGCCCAAGTCTTTCTGATGAACAGATACCTTGTATCTAAAAGCTGCCTTGGAGAATCATCTAACCATGGCCTGACCAACGTTGGGGTTCTCTAAAGAGAGATGGATGAGACTGAGGGTCCCGAGCTGAAGAACAGGACTGGAGAGACAGAATCGGCACCCTCTGAAGGGACTCAGTTGAGATACTAAGAAAATAGGAATTGGCTGCAGTGATAGTCCAGCGGGGTACACTTGCCTTGCAGGTGGCCGACCCTGGTTAGATCCCGGCATCCCATATGGTCCCCCAAGCAACATCCGAGTAATTCTTGAGTGCAGAGCCAGGAGTAACCCTAGCATCACCCAGGGGTGACCCAAAAAAGAAAACAGGAGTTGTAGGGGTGGTGAGAGATAGTATAGCAGGTAGGACACTTGCCCTTACAAGCGGCTAACTCTGATTCAATTCCAGCAGTGCATATGGTCACCCAAGTTCCACCAGGAGTGATTCCTGAGCACAGAGTAAGTCATAAGCACTGCCAGTGAGCAAAAACAAAAGAAAAAATGGGAGCTTGATATGTACTGAATATTAATCCCTTTTCAGATGGCACTAGATTAATATTCTTTCCCATTCTGTGAACTGTCTTTGTATCTTGGTCACTGTTTCTTTTTGAGGCAGAAGCTTTTTAGTTTCATGTAGTCCCATATGTTTATCTTTGCTTCTAGTTGCTTCGTTAGTGGTGTTTCATCTTTGAAGATGCCTTTAGTTTTGATGTCTTGGAGGATTTTACCTATATTTTATTCTACATACTTTATGGATTCAGGTCTGATATTGAGATTTTAATCCATTTGATCTGATTTTTGTGCATGGTGTTAGAAAAAGAGGTCCAAATTCATTTTTTTTACATTTGCTGCCCAGTTTTTCGAGCACCACTTGTTGAAGAGGCTTTCCTTGCTCCATTTCGGACTCTTTTGCACTTTTTATCAAAGATTAAATGATCATGTTTGAGGTTGGGTGTCAAAATACTCAATTCTATTCCATTGATCCCCAGGTCTGTTTTTATTACAACAACATGCTGTTTTAATTACTACTGCTTTGTAGTACAACTTGAAGTTGGGAAAGGTGATGCCTCCCATCTTTTTCCCCAAGGATTGCTCTAGCTATCCGTGGGGGCTTGTTATTCCATACGAATTTCAGGAGTGTTTTGGTCAATTTCTTTGAAGAATGTCATTTGTATCCTTATAGGGACCGCATTAATCTGTACAAAGCTGTAGGGGAGTACTTCCATTTCGACAATGTTGGTTCTCCCCATCCATGAGCAGCGAATGGTTTCCATTTCCTCATGTCTGAACATCTCTGTTAAAATTGAGTAGAAATGGCCATCATTTAATAAGTTCATAAGTGAAAGCAGATGACCCAACTGACATGTAACACCTCAGTAAAACAGCAATACCATTCCGAGATACATTTTGTACTAAGCAATATAATTCGATCTTGATAAGGGAACTGGCATGTGGTTGGGGTGGGTGGGTAACAAGGGGGTTTTGGTGGTTAAGAATGGTAGGACTGGTGTTGGAATCCTAATGACTGAGACAACTGTACTGTGAACAACTTTGTAAGCGGTGTTTAAAGAAAATTAATATGACTTGCAGACATGGGGCAGAGCTGCTACTGGCTCTCCCTGTGACCAGCTGCTCACGAGGCACCGGGGAGGGATGGTGGGTTCTATCCTGGCCCACCACCCCAGCAGAGCTCTCGCCAAGCCAGATGACCCTTCACTCCATGTTGGGCCTCCATTTTCCCATCCGGTCTTCTCTCTCGTCAGACCTCTACCCAGCAGACCAACCTATCATCGCCCTATTGCGCGGCCGCTATGCCGTGTAGTTCATCAATAAATGCTGGACTTAGAGATGCCTACAAGAGTATGCTACCTGCACGGCAGAGCCTGCAAGCTACCTGTGTTGTATTTGATATATATGCCAAATACCAGTAACAATTATAGACCTCATTCCTGAATGGATTGAGGCTCTTTATGTTCCTGGACAAGCAGATGCCTTGGGCTCTACTAGCATGAGACAGGACATATGGAGATGTTACTGGGGACCGCCGCGCAACCGATGATGAACGGGAAGACAGTGAATATAAAAAATTTCCATCTCAAGGCTGGGAGTGATAGCACAGTGGATAGGGCGTTGCTAATGCATGCGGCCAACCTGGATTTGGTCCCCAGAATCCCATATGTCCCCTGGCTCTGCGGTGAGTCCTGAGCATTGCCGGGTGTGACCCAGAAAGCAAAAAGGAATAAAATTCTGTCTCAGGTAATGTAATCCCTGGATATCTATCTCCCTAAGGGTTACAATGAGTTGAAAATAGGTGAGTGAGGGAGGTGGACTTGAGAAAATAGCACTTCTTCATCCCTGATCACCTGACCTCTGGGAAAGACCTTGCATAGGCCAGGGTTGGTCAACTCGGAGCATCTACACTCATGGATGCTCAGGTTCCACCAGCTCCATGAGACAGCTATGGAGCCACTTGTTCTACAGGGGTGTAGGGTCTGGTCTCTGACCACTTGAGTTTTCTGCACTCTGGCTGTAGTGAGGAATTGGTCTTTGCAAAAAAAGGAAGTCAGTCTGCACCTTAGCGCCAATGTCCCAGACTATCTACTTCCCTGACAAGAATTCTCGAGGCTTGCCCTCTGAGCCTAAGTTCTCCCTTAAGCACATATCTATGAAGAAGACTATGCGGAGAGCTATACCGGGCAGGGGGGCTGGACTTGCATGTGACTAATTGTTCTTCTGCTTTCAACCTGGTTACATTGGTACTTTGGTCTCTGGCTTTCCAGGGCTTCCCAGGGCTCCACACACAGACAGACAGACTACAAACATAGAGGTGGCTGCTCACATACACATGTACACACAAAGTAGGTGGATGTGTCCTGCTCATTCCTTGACTCATCAAGGCTGGTTGAGGAACAGCCTCCTGTCTCAATAGAGCCTCAGTAGCCAGAAACCTCATGCACCACCATTGGAGCCATTTTCAAGGTCCTGACCTATGGATCATCAGAGCCCCATCAAGAGAGAAGCCGATTTCAAGTCCAAGAATGCTGATCTTGGTGGCAAAATCACCAGGCTTTTGTAGAGACGGAACTGCCACCCCTTCCCTGCCTCTGTCCATGCCGAAGTCCTGGTGGGCCCTCCCAGGAACAGCTTTGGTGCGATGGTCATGATTCAGAGACTCAGACATGCAGGAGAGCAGCTACCAGTTCTCCCTGTGGCTCCACCATGCTATATGTCAAAGCCTGGTATATTGATATACCTGGTATCCCATCACATTATACAGAATTAAGTATGGGGCACACATCACAAGTTGTGGTCACGATGCCTGGAATGTAGGAACATATAGATAATTTATTATGAAGTGGGCTGAAATTATATCACTTAACTGTACTCATGAATTGCAGGGAGGGTTTTGCTCAGTATATCTACATGCTATAAAGGATGCAACTATATGAAAAGTGAAAGATTTCTAAGTATGTGAGGGATATAGTGGGAGTTATAAAAATCACATTCAAGTGGTTTTATTCTGTATCCTTTCTGCAGATTTTTCACAAGAATATGAGAGGTGAAAATAGTATAATAGTATGGATATATATGTAATAGTCTTTTGGTTGTTCACAGATTTGCTCTAACGGGCACCAGTAACATCTCCATATGTCCTGTAGTGTACTAGTGTAGCCTAAGGGCATCTGCTTGCTCCAGGAACATGAAGAGCCTGAAACCATTCGTTCTCATAGGAATGAGGTCCATAATTGTCACTGTTTTTTTTTGGCATATACAAATACAACATAGGTAGCTTGCCAGGCTCTGCTGTGTGGGTGGTATACTCTCGGTAGTGGCTCAACTCATGCATTTACTGATGATCCACAATTGGGAGAGATCGCTTCTCTTGGTTGGAGCTCTGATGGCTCAGGAGTCCGGATGTTGAAAATGGCTGCCCTCATTGTGTGGAGGTTCCTCTGACTCCTTGGGAGACTCTAATGGGATGGCAGGCCAGTAATTACTTGCTGTTCTTGATAGCCCTGAGTTTGTGTAATGTTAATGAAGGCTGTTTCTATTTCCAGGAAGCTCTTAGCATATGCTAAAGTTATTTTGTGTAAGCACAAGATGTCAGGGCAAAGCATTAGTGAGTTAATCAACTCTGAATTATTTACAGTAGTTCATCAATGAATTGCTAACAGTTAATTTCCTAATAAGCTACTGATAAAGAGGATTTAAATAAAATAGATGTTGACTGCTCTTTTTTAAATCAGGCATTCTATTGTCTCAACAGATTGCATTTATTTCCTTCTTAACTTTTTTTAAATTGTATTGTTATTTAGGCAAAATGGTTACAATAGTGCTATCTTTTATGGTTTTTTCCTATTAAATTACTACACAAACCATCACTCACCAACATGTTTAAGAACCCTCACTGCTGTCCATATAAACTTAAAATACATCTAAGAGAGGCTATTTTTAACTCCTCTTATACTTTCGTATTGTTTTTAATTCTAGTGTAGGATAAGAAAGTGTGAGACATCTACACAGTGGAATACTATATAGCCACCAGGAAAATGAAGTCATAAAATTTGCTTATACATGAATGGACATTGAAAATATCCATCCATATTGATGAATGTCATCACTCTGTGCTGAGTGAGACACAGATACACAGGAAAGCTGCTACCACCTCCCCTGTGCTCAGCTGATCATGAGGCATCTAAGAGTGGGAAGGGATTCCAGCCCCTGCCCGCCTTCCCACAGAGCTCTGCAAGAAATCAGAGGAACCCCCATGCCTTTAGGGTCGACATTTTTTTTTTTTTTTTTTTCTCTCTGCAAGGATTTTTTATTTTATCTTATTTTTTAAAATATACTACACCACCGTGAGACAGTTACAGCATCGTTCGTGTTTGGGGGTTTCGTCACATATGTTCCAGTATAGGTCCACATTTTCAACATTCGGACTCCACAGCTCCTAAGATCTCCACCCATGAGATAAGGTGATCTCTCCCAGGTTCATCAGTAAATGCATAAACTGAGAGCCTACTACGGAGAGCATACCGCCCACAAGGGAGAGCCTGGCAAGTTACCCGTGTCTTATTTGATATGCCAAAACCAGTAATTACTATAAACTGCCACACCCATAGTGTCACCTGTGTAGTAATCGTCTTGGTGGGGCTCCTATAGGCTGGGTTCGTGCTGTACAGGCTAGCCCCCACCCAGGGCATTCCTTTAAGCAACAAGCTCATGAACCCCACTTTGGGACGGAAATGTTCCACTCTCTGCTGGCTATGGCTTGAATCTTCTTTTGCTCTACTGTGTTTTCTGCTGATATTTTTTGCTACCTAGGCCAAGAGTACATTCCCATACCAGGAACCCATTATTTTTCCTGGGACAAATAATGTCGGTTACTGATTGTCGGGAGCACTGCCGGGGTCCTGACAGTGTCGGGAAGCCAAGTTCCTTCTACCTCCGGGCGGGAATGGATGAAGACTCAGGAATACGGCGAAGTTTTAAAAGGGCTTTACTATCACAGGTTCCAATATACAATCCAAGAGCAGGGAAACCCCCGACTCTGGGTTCCCAGCTAGGGCCCAGCCAGGTGTAGGCCAAGATGGCTGCCACCACGTATTGAGGCCCAACAGAGAATGGAGAGGCAGAGAAGCAAAACGCTAAGGGAAGCCGAGAAATGGCAAAAGGGAAAAAGAGAGATTCTCTTTTCTTACAGTTTATTTTATAGCTAGAATCCGCCCAACTCTTCAGCCCAGCCCATTTGGGCTGGGCTATCTAGAGATGAAAACAGGAAAACAGCTCCATAGAATGTAGCAACTTCAGGAGAACTTCTGTCTTTACAAGGACCCAGAGCTAATTAAAGCCTCCTAGCAGAGCTGGGAGAAGCTACAAGCCAAATGTAACTTCCCCTGGCAGGAAGGATCAAATGCCCTCAGGTAATTTCTCCCAGCACCTCACCTAATATCTTGAGCCAAGATCTGCCTGGAATTGCCTCTTTGTAGGGTAGAGAAGGGGGTTTCTGAGATGGCATGTCTCTGTACCAAAGACGAATACTAATGCCAGTTAAATATTTCTCCAAGCCTTCACAAGAGTCTAGTCTACTTCACGGTAGTTTTGTATTTTAGTTGCCTTTGAGTTATCAGGGAGCCATGCTTGCTTGCTTGGAGGCAAACAGCATTTCTCTCTGGTCTAATTACTTAGAGATCCAACGTGGCCAGGCAAATATGCTGGTAAGATCTAGCTAGTCCCACTATACTTGTGGTAGCATGAGAGAATATTTATACCAGCCAGTACAGAATACATGGTCAGATAAGACTGCCACATTCTAGACTATCTCCCTATCATGAAGTGGCTGAGGCAATCCAGGGCGGATTCAGAGGCCAAGGCCTTTAGGTGTCCTGCAACACTGATGTTAAAGCAACCTCTGTTGATGATCCTAATGCACCCTAAGGAAATGGTTGCTGTTACTGGTTCAACCTCTCTGCCTCCGTTCTCGAGACAATACTAATGGTGAAAAATTATGGGAAGCCAGCTAAAGAGTTAATAAATAAGTTAAAGCCATTGTACTGGTGGGTAATAGAACGTAAGTTAAAACATGGCGTAGACAATGGACCCTGCAACAGCGTGTACCTGGAAATAGATATGTATTATTGCCCTTTTATGATTTTAAGAAAAGGCTGATGTACTGAGGGCATGACCACAAAAATATTGACCAAGAATAAGTTGAGTTTACTCTTTTTTGCTCATGACTGGCCCTGCTTTGACTGATTTTTCATTGTGTATAAATATTGAGATGATTCTGAAGTAAATTTGCAGATTCAAACCCACCATCTCAGTGTGTGTTGTCTGTCTGTCACCGCTGAATCTAGCTGTCCTGTGTACCTTCTCCCTGATTCTCCTCGGTCTGCAGCTCTCCTGGAGCTGGCCCAGAAGCAATAGACCTCATTCCCAAGACCTGAACGAATGGTTTGAGTCTCTTCCTGTTCCTAGGTGTGAGCAGATGCCCTTAGGCTACACTCCAACATGGAAAGTATGGAGATATTAAATATGTGAAAGTATGGAGGATATTACTGTTGCCCTCTGGAGCAACTAATAAACAAGGAGGGAAGACAAGTGATACAAGTACGCATGCTGAGTGAAGGTGAGTCAGAGGGAGAGGGACACATAGAATGATCGCCACTCTGTAGGACCTAAAAATGCATGAGGCTAACATCCACAGACAGTAGAAACAAGGACCAGGAGGTCTGTTTTGCATGATGGAAGCTGCTATAAATAGAAGGACGGGGGGTAGAGCAGGATCACTGTGAGCATTGATGGTTGGAAATGATCACTCTGGACAAGAACTGAGTGCTGAAAGGCAGTAAAGGAATATACAGGATAAGGATAACCTATCAGTGACTGTATTGTTAGCCATAATGTCCAGAAGGAGAAGGGGGTAGGCTGAGAGTGACAGAATGTGCGTGATGTGCATGTGTATGTGTGAGAGAGAGAGAGAGTGAGAGAGAGGAGAGAGGGAGCCTTCTATAGAGGAGGGAAACTAGAGACACTGGTGGTGGGAAATGTACTTGGTAAAGGGACCCAGTGTTGGAACACTGTGTGAGTGAAACCCAGTCATGAACAACTTTGTTACTGAGTATCTCACTGTGATTCAATTAAAAAAATGATGCTAGAAATCCATGAGAGACTTGGGAAAACAAACATAAAAACTGTTGTCGATGGGTCACTTGCACAGAAGAGAGATGAAGTGGTGACATACAGGAACAAAACAATGAAAAGGGATGCCTATAAATATGTCAATATTTCATTAAAATGCTAAATTACAGGTGTAGTTTAGGGGAGCTTCTTTCGTAATAGTGCTAACATTTATGATTCCACAAACAAAGTGTGCAGGTCCCTCCACAGAGTCTACTTGTTCCTTCTAGGTGACTCCTTTATCCTTCTCCAACCTTAGTCGATTCAAACTATTTCTTACCTACAAATTAGCTGGTGAACTTGCCTACATGTCCGAGCCCTTTACCTTTCTTTTTCTCCTTTTCCTTCCACAGTTGTGAGGCTCTCGTTGGACTGCAGGCAAGTGGTCCTGTAGAAGCTAATGAATAGTTTTGTAGGCTAGTATTAGTTTAGGGAAACTTCAGAAAGCAGTGACGCCCAATTCACTTATGTAGAGTGATTTCTCATGGAGAATAGAAGGAAAATGAGAGAGAGCTCTGGAGGCCTCGAGAGAGGAGAACCAAGACAGGTGCTACTTAGCAGTAGTGGAAGAAGCAGTGAATATGGAATGACTGTTGTAGATCATGTAGCTGGCCCCTGGGAGGATGTTCCAGCAGAGAATCCCAGGCCAGTGCATTTCTTGCTTCATGGTAGCTGAGGATAAGGATACTGCGTGTCCATAGCACTGAGTGCTGGGAGCCTGATAGATGATGAGCTTATAAAGAAGGAACCTAAAAAGGGAAAGTTGCTAATATTATGAGGTTAATCTTTTTTATTTGACCCTTATGTAATTATGGTACTGTTTTACCTTTGAAAATAATTTTGAATCTTTGAGCTCTTAAAACTCCACTATTTAGTTTATTTTTTCTTTTCATCATTTCATGAAGTGGCGATTAAACACATGTATTTTAATCTCTACGAGGTGTTTTATGCAGTACTTTGGATGCAGGCTTCATGCATATATCATTCCAACTTCACACCACCACCAGACAAACTTCCTTGTGATGACATGTGTGCAATAGAAAGCCTAGATTTGTACCCTTTACTTTCTTTATTTTATTTTAATTTAAAAAACAGCTATATTTTAATATAGAAGTTTGAATATCATGTTCAATAATCACAAAATTTCTTGATAATATATTATGGGAATTTGCACAATTCTCTTTAAAAAATTCCTGCAATGAATATTAATTTTGTCTAAAAATAAAATTTGATACCATGAGAAAAAAATTATTTATTTATTTATTTATTTATTTTTGCTTTTTAGGTCACACCCGGCGTTGTTCAGGAGTTACTCCTGACTCTGCACTCAGGAATTACTCCTGGCGGTGATCTGGGGACCATATGGGAAGCCAGGGATCGAACCTGGGTCGATTACAGGCCGGCTGCGTACAAGGCAAACACCTACTCACTGGGTTATCGCTCCGACCCTGAGAAAATTTTATGTACAAAAAATTTTATGTACATAAAAAATTTTATATACAATTAAATGTATTTGCTTTATTTTGCTCATGTTTGGTTACTTAGGCCAAGAAGTGCCAACTTGGTACCTGTAAACAATAACTTGAAAAGTTTAAGTGAAATCTTTCATGAGAGAAAATAGCATAGAATAAAGTCCTTTTATTAAAAATGTGTATTATATTTATCCTATTTGTAACATATTTCTGAAATCCACAGAGTGTGTCTTCCAAAAAATATTTTTAAGTTTTATTTACATATGATACTACTGGGGAAACGAGTGCTATGATTTGACACAGGAGTTAAGGAATGTACCAAATAGCTAATTTGTGTACCTTCATTGAAAATTTCCATTCATTTATTTAAAATTGTTTGACATGTAGAATATTTATATATTCACCATAATTATGATAAATAACTGTAAACTTACGTTGATTTAAATGCATATGTATGGGAGATCAGTTTATGATCCCTTGATCACTTGAATCCGTTATTCGTTGATTTGCTTAAGCGGGTGCCAGTAATATTTCTATTTGACCCTATCACGTGCCAGTGTAGCCCAATGGCATCTGGTTGCTTCAGAATATCAAAGAGTTTCAAACTGTTCAGGGGCATTGACGAAGAAGTCTGACCATCTTGTGGTGGGTGGCCACGTGATCTTTTGACATCCTGTCGGATCCAGTCATTAAAGGCTCTAGTCCAGCGAGTGTCTCCAAATCGCATTACATGTCCAGCCCATCTGATTTTCGATGCCTTGGCAAATGAGACAGCATCCCTGACTCTGGAACAGCAACAGAGGTACGGCTCCAGATTCCTTCTCTCACTTGAGTGAGGTGTGATATTCCAAGCATAGCTCTTTTGATTCCTCTTTGGGAGACATGAATAGCATTCTCATCATGCTTCCATAGGTTCCAGGTCTCTGAGGCATATGTTAATTCAGGGAGAAAATGGAGTTGAAGAAATGTGTCTGAGCCGGAGGTTCTTTGTCTTTCTTAGCTGTTTATTCGATGCTTTTTGAAGGCATTCCATGCTGCTCTCTTCCTCCTGTGTAGCTCAGGTTTTAGGTTGTTCATCATGTTGACTTCTCGACCTAAGTACACATAACTGCTGCACTCAGAGATGTTTGTTCCAGTGAGAGTGAATGGGGCCTCTGGAACTAGTTCATTTTTCATGAACATAGTTTTGCTGAGATTCAGCTGTAGACCTATCTTTCCACATATTCGGTCAAAGTCAGCTCAGGGAACCATATGGATGTTGTGAATGGAACCCAGCTAGGCTGCATGCAAGGCAAATGTCCTACCCACTGTGTTATCACTCTGGCAAGACTAATTCTAAAGGCAAAGTGAACAGTATTTTCCTGATAGATTCTGGATCTTAGTGGAGATTTAAAGATGTGCTGGCTATGGCAAGATATATATTCATGATATGAAACATTGTGCTATCCTCTATAAATTAAATTATGAGTAGCTTTTTGGTTCAGGGATGTTCCCTTACCCACAGTACTTTGCAAGGGGAGATTCACATGGCAGGAAGTCAGCTCTAGCATAGTAGCATTTGTTAAGCTTGGTCCAGGAGCTCACCAGAGATTAACACTTGTATGTTATCTTTTGGACCCTTGAGGAAAGGCAGGCCCTGATCTCTTGAAGAAGACACCTGGCCTTAGGCCCCAGAAAGCCTCAGCCCATTATGGGCTGCTCTGGAAACCCTTGGAAGGCTTCTGAGGATAAAAGATGCATGGAAGAAGAAGAGACATCCATTTCGATTTGACCTCTGACTGGTGCAATGGTTACAGGTCCAGCAGCCCTCTTGGCTGAGAATACTGACCCAAGCACGTGATGTGGTCTAGCTAGGGACTCGGGGTTTGGAGTTTTTCTGATCTTGAATTATATTACTAGAAGTTGCTTAAGTAAAGCTTTTGGAACCTTGCTGGATTCCGTTAATGTCGTCTCCCTGCCTCCAGTCCATTGAGGTAGCAGGGAACTCACCGCTTTCCATAGACACCCGCCAGAGAGCTCAGCTTTTCCCGACCTTAATTATGTTTAACAACTAGGCACAAACAACACCCAAAACATAGCCTATTTTTATCTCACAGCTCTGCAATCAAAGACCAGGCATGGTTGGAGCCAACAAAAAACGATAGAGCAGGAGGTACTTCGGGTTGCACGTAGAACCTGGCACAGTCATTAAACCTTACTAACACTAATCCTGACTCAGGATAAAATCCTGAGTGTGACAAAGTTTGCCTCTCCGCCACCCCCTCAAAATTCTGCCCCAGGGGTTTCACAAAGTTGAAATGAAGGTATTCAAAGGGCTGAAGGGAGAGCTCATCTAAGACTAGGGACTGTTTTCCAGACCATGTGGTTATTAAAAGAATCCATGTACCCGCAATTCTCGAACACGTGGAGTTGCATCTATAAGGTCAATATTCTTGAAAAGTGTACATGTAATTAGGTTAAGTATACTAGGATGATATTCTAGCTTGTTATTGTAAAAGTCAAGGGATTAGAAACCATATCAAAGAAATTGCATTTTTCATTTCACTTGGCCTGCATATACTTAGGGGGAAGAAAGTTTTACAGGACATGGACTATCTGTTAGGCCCTTTGATTATCACTTTAATTTGTCTATCGGAGGTCAGAAAGATAGTACAGGGGTGGAGCTTGAATGATGATAGAACATGGCTTGAACCTCAATACTACATACTGCACCCCAGGACATGCAGTAGTAAATCACCACCTCCTATCCACCCCTAACCCCAAATAAACAAAATTTGTGGACCAGACTATCCTAAAGGTCAGTGCTCAAGGTCCACATTTGACAATGAAAGACTGAAAGTCATCTTTCACATCCAGGCTATAGGGATTATACCCAGTGCATAACCCAGGTTTGGTATATGTTAGTAACCAGAGCTAGATACACAAACACACACATTCATTAGTGAATCAATGCAAATTAAAGTAGATCCAAACTGACCTATAGCAAATAGAGGCATGTTTATTCCAAGGAACAAAGATCGAGATAGGGCCTGGATTTCTGTCTCTGAAAAATCCACGGGTGTCCTGTTTTTCCTCGCTGAGTGACTCTAGAGTTCCCAACAGGTCGCTCCCTCAGGGGGCTGCTGGTTCCAGTCTGCCACTGCCTACTCTCTCTGTGAATCTGCCCATACTGCAGCCCCAGAGGTCTGAGATGCCTATATTCCAAGGTTCAGATTTGAGGCCTTGATGCCTTAATTCTGTTTCTTCAAGCAGGAGTTGTGAGATTTTTTTTCATCAATTTTTTGTGTTGAACTGCTACTTGTGTACACCTTGCAAATAATTTTGTAATCCCTAACTGCAAAATCTATTTTAATCTGTATGTATATCAGTATAACATTTTGCTATGAAATTAGCCAGTCACAGAAAGATAATTAATTATTATATGATTCCTTTCCGTAAGTATCTAAAATAGACAAACTTAAAGAAGAATGGGTGTTGGCAGAGGCTGAGAAAAGTAATAGGAATCTAGCAGTTAGTGAGCATAAAATTTCAACTCCTCCAGATAAATAAATTTTTTCACATCAGCAATACAACATTTGGTCTATAATTAACCACAAGGTATTGTTAACTTAAGAATTTGTTAAGAGGTTTCTTTTCACAATGTTTTTACAACAATCATAGTATAAAAGAACTTTTTAAAGGTAACAGACATATCTATAGCCTTGAGTTTGATATTTTCATCAGTGCATGCCTATCTCATCAAATTATGTACATTAAAATTATAGTCTTGCTCTGAAGGACTTATCAATGATGGGAATCTATCACAAGTGTGAGAGTCAGAGGTTAGGTATGAAAGAAGGGGACAAATGTTCTAATAATTGTTGGAAATGATAATGTCGACTAGAACTGAGCATTGAGTGCAGGTAAAGTGGTATACATGAAAACCCCTAATGTATTGGAAGCAGCAATGTAAGAGAAGGGAGAGAGAAGAAGGGAGAAGAGGGAGAAGAAAGAAGATTAAGTAAGGGAGAAGGAGGGGTAGAGAAGGGAAGAGGAAGAGGAGAAAACTGGAGAATGCCGGAGAAAAGAGGAGGAGGAGGAAAAAAGGAGGGGAGAAGAAGAAGGAGAAGAAGAAGGAGAAGGAGAAGAGAGAAGAAGAAGAGAGAAGAAGAAGAAGAAAGAGAAGAAGGGAAGAAGAAGAAAAGAAAGAAGAAGAAGAAGGAGAAGAAGAAGAAGAAGAAGAAGAAGAAGAAGAAGAAGAAGAAGAAGAAGAAGAAGAAGAACAAGAACAAGAAGAACAAGAAGAACAAGAACAAGAACAAGAACAAGAAGCAGAGGAGCTTTATCACAGAGGGGGAGGAACAGGGAATCTAGAGGTATTGGCGTAGGGAAAGGTGCATTGGTGGAGGGGTGGTTGCTGGACCACTGCGTGACTGAAAACCCAATCATGAACAGCTTTGTAATTGTACATCTCATGGCGTATAATGTCTTCCCGTTCATCATCGATTTTTTCGAGTGGGCCCCCATGTACATCCATTGTCCTGTCTCATAGTAGAGCCCAAGGGCATCTACTTCTCCAGGAACATAAAGAGCCCCTCAATCAATTCCGAATGAGGTCTATAATTGCTACTGTATTTGACATATCAAATACAACACGTGGTAGCTTCTTGGCCTGTACTCTGCCGCAGGTAGCATACTCTTGTAGTAATCTCTAAGTCCAGCATTTATTGATGAACTGGCCGCAGCTGCCGCGCGAGCCAGGCTGTAATAGGTTGAACTGCTGTGGAATTCTGATGAGAGAGAAGTTTGGATGTGGAAAATGAGGCCCTCATGGGAGTGGGGGTCATCTGGATTGTTGCAAGGCTCTGCTGGGGTGGCAGGCCAGGGCTAGAACCCACGATCTTCTCCTGGGCGCCTATGAGAGGCTGGGGACAGGGAGAGAGCCAGTAGCATTCTGCCCCATGTATGTGAGTCTCTGGACCGGCATACCTGAGCTGGATTTAAAAAAAAACTGCTGCAGTGTGGAACCTCGATGAGCCGGGCTGTGATAGGCTGGTCTGCTGGGGAGTTCTGACGGGAGAGAAGATCGGATAAAATGGGAGGTCCTCATGGAGGGGGTCGTCTGGCTTGTTGCAAGGCTCTGCTGGGGTAGGCCAGGGGCTAGAACCCGCCATCCCTCCTGGGCACCGCGTGAGCAGCTGGGCTAGGGAGAGACAGTAAGCAGCTCTGCTCCATGTCTGTGAGCAGTACATAATAAAACTTGAAAAAAATTATAGTTTTTTCTCAACAATTATATCTTAATAGTGTTTATAAGAAATTCAAAATGTATCTATTCATCCATATAGTTCCTCTTTTCCTGAAACCAAACATATAACCTTAATTCTCGAAAAATATATAAACTGCCATCCACTCATAATGAACATATCAGCAGATAAATGAAACTTGCAAACAGCATTGTGACACAGAAAATGTAGACAGTAGAATTCCATTTATACATCCTAAAATCAAGTTCTGTAACTTAGGGATGGAAGGAAGGAAATCACAACCAAGAGCAGAGGAGAATCAGTTTCTGCCTCAAGAGAGAGAGAGGAGAGAGAAAGAGAGAGAAGAGAGAGACAGAGAGAAAGAGAAATAGAGAGAGAATACCAAGGGGGAGAAGCACATGTAGAGCTCCACAATGAGTCCCTTCATACATCTGATGTACTTACCTCTCTATGTTTTCTAGCCCTCTTTACATTCTGTTACTTATTTCAACTCTCTATTGAGGTCATTTAAAATTACATAAATGTTCCATCTTGTTTGTTTCTTTACTGTGTTCTTATATCAAATCCTCACTGTTAATTACCAGGAATGATATTCCAACCATTTTTCATGGGAAGAGGAAAGTGCTTTTGAGAACCACCGTGTGCTGTCACGTGGCTGGAGAACATGTTCCAAAATCACAGTTCTTACTTACCTGAGCCACATCATCGGTGTCCTATTGAAAAGCACCAGGGAAAATAAACCTAGATCTTGTAGCATGATACCTGGAAGACAAAGGCAATATTCTTAGATAAACGACTGAAACTAAATATCTGAGAATTTTTTTACATCCTAATCTGCTTAAAAACTGTTCTCAGGCTATATTTTCAGAAGTAATCCTGTAGGGATAAAGGCACAGTATCCCAAGGTCTGTTAAGACAGTTGAGGCCAGTGTTCTGAACTCTGGCCACGACTATAAATAGGGGCCCCAGGACAGCATCCTGGGAGAGTCTTTGAAAGCGAGAGCAGCTCTGGTCGCTTTCTAGCCATGGGCCCTGGTTCCTGAGCCGATGGCCAGCACCAGGAAGAGAAATATATTCCTGATGCCTAGTACTAAAGGGCAGCACCAGAATCCATAAGGCTACAATGCTACAGAGCTTCAGGACTACTGAGTATTGGGACCAAGGACAGTAGGGCAACAGGAGGGACTCAAAGAATAAAATGGGTCAGACACACATGACCTAGTAGCAAAAGCTGAAACAAGGCAACTAGGAAATAGGAACATATCCAGGAGTCCAGAATAATAAGCCCTGAAGACCAAAGCATTGTGCAGAAGGACCTACAGAAAGGGTCCTGATAGCAGACATCCTGGGAGTGGACCAGAATCATGAAGCCTTGAATTCAGACATCCGGAAGTAAGAGGCCTGATGAGGAGAAGTCTACAAGATACCCTAAAGAGACAGCAGCCTGCAGGAGAAGCTAAGGAGAGAGCCTGCACAGAAAACCCCCCCCCAGAGAGAGAGCAGCCTGCATTGAAAAAACCCCAGGGAGAGAGCCAGAGGTCCAGGAGAGGTTGCTGCAGAGGCAAGCAAAGAGATGAAACAAAGTAAACATTAGAGAATCACTGTCACTGACACTGTCTTCCCCCGTTCATCATCGATTTGCTTGAGCGGGCGTCTCATGCAGAGTAGAGCCCAAGGGCACCTGCTTGCTCCAGGAACATAAGAGCCTCAAACCATTCCATCAGGTCATGGAAAAGAGGTCTATAATTGTTACTGGTATTTGGCATATCAAATATGACACAGGTAGCTGCCGGGCTCTACCGTATGGGTAGAATACTATGTAGTCATCCCAAAAAAATGGCGGGCCCCAGTGAGTACGGGAGGGTGGTCTGGCTTGTTGTGAGGCTCTGCTAGGGTGGCAAAAAAAAAAAAAAGTCCACGTCCGGACTTTTCCACTCTCATCACAACTTCATCCGGCAGACCAGACTATCACAGCCCAGATCATCCACAGCCACCCTGCAGCAGTTTTTCAATCCCGCCCAGGTATGCTGAACCAGAGACTCTCCAGACATGGGGCAGAGCTGCTACTTGCTCTCCCTGTGCCCAGCTGCTCATGAGGCACCCGGGAGGCATGGCAGTTCTAGCTCTGGCCTGCCACCCCAGCAGAGCCTCACAGCAACCAGACCACCCCCCCTACTCCATGGGGCCCGGCCATTTTCCACGCCCAGGACTTCCCTCTCGTCACAACTCCCACCCAGCAGACCAGACTATCACAGCCAGGCTCACGTGGCCTCTAGCAGCTGCGGTTCATCAATAAATGCTTTATTTAGAAGTGACTACAACAGTATGCCACCCGCACTGCAAGCCTGGCAAGCTGCTCGTGTAATATTTGATATTCCAAATACCAGTAACATTTATATTACATCATTCGGTGACCTAATATAGTGGTTTGAGCTCTTTATGTTCCTGGAGCAAAGCAGATGCCTTTGGATTCTACTAGCATGAGACAGGACATATAGAGATATTACTGGTGCCGCTCTAGCAAATAGATGATCAACGGGAAGATAGTGAATAGTGAATAGTGAGTCATCTCAAAATCCAGCATTTATTGATGAGCAACCACTAGCTGCGCTGGCCGGGCTGTGATAGGCTGGTCTAATGGGTGGAGTTCTGATGAGGGGGAAGTCCGGATGTGGAAAATGGAGGCCCTCATGGAGTGGGGGATCGTCTGGCTTATTGTGAGTGCTCTGCTGGGGTGGCGGGCCTGGGCTGGAACCTGCCATCCCTCCCGGCACCCTCATGAGAGTCTTGGCACAGGGAGAGCCAGTGGCAGCTCTGCCCCATGTCTGTAAGCTCTGATAATCATACCTGGTCCGGATTAAAAGACTGCTGCAGGGTGGATCTCGATGAGCCCGGCTGTGATAAGCTGGTCTTCTGGGTGGAATTCTGATGAGGGGAAACCGGATGTGGAAAATGGAGGCCCCTAATGGAGTGGGGGGGAACCATCTGGTTTGTTGTGAGGCTCTGCTGGGTCTGCTGGGGTGTTGGGCCAGGGCTAAATCCTGCCATCCTCCCGGGCGCCTCATGCGAGCGGCACAGGGAGAGCCAGTAGCAGCTCTGCCCCATGTCTGTGAGAGAATAACCTTCAGGAACCTCTAGCCTTGCTTATTCCCACAAACAGGTCGGGAATGGTGCTGGCACCTAGGACTCCATGATGGCGTCCCTAACGAACAGTGAGTACTGCTAAGGATACAGCTAGGCAGCGTCTTCTGCTACATCGTCATCCCCTACTAATGTTAAGACTATGGAATCCATAGGGAGGTTCCTTAAATCTGGGGCCTTGGGAACTCTGTGAGGGAGAAGACACAATCCTCTCTCCAGTACAGTTACTTTTATGCCTTAACATAACTCAATCTACCATACATATATATTTAAATCAAGTAAGTTTGCAGTTACTCATATGCTATAAGAATGGTGTCTATATCAGTATTCTACATGTCAGTTTTAAATAAAAGAATGAAAATTTTCAATTAAGGTACACAATTTAGCCATTTGCTGCATTACTTAACTCCCTTGTCAAATCAAAGCACTTGTTTCCTCAATATTGGGGGATAAAATCACTTGATCACTTCACATCTTGTAATTCACTGATTTGCTCAACCGGCACCAGTAATGTTTCCATTTTGACCCTATCACGTGCCGAGTGAAGCCCAATGGCATCTGGTTACTTTAGGAATATGAAGAATCTGAAACTGTTCATTTAGGGGTCTTAACGAAGAAGTCTCTAACCATTTTGTAGGTGGGCGGCCACATGATCTTTTGACATCCTGTGGGATCCAGTCAGGTAATGACTCGGGTCCAGCGGTCGTCCTCCATATCACATTATATGTCCAGCCCATCTGATTTTCAATGCCTTGGTAAATGGTAGAGTCGAGAGTCCCTGACTCTGGAACAGCTACACTTTGAGAGAGGCATGATATTCCAGCATAGCTCTTCAATTCCTCTTTGGGAGACCGGTATAGTGTACTCATCCTGTTTCCTTAGGGCCCTGATCTCTGAGCCCTATGTTAATGCAGGGAGAATGGGTGGAGTCAAAGAGATGTGCCCGAGCAGAGAGGTTCTTTGTCCTCTTAGCTATTTCTTGAATCTCTTGAAGTGCATTCCATGCTGCTCTTTCCTCTACACAAACTCATGTTTTAGTCATTCATCATTAAATATATTCCAATATTTGAATAAAACTTAAAATATTTTTGCAAGCACACATTGTGGATTTCAGAAAAATGATTATAAACGCGGACGCAGATACCCCAGGCAGAGCAGATATCAGCTCTCCCAGTTGAACCCCCTGCACACTGCACAGAACCAGAGGTACCGCCGAAGTCCACCATTCAGATGAACCCAGAGGACCCCCCACACCATGCTGGCAGCGATCTTCTTAATCCACACTCCACAGCTCTTCAGATCTCCGCCCAAGAGTTTAATCCAATCTCAGCATACAGGACCGCACTTCAGACACACCCGCCTTCAGAGGAGACTATTTCAAGTCCAGAATGCTTGAGCCACAGATGCAGATACCCCAGGCAGAGCAGATACCAGCTCTCCCTGTCGCATGTGGCTGCTCTGTGGTCATGCAATTTACTTCCACACCCCTCTCAGAGAACACTGCAAGTTACTGAGAATATACCATCTGCACGGCAGAGCCTGGCAAGCTGTCCAATGCGTATTCAATATGCCAAAAACCAGAAATAAAAAATGTGTATCTTCCTGACCCTGAAAGAGCCCTTAATGCAGCAGCACTAAGAAGGATGGAACAAGGAGTACCTGATAAAGTTTCAGGGCCAAACTAGGCTGCCAAAACGAAGGACTAAAATGACTGTCTGTACTTTCAATGCACGTATGCTGGCATCAGAAGCATATATTGAGGACTGATGGTGCAAGCGCAAAATATCAGGTATGACATCATTGGTCTGACTGAGATGAGGAGGCAAATTAGCATCATGCCATTTTTGACATTGGGAAGACTCTTCCTGGAACATAGCCACGAAAGAGGCATCGGTAGGGTAGCGCCAGTGTCCTTGTCAACACAAACATGGCCATGAACATTGATTCATTTGAATGCCTAACAAACCGTATCAGATGATTACACTTGAAGAGATATGCCCACTGCCAGCAATTTCTACTTCATTGTCTATGCACCAACATCCACATACAAAGAGATGAAATTGAGAAATTCCTACATGGAACGGAGGAGCACCTATGAAAAAATGATCACACTTTTTTTTGCTTTTTGGGTCACACAGCAATACTATGCTGTTACTCCTGGCTCTGCACTCAGGAATTACTCCTGGCGGTGCTTGGGGACAATATGGGATGCTGGGGATCGAACCCGGCCGGCATGGGCTGGCCGTGTGCAAGGCAAATGCTCTACCTACTGGGCTATCACTCCATCCCAATGATCACACCTTCTGGCATCATAATTGGTGATTTTAATGCCAGAAAGGACCAAGAAGAACTCCACATTGAGACCCATTGCCTGTAATGGAACGGAACATGATGAGAGACTATCTGAGTTCATAATGTCCACCAAGACAATTCATGGGAACTCACAGTTTCAGAAGGCAAGCAAAAGTTAGATATGGGAATCTCTGGTGGACAGTTCCACAATGAAATTGACCAGATCATCTTCAATCGAAGGTTTTGCATGACCGATGTTGCTGTCATCCCAAAATTCCAAACAGGTTGGACCACCGTCTCCTTTGTGCAAAATTCTACTTCTCACAACTGGGAGAAAAAGGCTGCAAAGTTTAAGAAGAGCACCCCAGAACATCCACCAATTGGGAAATCTTTGGCACCATTGTGGCAACATGAGAAGATACCATCAGTGACGACATCAATGAAGAATACAACCGACTGGTTCAGCACCTCCATGACAGTGCGAAGAATACTGAGAAAGAGAAAGGCACAAAAGGATGCCTGTCTTCAAAAACTCGAGCTCATTCACCAATGTGGCAAAGCGTGGGCCTCAGGCAACCAAATGCTAACGTCCAAGCTCTCATAAAGCAGTACAGAGAGAAGGATAAAGGAAGACCTCAAAGAGGGAAAAGCAGAAATAATGGAAGAGATTCAGCAAAACCAGGAAAAGCATTCGCAACGCCCACCTGTCCTCGCCAACTATAAGACCAAGTTGACTGCCCTCCGAGGCCCTGATGGTTCTATCACATCATCCTGAAAGGCAATGGAGAAGATTATCCATGACTTCTACTCAGATCTATTTGATAGCAACGTCCACCTACCCACATACCAAATTTCGCAGGATGGATATATCATTCCCAACCTTCTCCCTTCTGAAAACCAACATGCCATTTTGTCAGTAAAGAAAGGAACAGCTCAGGCCCAAAGTCAGACCTGAACAGCTAAAAAATCTGCCTTCAGTACTCATCAATACTCTGGCTCAACTCTTCACATGCTACATGTCTGAATGCAAGGTGCCTCCCAGTGGGAAAATCAGCAGGACAGTTCTACTGTTCAAGAAGAGAGACATTAATGACATTGGCAACTATTGCCCCATTTGCCTGTTGTCTGTCATCTACAAGCTGTTCACTCAAGTCATCCTGAACAAGATTGGCAGAACACTAGATGAAGGATAACCATGGAGCAAGCTGGCTTCCGAAAAGGATTCAGCACAATCAACCATATCCACATGGTAACCAAGCTCATTGAGGTTTGTAGGGGATTCAGGTGCTGCTCTGTCTCACGTTCATTGATTTAAAGAAAGCCTTAGATTCTGTTGAGACTCAAGCAGTCATTGAAGCCCTAGCCAAACAGGGTGTTTAAACCCAATACATCAAGATCTTTTGTGAGCTATATTACGGATTCACCACCAGGATCTCACCATTCTAAAAGAAGTGATCATTGATGTCAAAAGGGGGGTCGGCAAGATGATACCATTTCATCAAAACTCCTCAGTGCCACCCCCGAAGCGCCATGCGCCAATTAGAATGGGAAGGAATAGGAGTGAAGATAGACGGTCTGCAACTATACCACCTCTCTTTGTGATGACATCATTCTAATAATACCAAGCATTAACCAAGCGGCACAAATGCTGGCTGACTTTGACCTAGAATTGGAAAAGAGAGGTTTGCAACTGAATCTCAAGAAAACTATGTTCATGAAAAATGAACTAGTTTCAGAGGCCCCATTCACTCTCAATGGAACAAACATCTCTGATTGGCAGTTATGTGTACCTAGGTCGAGAAGTCAACATGATGAGTGACCTAAAACCTGAGCTGCACAGGAGGAAGAGAGTGGCATGGAATACCTTCAAAAGCATCGAAGAAATAGTGAAAAGACAAAGAACCTCCGACTCTGGGCACATCTCTTTCCTGTTCTCCCTGCATTAACATATGCCTCAGAGATCCCCGGGCCCTAACAAAAAGCAGGATGAGAATGCTATTCAGGTCTCCCAAGAGGAATAGAAAGAACTATATTTGGAATGTCACACCTCACTCAAGTGAAAGAGAAGGAATCACGAGTTCCGACCTCCTTCGCTCTTCCAGAGTCAGGGACACTGTCTCATTTGCCAAGGCATCGAAAATCAGATGGGCTGGAGCATAATGCGATTTGGAGACAACTGCTGGACTAGAGCCGTTAGTGACTGATCCCACGGGACGTCAAAGATCACGTGCCCCCCCATGTCTAAGGATGGTCAGACTTCTTTGTCCAGACCATGAACGAATGGTTTGAGGCTCTTCGGATTCCTGAAACAACCAGATGCCATTGGGCTACACTGGCACATGATAGGGTCAAATGGAAATGTTACTGGCGCCAGCTAGAGGAACGATGAACAATGGGATGTCTAGTAATCTAGTGACCTAGTGATCTAGTGATTATAAATTGTCAGGTAGCTGCTGGGGTAACCAACAGTACCTGGAAGCGAGGTTTCCCTTCTACCTCCGAAGCTGGTGGGGAATGGTTGAAGACTCAGGAATCTGATGCAGTTTTTAAAAGGCTTTACTTATCACAGTTTCCGGATACAAATCAGCAATAGAAAAAACCTCTGTGCTTAGGTTTCCCAGATAAAACCCCAGCCACGTGTAGGCCAAGAGGGCTGCCACTACGTCTAAAGGCCCTATAGAGAGTAGAAAAAGACAAGACTCTCCCAAGAAGAGTGCAAGCCCCAAAGAGCCCAAAAGAGCTCAAAAGAGAGAGCCCCAAAGAGGAAGCAGGCTAGTTTTATACCCCTGCAACTTAGACCCCCACTATATGGGAAGCAGGGAGGGTCAAATGCCCTCAGGTAATTTCTCCCAGCACCTCACCTAGGCCCTTTTATATGCTAATGTCTTGAGCCAAGGTCTGCCTGAAATGCCTTTTAGGGTAGAGAAGAGCCTTTCTGAGATGGCATGTCTCTGTACCAAAGACTATACTAATGCCAATTAAATATTTCAAGCCTTCACAAGAGTCTCGTCTACTTCACCACAGTTTTGTATTTTAGTTGCCTTTGAGTTATCAGGGAGCCATGCTTGCTTGCTTGGAGGCAAACAGCATTCTCTCTGGGCTAATTACTTAGAGATCCAACATGTTCAGGCAAATATGCTGGTAAGATCTAACTAGTCTGATGATGATTGTGGTAGCATGAGAGAATATTTTTACCAGCCAGTAGAATACAGAGGTCAGATAAACTGCCACATTTAAACTAACCCCTATCTACAAAATGACCTGCAGGAGGCAATCCAGGGCAGATGCAGAGGTGGCCTGCAATAATAAATAGAATAAATAATATAAGCACTTTTTAAAACTTTTATTACAACACTTTTAGACATACAATTGCAAGATACTCATGCTCGAGTTTTAGTTCTACAGTGTTCCAACACCTATCCCTTCACCAGAACCATCTCCATCACCAATGTCCCCTCTTCCCCTCCCCCTCCCATACCCCAACTACCTGGCGAAGTTCTGTATATCTTTTCTCCTCTCTATCTCTTCCCCCTCCTAACATTCCTACACATCGTGAGAATGCAGCACATTAAAGGACATGACTGTTTCCACTAGTTTGATGGACCACATGGCTGCTTGTAGCCACTCCACTTTGGGGCCTCAAGGTCAGCATCCGGACAGAAAATGGCGGCTAATGTGGTGGGCAAGTCTTATCCGACTGCTTCTGGGGCCCCCTAGAGTGATGGCCCACCCCAAAACCCATCTGTACTCCTGGGGGCCTCAAGGTCAGCTGAGCTAGGGAGAGCCGAGTTCCAGTTCCCCCAGCTGCTTTTGAGGCTCTGCATGCTATGGCTGGTCGCCCCAGGGGGCATCTCCTGGGCAGGGCTACGCACAGTTCAGACAAAGCGGAGGGGAAGGGGCGACCCAGCTCTATCTGATGAATTCCCGGTGCTTCCTTTTCTGGCTGCTGCCTACCTAGCTCGAACTTGTTTTGCTCTGTTAATCTGGTCTTGGGGTCAGTGTTCCTCCTCGGAGGGCTCTGATGTGCTGCAGCATCTGGACAGCGAAAATAGCAGCTAATGTGGGAAAGTCTCATCCGCTGCTTCTGGGACCTCCCAGAGGTGATGGGCCCCACTCCCGAAACCCATTTGTCCTCCTGGGGACCTCAGGGTCACTGAGCTAGGGGGAGCCAAGTTCCAGTTCCCCAGCTGCGTTTGAGGCTCTGCATTATGTGCTGGTCACCCCGGCAGGGTTCTTGGCGGGGGCCCTCCAGGCCTCAGACAAAATGGAGAGGGAAGGTGCGACCCAAGCTCCATCTGACGAATTCCAGGTGATTCCTGCTTCTGGAGCTGCCTACCTGGGCTCAAAATCATTTTGCTCTATTAATTTGGTCTTGAGGTCAGCATCCCTCCTGGGTGGGCTCTGATGTGCTGCAGTGTCCGGACAGCGAAAATGGCGGCTAATGTGGTGGGTGAGTCTCATCCGTCTTCCAGGACCCCAGAGATGATGGGCCAACTTGCAAAACCCATCTGTCCTCCTGGGATCTCGGTCAGCTGAGCTAAAGGAGAGCCAAGTTCCAGTTCCCCAAGCTGCCTTTGAGGCTATGCATGCTATTAATAAACATTTTTAAAAGCAATTTATTCTATGCTATATTCTCTCCTAAAGATTCCTTTTAAACTTTTCAAGTTATTGTTTCCAGGTATAGAGTTGGCACTTTTTGCCTAAGTAATAAAACATGAGCAGAAATAAAGAAAATACATATAATTGTACACAAACTTTTTCTCATGGTATCATATATTATTTTTAGACATAATTAATATTCCCTGCCCTCAAGGTTTTTCAGGTGTGGATGTGGTGCCCAGCTGTGTTGGCAGGTGGCAGACAGGAGACAGGAGACATCCAGGGCTCTGCCCTGTGGGCCCTGGATGGTTGATGGTCTGACACCTGGAAAAGATTGGGCCCTTTTGGTTGAACCCCAGAGCCATGGAAGAGCCTGACAAGCTACCTGTGGTGTATTCGATATGCCAAAACCCAGTAACAATAATGGATCTCATTCCCAATGAATAGAGATGTTACTGCCCGCTTGATCAAATCTATGAACAATGGGAAGATAAGTGATAATTAATATTCAATTGCAGGATTTTTCTTAAGAAATTGTGAAAATTCCTGTACTTCATTATCAAGAAATTTTTTATATTTAAACATGATAGTCAAACTGCTATCTTAAAATATAACTAAGATTTTTAAATTGCAGTAAAATAAAGATACAAATTTAGGCATGTATTGCATCATGTCCTCAAAAGACATGATGGGTGTGAAGCTGGAATGGTATATGCAGGAATTCATTATCCAAAGTACTTCAAGAAAGACACTTCTGTAAAGATTAAAATAATCATGTTTAATCACCAGTGGAGTTTATAATAGCTCAATATTAAAATGAATTTCAAGGTAAAACATTACCATGATTACATAAGGACCAAATAAAGAGATTAACCTCATAATGCAACTTTCCCTTTTTAGGTTCCTTCTTTATAAGCTCATCATCTATCAGGGCTTCCAGCAGTCAGTGCTATGGACACGAAGTATTCCTTATCCTCAGCTACCTGGCCTGGGCTTCTCTGTTGGAACACTCTCCTTAGGGACCACAGCTACATAATCCACAACAGTAATTCCATATTCACTGCTTCTTCCACTACTGTACTTAGCGCCTGTCTTGGTTCTCCCTCTCTTCGAGGCCTCCAGAGATCTCTCTCATTTTCCTTCTATTCTCATGAGAAATCACCCCATATATGTGAATTAGGTACTGCTTTCTGAAGTTTCCTAAACTAATACTAGCCTACAAACACACTATCTCATTAGCTTCTACAGGACCACTTGCCTGCAGTCAATGAGAGCCTCACAACTGTGGGAGGAAAAGGAGAAAAAAGAAAGGAAAAGGGAGCTCAGACATGGAAGCAAGCTCTACTGGCCAATTTGTAGGTAAGAAATAGTTTGAATCGACTAAGGATGGAGGAAGGATAAGGAGTCACCTAGAAGAAACAAGTAGACTCTGGTGGAGGGACCTGCACACTTTGTTGTGGAACTCTATAACAAAACCATAAATTTTTGCCACTGTTGTGAACAAGCTACCTAAACTCTAGGGAATTTAGATATTTTAGATGAATATTTATTTATAACTATCCTTTTATATTTATAGCTATCCTGTAAACATCCTCACAGACATGGGGCAGAGCTGCTACTAACTCTCCATGTGCCCCCAGACACTCATGAGGCGCCCAGGAGGGATGGCAGGGGTTCTAGCCCTGGCCTGCACCCAGCAGAGCCCTCACAACAAAGCCAGATGAACCCCCAATCCATGCAAGGCCTCCATTTTCCACATCCGGACTTCCCCCTCATCAGAATTCCACCCTGCAGACCAGCCTATCACAGCCAGGCTCACGCGACCGCAAGTGGTCATGCGGTTCATCAATAAATGCTGGATTTAGAGATGACTACAAGAGTGTGCTACCCGCACTGAGAGCCTCGCTACCCGTGTCGTATTTGATATGCCAAATACCAGTAACAATTATAGACCTCATTCCCATGATCTGATCGAATGGTTTGAGGCTCTTTACGTTCCTGAGCAAGCAGGTGCCCTTGGGCTCTACTTGCATGACAGGACATATGGAGATATTACATGGTGTCCACTTCGAGCAAATCGACGATGAATGGGAAGACAGTGATACAGTGATCCTTTTCCATTATTTTAGTCTTGTAAGTCACCATTTCATTCTCTTCCTGTGCAGTGACACAGCGACAAGTTTTTATGTTTGTTTCCCCCAAGTCCTCACCGCTTTCAGGCATCAGGTGTTTTCAAATTGAATCACAATGAGATACAGAGTAAACAAAGATGTTCGTGACTGGGATTCAGTCATACACTATTCCAACACCGGTCCCTAGGCTGGAGACCACTTCCCACCACCAATATCTCTAGATTCCCTGCCCTCTATGGCAGGCCTCTCTCTCTCTCTCTGATCACTCACTCTCCTCTTCTCTTTCTCTCTCTCTCTCTTTCTCACTTGCTCTCTCAGACACACAGACACAGTCTCTCTGTCACTCACACAATCACTCCCTCCCTCTTTCTCTCTCTCTCTCTCCCCTCCTCTTCCCCTTGTCTCTCACCCTTCACTCTCCTTCCTCTTCCTGTTCCATGCCCTACCTCCCCTTCTCCTTATAGAACATTATAGTTTACAAAAACTCACCGAAGTTATCCAGTATATTCCTTTACTGCCTTTCAGCACTCAGTTCTTGTCCAGAGTGATGATTTCCAACCATCATTGTCACAGTAGTCCCTTCACTATCCTTACTGCTCTTCCCGTTCCTCCTACTTGCAAGCAACGTCATCAGTGCAACCGTGCTGCTAATCCTTATTTCTACTGACTGTGGATATTCGTCTCATGGATTTTTATGTCCTACAGATGAGTGCAATCATTCTATATATCCCACTCCTCTGACTCACTTCACTCAGCATTATATTATCAAGAAGCATTCATTTCCAGGCAAATTTCATAACTTCTGTTTTCCTGCTGGCTGTATAGCATTCCACGGAGTTAATGTACCACCGTTTCTCCTCCGACATCAGTAATTAAAAACAAACAATGCATAAGGAAAGCAAAAATTATCCCTCCTAGGTATATTTTAAGTGCCTATGGAGAGCAGTGAGGTTTGTCAACATATTGGTGGAGACTGATGTGCAGTAATTTTACATAGTTCAAAACCAAAAAAGTGAGCAGTATTGTGACCATTTAGCCTAAATAACAAAGCAAGTTAAAAAAATAACTTAAGAAGTAAATAAATGCACTCGTTAAGAGAATAGAAAGCCTGATTTAAAACAGCAGTCAACATCTATTTTATTTACATCCTCTTTTATCAGTATCCTTATTAGGAATGTAACTGTTAGAAATTCATATATGAACAACTGTGTCATTATCTAGGCTTTTATTAATGGGAAGAGGGCTCAGAATACAGGTATGGTTAGTAAAGAGTTGAAAATACTCAAGGGAGGCAATCCAGGATCCCCATGTTGGAGGCTACTCTGGGGCGAAGCCTTGGTGAGAATGAGCACGTCTCCATACTGTGTAGCCAAGGTGAGAATGACCACGTCTTCCATACTGTGTAGTCAGGGTGAGAATGACCACGTCTCCATACTGTGTAGTCAGGGGTGAGAATGAGCACGTCTCATACTGTGTAGTCAGTGGGGTGAGGAATAAGCACGTCTCACACGTGTAGTCAGGGCGAGAATGAGCACGTCTCCATACTTCGTGTAGGTCAGGATGAGAGAATTGAGCACGTCTCCATACTGTAGTCAGGGTGAGAATGAGCACGTCTCCATACTGTGTAGTCAGGGGAGAATGAGCACATCTCATACTGTGTAGTCAGGGTGAGAATGAAGCAATCTCTCCATACTGTGTAGTCAGGATGGAGAATGAGCACTCTCCATACTGTGCAGTCAGGGTGAGAATGAGCACGTCTCCATACTGTGTAGTCAGGGCGAGAATGAGGCACATCTCATACTGTGTAGTCAGGGTAAGAATAAGCACGTCTCCATACTGTGTAGTCAGGGTAAGAATTAGCAATCTCTCCATACTGTGTAGTCAGGGCGAGAATGAGCACATCTCCATACTGTGTAGTCAGGGTGAGAATGAGCACGTCTATTACTGTGTAGTCAGGGTGAGAATGAGCACATCTCCATACTGTGTAGTCAGGGTGAGAAATGCGCACATCTCCATACTGTGTAGTCAGGGTAAGAATAAGCACGTCTCCATACTGTGTAGTCAGGGTGAGAATTAGCACGTCTCCATACTGTGTAGTCAGGGTGAGAATGAGCACATCTCCATACTGTGTAGTCAGGGTGAGACTAAGCACATCTCCATACTGTGTAGTAAGGGTGAGAATAAGCACGTCTCCATACTGTGTAGTCAGGGTGAGAATGAGCAATCTCCATACTGTGTAGTCAGGGGTGAGGAATAAGGCACGTCTCCATACTGTGTAGTCAAGGTGAGGAATGAGCACATCTCCATACTGTGTAGTCCGCGAGGGTAGAGGTGGACACATCTCCATACTGTAGTCAGGGTGAGAATGAGCACCGCGTCTCCATACTGTGTTGCAAGGTGAGAATGAGCACATCTCCATACTACATGGTCAAGGTGAGATATGAGCACATCTCCATACTACGTAGTTAGATGTGGAATGAGCACATCTCCATACTATGTAGTCAGGGGGTCAAGGAATGAGAACATCTCCATACTGTGTAGTCAGGGTGAGAATGAGCACATCTCCATGCTTTTGTGTAGTCAGGTTGAGAATGAGCACGTCTCCATGCTGTGTAGTCATGGGCGTGAGGGGAATGAGGCACATCTCCATGCACTGTGTAGTCAGGGTGAGAGGCTGGGCACATCTCCATACTACATAGTCAAGGTGAGTATGAGCACATCTCCATGCACTACGTAGTTAAGGTGAGAATAAGCACGCATCTTGTACTGCGTAGTCCGGGGGTGAGAATGGCCTCTCCATACTAAGCGTAGCCAGGGTGGAGAATGAGCACGTACTCCATACTGTGTAGTCAGGGTGAGAATAGGCACGCCCCATACTGTATGATCATTGTGGGGGGCAGTCATGCTGTAGTTAAGGTGAGAATGAACACATCTCCATACTGTGTAGTCAGGGTGAGAATGAGCGCATCTCCATGCTGTGTAGCCAGGGTGAGAATGAGCACGTCTCCATACTGTGTAGTCGGGGTGAGAATGAGCACATCTCCATGCTTTGTGTAGTCAGGGTGAGAATGAGCGCATCCACGCCTCTCCATACTGTGTAGTCAGGGTGAGAATGAGCACGTCTCCATGCTGTGTAGTCATTGTGAGAATAAGCACATCTCCATACTGTGTAGTCAGGGTGAAAATGAGCACATCTCCATACTGTGTAGTCAGGGTGAGAATGAGCACGTCTCCCTACTACATAGTTAGGTGAGGATGAGCACATCTCCATACTACATAGTCAAGGTGAGTATGAGCACACATCTCCATGCTACGTAGTTAAGGTGAGAATGAGCACATCTCCATGCTATGTCGACAGGGTCAGAATGAGCGAATCTCCATACTGTGTAATCAGGGGTGAGAAGGCCAGGCACATCTACATGCTGTGTAGTCAGGGTGAGAATGAGCACGTCTCCATACTGTGTAGTCAGGGTGAGAATGAGCACATCCATACTGTGTAGTCAGGGGCGAGAATGAGCACATCTCCATACTGTGGAGTCATTGTGAGGAATGAGCACATCTCCATACTGTGTAGTCAGGGTGAAAATGAGCATATCTCCATACTGTGTAGTCAGAGGTGAGAATGAGCACTTCTCATACTAAGTAGTCAGGAGGTGAGGATGAGCATGTATCAGAATGTGTAGCCAGGATGAGGAGATGAGCATGTCTCGATATTGTGTAGCCAGTGTGAGAATGCCTTATTTCCACAATGTAGCCAGGGTGAAAATGAGTGTATTTTCACAATGAGATGTCACAGCCAGGTGAGGCAATGAGCACGTCTCCACACTGTCCTAGGCATCTCCTCAGTAGTACTTTGAGGATCAAAGAGCAGGAGACTCCCGGACACACAGAGGCAAGTGCCAGTAACCCACATCCAGTGTGAATACAGACTTTCCTAACCATAGAGGTTGCAGCATGCTTCATGCCTGTATCTGGGAGAGAATATGAAAACTACAGACCAATATCCTGATGAACACGGATGCTAAGATCTTCAACAAAATACTAGCCAACAAGTCCAGAGACTCATCAAGAAGATTATACATCATACCAGTAAGATTTGTCCGGGTATGCAAGGATGGTTCAACATTCGTGAGTCAATCAACATAATACATATCAATAAGAGAAAAAATAAAAACCATATGATCCTATCAATAGACACAGAGAAAGCATTTGACAAGATCCAACACCCGTTCATGATTAAAGCCTCCAGAAAATGGGGAGTGAAGGGCCTTTCCTCAAGATAGTTACATCCATCTACCAAAAGCTACAGCGAGCACTCATTCTCAATGGGGGGAAAAGTTGAAAGCCAACCCCCTGAGATCAGGGACAAGACAAGGTTGCCCCACTCTCACCTCTTTTATTCAATATAGTACTGGAAGTACTTACCATAGCAATCAGAGAAGAAAAAAGGACATCAGGAACATCAGATAGGCAAGGAAGAAGTCAGAAGCTATCATTATTTGCAGATGACATGATATTATACCTAGAGAGACCTAAAATCTCTACCAAAAGCTCCTAGAAACAATAGAGCACATATAGTAGAGTGGCAGGATACACAATCCAAACGCATAAAGTGGGTGAATTTACTATATACAAATACGAAAGAGAAGAAAGGGATATTTAGGAAACAATTCCATTCACAATTGTGCCACAGAAAATCAAATACCTAGGAATCAACTTACAAAGTGTGCTTAAGGACCTGTATAAAGAAAACTACAAGACACTGCTCCAAGAGATAAGAGGACACAGAGAAATGGAAACATATTCCCAACTCATGGATGGGGAGAATCAACATTGTCAAGATGGTAATACTCCCTAGAGCTCTGTACAGATTCAATGCAATCCTATAAGGATACCCATGACATTCTTCAAAGAAATTGACCAAACAATCCTGAAGTTTGTGTGGAGCGATAAGCCCCCCAAGGATAGCTAAAGCAATCCTCAGGAAAAAGAAGATGGGAGGCATCACCTGCAACTTCAAACTGTACTACAAGGCAGTAGTAATTAAAACAGCATGTGGTGGAATCCCAAAAAGCAGACCCGTGGACCTGTGGAATAAAATTGAGTATCACCGACACCCAACCTCAAACACATGATCATCTTTGATAAAGGAGATTACAACTGAGATCTACAAAATGGAGTAAGGAAAGCCTCTTTAATGGTGGTGTTGGGAAAACTAGACATGAAATGTAAAGAGAATGAATTTGGACCTGTGTCTAACACCATGCACAAAAATCAGATCAAAATGGATTAAAGATCTGTGTCAGAC
The DNA here is from genome assembly GCA_021461705.1 of Cryptotis parvus. Classification (NCBI taxonomy): domain Eukaryota; kingdom Metazoa; phylum Chordata; class Mammalia; order Eulipotyphla; family Soricidae; genus Cryptotis; species Cryptotis parvus. The sequence continues at coordinate 41,383 of JAJIBD010021132.1, forward strand.
TTGAATCCATAAAATACATTGAAGAAAATATAGGAAAAACCCTCCATGAAGCATTTGAAGCTGGAGTATCTTCAAAGATGAAACATCACTAACAAATCAACTAGAATAAAAAGAAGATAAACATATGGGACTGCATGACTAAAAAGCTTCTGCCTCAAAAGAAACAGTGACTAAGATACAAAAGCAGTCCACAGAATGAG
>JAJIBD010021133.1:600000-937533 GCA_021461705.1 Cryptotis parvus
TGCCTGAAGGTTTGATAGTTTTTAACTTCTTCGGCTTCTGCTGTCTGCTCACCTGCACGGTCCTCAGGCACCAGAGGATGTCAGACTGTTTTCCCTCAGCTCAGCTCCAGATCACTGTTGAAAGGACCGACGGAAACGTTGTGCAGTTAGAGGGAAGGAAGGAAGAAGGAATCTTTGCAGACACGCAGCCTCCTTACCTAGGGTGCTGCTGGGAGGCACCTATTTAGGCACCTGCCAACGTCTCAGGTTGACGCTGCAGTGCACGGGGCATGTTTCAGTTCTCTTCACCTGCCTCTTGCTGAGTCTCCGTGTCCTCCATGCAAAAAAGACTATAAAGCTGTTATTTAGTGCAATTTTTGGCTTTTCCTGGAACCTAATGAAATTACCAGCAAGAAATGAGTAAGTAGAAGGGCTAGTTTTGTTTTTTCTTCTTTTTGTTTTTGTCTCTTTTTTGTAATACTGAGAAAGTTTGGGATTTGGTAACCAACGGGAAAATTCGGGTGCTTCTCTTTCCCACACCCGTAAAGAAATACACTAAGGTTTAACAGGAGCACAGTTCCAGGTGGGAATACAAGTGGGCGGAGCCGAATCAGAGCAGCAGAGGGGATGGCAAACACCTCACAAAGGCTCCAACCGGGTTGAGCAGCTGGATGGTATTAACATGTAATTAACAGTTCCAAGATTCCAGCAAGTACTCTGAGGGGCTGGGGAGGAGAGAGGAGGAGAGAGAGATGAGCTGGGTCTATTTACACCTGCCCCAGCCAGCGCCATGCAAGTCCATGGCACCTCCATGCGAGCCAGGGTTTCCTTTTCAACCATTTTGGTCTACGAGAAGCACAGAGCGAGTCCATGGGCCGCTAGGTACGGTGGAGGTGAGAATTCATCTGAAACTGAGTCTAAGGTCAAGCCCCTTCTTCGCTTTGGGTTCTCCAGAAAGACAAAGTTTCCTTTCTTCTTCACTGGCTGCTGCTGGCAGCAGCTTTGACTCGGAGTTGGTAATTATTTAAGGGATTCTAAAGCCTGGCTAGACTCTTCCGCACTGCCCCCTCCCCAGTTAATCAAAAGAGACCTTTTGTTAGTCATGGTGGTTAATTAAAGGGCTCCAGTCCTTACTGTTGGGGCCCCCCCCCCAGCTTCTCCCCTGCCATGTTTTATTTTAAAATAGGCTCGTTTCTGGTGTACCAGAAATAGAGGGCAGGGGCGGGAAGGGGGTGTTCTGGAATGGGAAGGGTCTTTGCCCGGCCAGAAAATTTGGAGAGTAGAAATTACTTTGATTTGCTTTCTTCTTTTTTTTTTTGTTTAACATATTCTGTGTCAGGAATTAGAATATTTTCCCCAAAACACCCCTGCAGGTGAGCTGGGTTTGGAAATCTGAGTCCCATTTCCAGAGGTTCTGTTCCATGAGTACCTGCAGGAGGGGCGGGACCCCTGGGGTTTCTCTGCACTGCAGGAGGGGTCTGGAGAGATAGGCCCCCCTTCCCTCACTGCCCCTGAAGCCGGAAGTGTGGCAGCAGGGACTTAGCAGAGAGAATGGGCTGCTTAGGCCCTTCTCTGTGAGCCAGGGGCTGCCTGGTGGCCATGGCAGAGGAAGGCTGGGGGCTCCCTCCTCTGTGCGTCAGTACGTGCTCAGCCCTGGTCGGTGGTGCCAACACCTGTAGGCTATCTCGGGAGCTCTCTAAGGTCAGGGTAGAGTGGCTGGAAACATCACGTGTTTGGCTTCTGGCGCCTGCACCCACTTTGCGAGCCCCCCAGCTGGTCAGCGTTGTACCTTGGATGCCCGCTGATGATAGCGGTGGCCGGACTGTGGTCCCAGGACCCCCTGAAGCAGAGAAGGTGCAGCCCCGGGCCGAGACCACTCCCCAGGACTTACAGAGACTTGGCGAAACTGAGTGAACCGCTGGGATCTGAGATGCCAAGTTTGGACTTTGCGCCCCCAAGAAAACCGCAGGTCCCATCTTGCTTCCTGCGCCCCAGGCCCACGACAGACCTCAGGGGCTGGAGCCAGAGAAACGGAGAACAGGTAGGGCGGCCCACACGTGCTGGTTCTATTTTCTCTTTATTTCATCCGCCTGCGCTTTGTGCTGAAAACCTGTGTCTCTGCGGCGGGGCAACTTCCTGATACGTTCATGGGGGGTGTGGGACAAAGAGCCAATGGTGCGGATTCTGCAAGGTCTGTCTTTACTCCCCAACTTTACAGAGTCCTGGCACGCCTCCCCTGCCCCCCAATATAGCGGCCATTTTCCCTTCCCAGCTGGCCAGGGAGGCTCCAGGGCCTGGAGTCTCTCTTTAGCGCCAGAGAGGAGAACCCAGTGGGTGGTGATTTCTTCCTCAATGCATCAGGAGGCACTTGTAAAGGGACAGGAAGACAGTTATTGTGAGCGTGTGTCTTTCCTTTTTCCTTAAACTTTAATTAGGGTCGGGCCCCTGAATCTTGGAGAATTCCCCCCTGCCCCAGGCCCCCTCACTCTCCCACTGTGGCGAGCTATAATAAAGGGCCTTGTAATTTATAATCAAAGTTTGCTATTGTTAAACTAAACTATAAAAACCTGGCTTTGGGGTTTTGCTCATAAAATAAATATTTGTAAAGATAAAGTACTGAGACCGGTACAGGAGAGCAGCCTCAGAGCCTCAGTATCTGAAAATACTAGGTGGGATTTTTTTTTCCTTTCCGGAGTCTCTTCAGCTCACCTTGTAAAAAAGCCTCTTAGGAAATTGTGACTTTCTGCAAACCTCGTGGAAGGAGAGCTGATAAACATAGGCGCTTCTTTTCTTTAATGAACTTCTAATTTTTTTTAACGCTCCATTCGTAATTCGCATGAACTTAATGCCTTTTTATCATTTTTTTTAAGTTCTGTTAAATTGCACTCAGGAGTGAGCACACCCGTGCTGGAATTCTCTGTCTGTAAGCTCAGTGCTCCGCAGTGAGGGCGACGCTTTTTTCTTTCCCTCTAACAAGGAAGCTCATTTAGAACGAAATGTTTATGTGAAGTGCTTGTCAGTTGGCATTTTTACTGGTTTGCTAACCCAAAGGTAAAATATAAAGCCATGTCTTTCCTGGCTGGCTTGTTGTTACTAGAAGGGTCCCTCCCTTGTTAGCTTGATAAATAATTTTACTAGGGGGACGCTGCTGTATTTTTATGCTTGCTGTCTATTTTCTGCTTGCTGCAAATAAATCCCCGTACTCAGAGGGCACTAAAACTCCAAACACATGGAATTTTCCCACTTTGCTGCTGGTCGCCTGAAATATTTATTCCAGCTCCTGTTTTCAATTAATTTTTAAAGGAAGAAAATAATCTGTGATTAATATCACACAAAAATGAAGCATCCATGGCCCCACCCCTGAACCCAAGGATAGTTTTACGAGGAGCTACCAGCAGCAAGCTCTGACTTGGACCAGTCCTGCTGCAGACAGCACTTCCTGGGGCTCTCCTGAAGCTTCCCCAATGTTGATTTCCTTAGGTGTCTTTTCCATTTTAAATATTGGGCTGCTGACATGTGACATGAACAGGGATAATTGTATCAAGGCCTGGAGTGATTGTATTCGGTTGGGCGCTTGCCTTGCATGCAGCTGACTGGGATTTAATCCCTCACATCCCGCTGGTCCCCTGAGCAACACCAGGAGTAATGCCGCCTGAGGGCAGAGCCAGGAATAAAACCTGAGCACTGATGGGTATGGCCCAAAAAAGGCATCCCCCCCAAAAAATATTCTATTGAGAAAACAAGGCACTAGGCAATAAAATTTATGTTTAAAAATGTTCTAGACTGTTGAGAATAGAGATGAAATTGATCCGAGGTATCAGTATAAATGCCGGCACCTATCTGTGTGCCTGGCATTTAAAGTTATGATTCATTACTGCAGGTAGGCATCACTGTGGCAAAAATAAACACATCCCAATAACATAAAAGAGAAATTACTGTGGTCTATAAAAGGTAAACACAACGCGATACCTGACAGGCATTCTATATAATGTTTAAAGAAGAAACGACGTTTATGTGTGTTGGTAAACAAGAGCTCATTTTCAACGAATGTCAGACTAATTGAAATAGGATTTTTTTTGATTTTCAAGGTGGATCATCTGCTTGTTGTTTATTACTTGCTATTTGCCCATTAGCATAGTTTTATTTTCTGAAACTAGAAGATGTGTTTGCAGAGTAGCGGAGACTTAAGTCTGAGGCCAGTGTTGGCATATGTCAGCAAACCGAGGGACCTGTGAGCCCAATGCAGGGTTTCTGAAGTGCAGTTTCTGCAAAGATCACCTGGATAAGAGGAAATAGAAAAGGGCTCCATGGATGAGTTCTCTAATAGACCAGGAGAGGCAGAGGTCAGTCTCACGTTTATTCTCTTGGCCTTTGACCCGTAATGTAGAAGAATCAACATTTTCCAAATAGTGGCCAGTACTGCTTCGCAGGATGCCTGCCGCTTCTAACCTGGGTTCAGATTTTATTTTCATACCTCCCACCACAAGGAATTCAGAAATTAGTCTGCAACCTCATGGCCTTCACCCCTTCCCCACTCCATCCCCAAGTCTACATTTTCAGACATGACTGAGGATCAGATTTTAAAATTTATCACGGACACTGAGTATTCAGCGTTTCTCCCAGGGGTCAGGAGGATGAGAAACTTCCGTGGAGTGGAAACCACGATGACTGCTCAGCCCTGCTTGCCCTTTGGAAGTTTTCCAGAGCCTCCCCGGCACCGAGGACACTGACACTGACTGACTCCCAGGGGGAGACCCATGCTCTCTGCTCCTCACTGTACCTCTCAGAACATAGATTTTAATCTCTATGTACAAGATGAGGAAACTCAGGCACAGTTCCATTAAGGTCTGATTTGACGCCAGCTATAATCAGGCAGATGTTTCTACATAAGTCTACAGGGTCACCTGCCTCAGTGCCTTTATCCATTCTTTCCCTTTCCATTCCAGTAGCCTGGATCGTAACCTAAGTTCCAGGCCTAAGGACCCAGCTGCTCCCTTCTCTCAGGGCCTGTTTTCCTGTGTAGGGTCGAGTGGAGTTTAGAAGAAAATCCGTAATGGTCTGAATAGGGCCCGAAGACCAGAGTTACGGTCTTGACCCAAGGACCCCTCCACTGTAAAAAGATGAAAGATTCTTTGGTTTGATTTCAGTAGGTAACAGAGCATCCTTCCCCAACTCAAAGACATAGATTGTCATCTCAAGAGCACATAAAAAATAATAGATGGTCCGTTTCCTTAATGCCCGTAATGTGTAAGGTGTCAGGTGCGCCGTTGACACTCAGGAAATTGCAGGATAGTGAAGATAAATCAGCGTTAAATCACTCCTTTGAAAACCCCATTTAATAAAAAGTTGTCAGCAAAATCTGTAGGATCGTGAAAAAAAAAATAGAATACGGAGTTTGTGCCTTTTGAAAATAAGGGTGGTCCCTTCTAAAGAATGGCTCACAGGGTTCCCCAGCCCCATAGGTGATACGGGTGGCACCACCCAAGCCCTATGGGGTATGGCTTCACCCGTTCTAGGAAGAATAAAACTTTGATTCTCTGCAAGCTTTGGCTTATTTTGGAACAACTTTGCCGTTAAGTTATTGGACTTCCCACCCCTACCCCAGCCCCTCATTTTAACATGTTTCATCAAGATGAGAAAACTGGAATGCTGGCTCATAACTGTTCTCTGATCTCCCCCGCGAAAAGGCCACCGTGCCTTAAAAGAAAAACTTTTTGAACGAAGTTAAGTTTTGGGAGTTTTGTGGTCAAATAGCTTCGGATATTTCAGGACACAAGTTGTACTCTGAGTTTTGCCATCGTCCGTCTCGGAGCTTATATGCTGACGTGTGGTACATAGGACGTGAGCACCGGCCTTGTTTGAGCTTGGATCCTGTTTGCCAACCAACCATCTCATACAACTAGTATGTATACGGCAGCTTTGAGAAGTAGTTCTCTAAAAATCAAAATTCTGGCCTAGTTGTGTTACATACCAAAGTATCCCTTTATTAACCACACCTGCCCCCACATGGAACCCCTGGTATGAGAGATTTGGTTCTGTGCCTTTGTTTTCTTCTTCTGATCTCTCAGCAATAGAGCTTCAGGTCAACGAGCAGCCTGGTAGAATCCACTCATGTATATTTTCTCTACAGCAAACACTGCAGTCTCTCTTCCCCCCCAAATCTCATTGTGGGAATTGGCCTGTAGGTTTTCATAATAACAGAAATCACTTGTGGATGCCAGCAGCCTTCTAGGGTTCTCTCTGAGGCTTCATCAACCTGAAGTGATGAACACCCCAATTTAGGATTCCCTGCTCCAAGTCAGAATAAAACCGAATACAGAGTCCCAGCCAGATTCCACCCACAAGCTTCCCACAGAAGCCCAAGTGTCCAGTAGGGAGCTGTTTTGTGTCCTATGCCCTTGGCCATTGGGCATCTTTTGGCTCTTGGTCCCTGATTATAAGGATCCACATCTGCTAAGGTCTGGAAGTACACGCTGGTGGGCAGAGGCGAGGGAGAGCTGGGAAGATTCCTCCTCCCTCATGCTCTCTCACCTCTAGCCGTGCTCAGGGCTTATTCCTGACTCTGCTCAGAGACTGCTCCGGCAGGGCTCAGGGGAGCAATAGGAGGTTCCAGGGCCTGAAGGCAGCGCCCTCCCGCTCTGTGCCATCAGCCCTAACTCTCCTCTCTCAGCGCAGCTGGAGGAGCCAGCCAGGCCCTGTGTTACAGGATTCCCTCCCTCCCCACACCCCAGCCACCGCTTCCCTTTCTGGTGACCCGCAGACAGAAGCCAACTCTGAAGACCCAGGTCTGAGAAGAGGTGGCTTGACCCCGTCGTGAGGTCTCTGTTGTGTCCAGCCGGGACTAGGGAGGTGTGCAAAGGACCAGCTCTCTGCCTAATTAACTGGCTGGCAGTGCTGGACAGCAAGGTTTGGGTGGGCGTTTTTCAAATGGAGGGGAGTGGGGAAATACATGCCCCCTCTGGAGGTCGGGCAGGTGCAGCATCTGGCGGTGGGGCAGATCTGAACTGAGACACTGGACTCTCCGCCTTGGATATATGTGCCGTGGCCCCTTTCAAAAGCATTGACCCCTTGACCCAGAGCCTTAGGCCAGCGTGTCCGTAGGCAGGCAGCACTTGCTCTTCAGAGTTCAAGGAGCGAAACCAAACTGCTGTTCTCTATGCTCCTAATGCATGCCTGAGAACTCCTGGGATTGCACCTAGAGACCATTATCCATGGAAACCCAGAAAGTGTGGCAAACCACTGGTGAATATCCCATATTTTATTGTTAGGTCTTACCACTCAGCATTTTTCAGATTTAGTTTAAAATGAAATAGGAGGAACAATTGCTTTGTGTGTGTGGTTTTTTCCACCCTGTTTCAGCTGGTCTTTCCAGGCCCTGATGAACATTTCACTCCATCCTTACAGGAAGGCTGAGGCAGGGGACAGACACAGAGGGAAGGGGACTGGAGTTGGTGGCCAGAAGCCTGGACTTTCACCTAATGTGGACAGTCCACTTGTCACACTGGCCTTCCTGCTAGGCGTCTTTTTCTTTGTGGAAGTGGGTACTTAAGGATGACCCGTATATAGCATCCCGTACATCAGGGCCAGGCTTCCCAGATCCCACTCAGAAACAAGGGGCACTTTGAGAATTTGGAAATGGCGGAACGGCCGTGTCTAAACACAAGCTTGTCTTAATATGTATCTATCTGGCATTGAGAGCAGGAGAATGTATTTAGTTACCGAGTGACTCCATGATCATGTGGAATTAAATACACTCCACATGCTTCACAGTCACCAACAAGACACGTATATTATTTTCTTCATCATCACCAAACACTCAGTGTGATTGGCTCATGGTAGAAACAAGTCCCAGAGAAATGGCTGGGGCCGGAATGAACCTTGGCATTTGATCCCACACCAGCACACGCATTGATCTTCCGTCAAAGCATAGCATTAAAACCACAAGGAAACGGGCCCACTCTGAAGGCTTTACTCTACCTCGTAAGACAATTACCTTTGAAATTGCTCATCTCCTCTTGGGCTCTAAACCCTGGGAGGCGTGGTGTTCATGCCTCATTTAGTTTTGTGTCCAGCATAGGCCTGTGGGGGTGAGTAGCTCAGTGCATTGTGCACCAGGGCCTTGCAGGAAAATGGCAGTGTGTGCCCGAGCAAGCCATTAGCTGTATGTCTCAGCCCACTGGAGGATCCTAGGAGTCGAACGAGAGTGGGTGAAAGAAGGAAGATGGCATCTCTGCAATCTGCCAAAATGAGAAGTTGTTCTCTTAATCTTCTCCCGGCTTTCCAAAGGCTCTTAGGTTGGCATTTCCTTGGCACTCTCTGGGGCTGGGTTTCCTTTCCTGGACAGCTTGTTAAATATCATACACGAGGCCGATTTCTTAATGTCCTCTTTGGAGGCCTACAGAAAGTAGGCCGTTTTATTTTTTTTAAACATGACTAGTTGCTGGGGCCAGAGCAATAGCACAGCGGGGAGGGTGTTTTCCTTGCATGTGGCCGACCTGGGTTTGATCCCCAGCATCCCATATGGTCTCCTGAGTGCAGAACCAGGAGTAAGCCCTGAGCATTGCCGGGTGTGACCCCAAAAAGTGAAAGAGAAAGGTGACTAGTTATTGTCAGACGTGTTGTGCGCTACTTTGAGATTTACTTCAATAAGCAATTCCTGTGTACACCTATATTCTGGCTTATGAGTTGAGCACTGGAGGGCCTGAGCGAACACAACGTGATTCTTTTCTCTGGAGGTAGGGGGATGAGCTATACCGGCAGTGCTCAAGGATCGTTGCGGTCTCTGGTTGGCGATCACTCCTGGCAGTGCTCAGGGGACCATGAAGTACTGGCGATCAATCCTGGGTCTCCCACCTACAAAGCCTGCCCTGCACCCATTAATTTTCTCCCTGGTCTTAGAACAGAGTTCATGGCCTCACAGTTTACTATGAACCTAGATACGCAATTTGGAAATTTCATCTCCGTCTACGATAAATGCTTTCCAGGGACTCAGAATGTGACTCAAGGGACGCAGCACATACCTGGCATATGCAAGGCCATGGGTTCATTCCTAACACCCCATAGCCATGCCCCGGCATCGATGATCTCACTCCCACCAGCGCCCCAGGTAGGCTCAGGGGGTGTCTGAAAACCTGCTGTATTGAGCAGAGGAGGGTGACCAGCCCTTCTGAAAAATAAACACAGAAGGTCTGAGCTTGTGAAGACAATGACAAGAGACAGTTCTGGCGAACATCTGCAAAGCCAGAAGCTGTGATAGCAGCTAAAACACACACGTAAGCCAGGGCGGATTTTCCTTCACCAGCCACTTGTCCCCACCTCTGGACAGCTCAGGCCTTGAGACACTGATGCCTGGTCGACCAGCATAGCCCAAGTCAAAGCAAGCGAGACAAGCAGCGAAGTGTACCTTTGTAGCAAGATGCAAAAGAACCTTCAAAACTGGGCCCAAGATCCCATTTCCTTCACATAAGTAACTCGCTTCTTTGAAGAACATCTTACAGTTAGGAGGTGCCCTGGCTTCAGAGATTGCCCGTATTTCGGGTCCAGCTTTACTTCCGCTAGGACCGTCTCCGGCAGAGACGCTGTAATGTCTCGTAGCTCTGTACCACCATAGGAAAATCCCCCTCTTGTATATGTTTTGCATTTGGAGATTTTGAATCAACACAGCAGTCTTGGCTCGGCTGGGGTCAGTGGCGTGTGTGAGCTGGGGAGGGGATGGCACCAACACAGACCCACACAGGAAAATTGGGATCTGCTGGCAAAGCGATTGTAAGGTTGGGTCACAGGGTTTGGAAGGAGAAGGCCAGAAAGGGGCCAGAGCGATAGTACAGTGAGGAGGGCATTTGCCTTGCATGTGGTAGACCCGGGTTCAATCCCCACCCTGGCATGCCATACGTCTCCTGAGCACTACCGGCAGAGTAACCCCTAAGCATTGCTGGGTATGAACCCCCCAAAATAAAAGCAAAAAGAGAGAGAGAGAGAGAGAGAGAAGGACAAAAACAGGAGGTGAATAAGGGATGGAGGGGGTCCCTGGGTGGGACACATGAGAGCTGGGGTCCTGGCATGTGCTCTTTCTCTTTCCGGCCGCTTCTGTCCCAAATTCATTTTTACCAACATGGACCCCTCTGGGTAGCCCCTGCCCTTCTAGCTCAATGCCCATGTGCTGGGTGCTCCCTCCCCCAGGGCAATGCTGGCGATGTGGCCCTCTGTGGCAGCTTTTAGCAGATGTACTCACCTGTCACAGTGCTAACACCGGGGGTAAAGATTCCAAGGGCATGTTTCAAAGCATCAGGCGCTAGGATTGGGTCCCTGGGCAGCCGCTCACATCCACCTCAGACACAGGACAGAAAGACCTCGCCTGGTCCCCCCATGCCCCTCTTTGAAAACTGCCTCCAGGCGTTGCTGCAGGAGCCCCCTCCTCTGATGCAGGATTCAGGGCCTTTAAAACAGGTGGTGGAAATTCTCTGTGTTGACTCCAGCAAATGGCTCTCAAACGCTACCAATGTAAAAAAGACTAAGTGAGCTTTAGCGGCAGCTTAGACGTGGAATCCCCTTAAGCCACTGACAGAAAAAAAAAAAAAAGAACAACATGTTTCTTCTTTCGGTTTTTAATTTGGGAGTTCTGTTTTGAAAATACAGCGCCAGCCACGCAGTAGCAGTTCTCGGGGAGAGGCAGCAGCGTGAGTGGGTGAGTGACAGCAGATTCCGAGGGCAGGGGCAGGCGCGGAGGGCAGTGACGGCAGATTCCGAGGGCAGGGGCAGGCGCAGCAGGCAGTGACGGCAGATTCCGAGGGCAGGGGCAGGCGCGGCGGGCAGTGACGGCAGATTCGGAGGGCAGGGGCAGGCGCAGCGGGCAGTGATGGCAGATTCGGAGGGCAGGGGCAGGCGCAGCAGGCAGTGACGGCAGATTCGAGGGCAGGGCGGTGCGGCGGGCAGTGTTGGGCTTGGTTGCTTTTGTGTGGTGTGTTTCAGGGCACGAGGGGCGCGCAAGGCCTGTCTGGGCTCAGAGCTTCTTGCAGGAAAGTTGTGTACTAAAGTCTTGTCCAGTGTGGTCGGAAAACGTTTCCAGGTCGAGGACAAGTTTCCGAGGTAAATCTGGGCTTGCCTAAGTGTGGAGACAAGCGGTGTGCATGGACTGTGGCCGCACGGCTGTGTGGACGCCACAGGAATTGTGAGGTGGGGGTGAATTCAGACCCTGGCTGGGCTTAGAGTTGCTATAACTCTGGCCCGAGGTTCTCCCGTTCAGGGACAGTTCTGGGATCACTTTTCCTGAAACTTACCCCTGATAGCGCCCAGGTATTTTGTTGCCATGGCGTTTGAGCACGAAACCAGCTGGAGACCATACTGAGAGTGGCCACGACCTGCTGACCCACGCCCGGACTTCATGTCCCACCCCGTGAATCATGGGGGGGCTTGGCACAATCAGAAGTTTTCAGACTCATCTTATTTTGCTTTGGAGCTTTCCTTTCAGCTGAGGAACATTTGTAGAATGGAGGTTTATGGGGATCACTGTATCAAAGAAAACCTAGCAGAGCAGGGGTGGAGTTGGCCGCCAGAACCCCGGGCTTTGCCCAGCCTGCTGCTACTACCTTCTGGGGCTCCTGCAGCGGGAGGCTGCTGGGCTCTGTCTCTGCGGCAGACACTTTCCTTCCGGAAACACTCAGAGGGCCTGGGCTGATGCCCACCCTCTCCAGGCACCCACGGCCGGGCACTGTCGCCTCCTGGGCTTTGAGGTGAAGCCTCCTGTGAACGCTGTGGAAGCAATGATGCCCACCTGATGGGTTCCTTCTGGGGCGGCAGGCAGTGACCAGTGAGAATCGCGCGTCCTGGGGCTCCAAACCATGGACTTCTGTTTCTCATGATTCGAGGGAACCCCAGGGCTGGATGGCCAGAGGTGACCATGGCCCTTTGCTGAATCCTCTTTAAGCCTTTTGTCCTTCCTCTAACTCCCTTTGAGGCGGTTTTCCCCTTTGTAGACCACAATGCCCGCCTGTCCTTTTGCCTCCCATCAGCCTTTGTTCTGCCCACACACTTGGGGCTGGCCGCCCGGAGCTCTGCTTGGAGGCTGTCTGCTCACCTCACCCCATTAGGTGGCTTCAGCCGGGCACCTGGAAGAAGGGTACAAATTCATCTAGGTGGGCTTGTGTGCGGATCTTTATAGAAAATGCAGAAAATGCAGATTGTGTAAAACCGGAGCCCCTCGGGCTCCTGCCACCTCACTGCACCCCCGGCAAACGGCACAGCCACAAAGCAGTGGAGATGAACAGTGAGGACCAAGGTGAAACCTAAGAAAATGGCGGCCAGTGACATTGTCAGATGTGCCTGGATTCGGCGGCTCCATGGGGGAGCCAAGAAACCATCTGAGGAAGAGGGGGCGAGGACACCAGGGACAGGAGGGGGTCCAGGAAGGATCTAGGAATCCTGAGGGGCAGCGGGCTGGAAGGAGAGGGGAAGAACCCTCGAGTCGAGGAGAGGCTTTGGAGCTGGCCAGGGCGGGAAGGAGGCGGGCTTGCCCGGGGGCTGAGGACAGCGCCGTGCCCAGGACAGCAGGGAAATGAGGATGCTGGAGGGAGGGACCGGGCAGACGGTGCATCTGTGTGGTGGACGAGATGGCTCAGTTCTGTTTCCGCCCACAGCCATAATTCCTCTGCCCTTGCATGGCCCAGGGGCAAAGGAGAACCAGACCTTTGTGACCTGCCATTTTGCCTCAGGAGAGCCCCCGCGAGGTGTGCAGCAGCCGAACGAAATAGCGTCCCGAAGTTTAGAACAGGCAACCAGTCCCGGCCAGGAGGCTTGTCCAGAAACAGCTCTGGGACGTCTGGGACTGTGGTTTGGGTCTGGGCACAGACGGCTCTGGTGCCCGCCATGCCCATGTATACCTGAGCCCTGGGTACGTGTGCTACCAACCTCATCTGCTTTGCGAGTAACCGTGAGGCTGAGCCTTCCCGGCTGCCTCTGGGTCAGGGACGCTCAGCATTCCCTTCCTGGTACCCAAATCCCAGCCAGATGCATGAGGTCTGATTGCTGAGGGGCCCCCAGCTTCCATATCATTGGCAAAGCATCTCCAGGTGACTGCAGCTCAGAGCTAAGACTAAGTGGCCTGGTGTGGCCCGCCAAATGTCCTTCTGAGAGCTCCTATCCCTGGCTGGCCCCTCTGAGGCAAAGCTCCCTTTCTCTGTTCTACAAGCAAGAAGGATTTTCACCACCAGATTTTTTTTTTTTTTTTTTTTGTATTGTGTCTTCCCCACTCCCAGCTCTGGGAAACCTACCGTCTTCTACTGGAGTGCATTTTGCTCGCCGAGGTGATTAATGAATTAAAGATGCAGTGTATTTATTCTTTTGCCTGATTACCATTCTGTAATAAATCTCAGCCCCCGAGTCTGTCGATAGCAGGAGGCCAGCCGGTTTGCACATTACCCTTCACGTCCAGTTTCCTGGCGCGGGAGGAAATTCACCTTTACAGCCTTAAAAAACTAAGTGGGCACAGACGGCTGGCTGGCACACAAGGCTTGTCTCGGTCCTCCCAGGATATGGCTTGGTGACCTGCAGGGGAGGCAGGTGATGGATTATGACGGGTGGAGACAAGGCTAGTGTCTAGGAATCTGACTCCCACCAGAAGGGCCCTTTCTTGGGGTCTCTTCCATCTGGCACTGAAGTACCCGGACTTCTTTTCACTGGGCACCACGGACATAGGGGCCAGGCTGCGAGTTAACCATCCGGGAGCAGGCGCTGGGCCCGCGTAGGAGCCCAGTGGCAGGAGTGCCTGGCAGAGCGTGACATGTTCTGATCCAGCCCTACTCTGCTGCTTGGGACCCTTTATCCTGTCAGGGGTCTGTGCCCAGCTCCTGGTGTGGGCGGCTTAGCTCCCAGTCCAGGGCCAGGCGTGTGGACAGCCCTGTGCCTTGCACAAAAGTCTTTGGCTCCAGAGAGACATGAATGGGGTCACGGCTCTTGCCTGCACTCTCTGTCCCAGGCACATGGTCCCCATCAGGGGTCACTCCGAGGACCTTCACTTGTGACCTGCACCCCAGCGAGGGAGACAGGAAGGAGCAAACACAGGACCCTCCGCAGCATGTCAACAGCAGTTTCCTTCTTGATTATTCTATGGGGGCTTGATTTGATTTGATTTTTGGTAAAGAAAAAGCAAAGACAGAAGCACTTGCCCACTGAGTGGCTCGGGTGCATTTCCCACGCCGCTACTGGCCACGTCAAATCCATGAACCGCATCTCTGTGTGTGCGTAATTCTGTGTGGATTTAGTCTGTAACTCGTGCTAAGGTAGCCAGGGAAAATCAGATCAAATGAGCCCTCCCTCAAAGCCCATTTAATTTAATCTAGTTTCATGGCAGGTAGTCTTTCCTCGGAGCACGCTTTTTCCAACCCAGACTGCCCAAGGACAAGCCTTAGGGTTCCATAACATCCCCTAAAAAGGCTGTTCGAGATCCCATGCAAGTAAAGTCCGTTTGTCTGGAAAGACGAGACATTCCTCTGTTCATCATAGTCTCAGAGCATCTAAAGGTAGGAGAGTTTGGAAGCTGGGGTCGGAGCAACAGTACTGCAGGGAGGGCACTTGGCTTACACAAGCTTGTCTGGGTTTGATCCCTGGGCACTGACAGGGGTGACCCCCGGCACAAACCAACAGAGCATTTGGCCCCAGAGCCCCCGCTTTCCTCCTGTTGTCTGCTGGGCCACCCCCCAGTGGGGAGCGGGTGGGGATCCCTTGGAGGAAGAACGTTCTGGGGCCTTCCTTCTCTCATCAGGAGGATGGGGAGCCCTGGGGGCCTCACAGGGACAGGAGATCAATGGGCGCACGGGGGCACGAGCTGGCCAAGCCTGGGGTGGGAGGAGGTTCCCTGGCCTCCTGCCTGCCGAACCCCGTCAGCGCCCCTCCTCTGTTTACCGGCCGGGCCCCAGGGAACCTTTAGGGGCCTGGAGTGTGCCTGCAGCCTTGGCTCCCCCCCACTCGCCTCCCAGGGCCTTCCGGACCCTGGACCGCGGAACAGGCAGGGAGCATTTTGTAGCCGCCTGGTGGTGTAGACCTTTTCCCCTCACGCTGGGGCCCCGCTGATGTCGCTGCTCTTCTCAGTGAGGACAACTCACGTCTCCCCAGCCCTTCCCTGCTCCTCCCCTGAGACCAGAAAAGAACTTTCTGTGTTGTAGAGATAAGGCCGGTGCTTTGCCAGTTCCAAGACATTCGTTCTCCATCCGCCCTCTCCTATAAAACCAAACTCTGCCCCTCAGAGATGCAGGGTGCTATCTGCAGGGTGAGCCTGGCATTATGTGGGAGCTGCTTCTGGGGGACGCTTCTAGGGGGCTGTATGGGGGAAGCAGGGTTGACTCCCCTGGAAATGGCCCGCCTGGAAGCTTCACCTGCTCGCTTTGGAATCCTGGGAGCGGTGACCTAGAATAAGCCGCAGCTCCACCCAAGCTAGTCATCCAGGGACTAGCAAACGGTCCAAGACAGGGTGGTGGGTGGTTTTGCTTTGAAGAGTCCAGGGGACATTTTGGGAGCACACCCAGAAATGCTCAGGGATTATTCCTGGCATTGAGATGCCAGCCCGGGGTGTGCAAAGGCAATCGCCCCACCCATACAGGGATATGGTTTGGGGAAGTGAAAAACTTCTCGGGAGCCTTTTCCACCCCACCCCTAGCCCCGAGTCATTCTGCCCTTTGTGTGTCCGTTTCTGCCAGATGCTGGTTTCTTCCCCCTTCTGGAGCCTGGCCAGGGGGCCAGCAGCAGTGGACCTCGGGTCTTGTGGAAACAGTTTCTGTTCTCTAGCTGCCACATTTGAAACAATGTAAAAAGATACAGGTCAAATGGATTTTGAACTTTTAACCCAATACATCAAAATGTTATTCGATCATCACGTGACCCACCTTAAAATAATTGTGTTTGTGAGAGAACCTGGGATGGGTGGGGCCCCACGTGTATGAGGTGTCTGAGATTGAGCGTGAATCTCCACGAAGCTCCCAGGTCCGCTCGAGGGAAACACGATCCCAGCCAGGTACTCGAGGTTAGGAGACACAACCTCTTCACACTGCTCCATTTATCTTTCAATTTTCCAATTTAAAACCAAAGTAGACTGAAACAGAATCCCAGAATTCAGGTGCTCAGTTGCACCCTCTGTGTGTGAGGCTCCGAGCTGCCCGAATGAGCCCACAGTCAAACACTGAACTCAGGCTCTGTCTGGCCGGGCGTGCTGGAAACCACTCACCTGGTCTCAGCAGAGCCCAGGGCTTTGCGGACATGGCCGGTTGCCTCTGTGTTGCCCGCATAGGGCGAGTTGGGATGTAGCATAAACACCGGCCCTGTCCCTAACACCAGCGGACGCCCCTTGCTGAGTGAATGAGCAGGAGAGAGAACTGAAGGGTTTTCTGTTGGGCAGATGAGTGGTCTTAAACAAGAGTTGAGTGTGGGTTGACCTTTACTGTGCTACCAGCAGGCAGGTTGGGCCTCACCTGGCTGGGTCCAAGGGCCAGTAGGGAGCCCGAGGGACCCCCACCCAATGAGCCTGCATTTGCTTTCACGGCCGCTTGTCCCTCTGATGGAGCGAATCCTGCTCCCGAAAGCAGCATCCTGT
Organism: Cryptotis parvus; assembly: GCA_021461705.1. Taxonomy (NCBI): domain Eukaryota; kingdom Metazoa; phylum Chordata; class Mammalia; order Eulipotyphla; family Soricidae; genus Cryptotis; species Cryptotis parvus. The sequence goes on from JAJIBD010021133.1 coordinate 616,556, forward strand.
TGAGTGTGGGGTCTTCTTCAGAGCGCAGGGGAGAGCTCGATGGTTTTCCAGGGTGGGTGGATGGTGCGGTGGCTGTCCTCCAGCCCTGCAGCCTGAGCTCGCCAGCACCAGCTGGGTGTGTGTGGCTGCCAGCCAGGGGTGAGCTCTAGCAGACGCGGCGTGTTTGGGCCAGTGAGAACTTGACGCTTTCCTCTTTGCAAGGGCTGGGAGTCGGCGCCGCCTCCTGAGTCCTGGGGTGCGATGAGTGAGTTCACTCCAGCCTCTTAGCCGGTCCAGCGGGCATTCCTGGGGTCTTTCACATCACCAGCCCATCTGCTGCTGACCACTGCGGTGAAGCCCGGTGTGTGCTGGGGCCTACAGAGCCGGGACAGACCAAACCTTGGGTCCGATCATCTATGGCGGCTCCATCTGTCAGTTTGAAACATTCAACAGAGCAGGTATTAGCGTTCCTCCAAGCATCAAGCACAGGAGCACGGTGGTGACCTGGTAGGTGTTGGGGATGAGAGCGGGAAAGGAGGGCCAGAAGGGGGTGTGTCTCCCCAGGTGGGGCAGATTCAGAGGCCCTAGTAGGTCAGCGTGTAGCTGTCCAGGGTGACATTGTCATCTGGGGGCCAAGTGGAGGCTGGAGTCTGTTTGAGTCCATCTTGCCTCCTTTCTGCTCGGGATCCAGCTCCCCGTCTCCCATCAACTTCTGAGTTAGTGCTGGCAAGTCATAGCCAAGGGCAGCTCTTTGGGGTAACTTGGCCAGCACCGATTCACCACCTTTACTGCACGTTGTAATGGAGTGGGGCCACTGTCCTGGCCCTCCCTCACTTCTGAGACCATGTTCTGCGCCTCTTCCCCATGATACCACCCCCTAGGCACATGTGTCTGGCGAACAATGATGGAGTTTGGGGAGTGGTGGGGTAAAGGCGTTGAATGTTCGAATTCTGAGCTCCACCACCCATGTGTCTCTGATTCAAAAGCAAAAAGGACACCAGAATATTCCCACACTATCTTGGTTCACTTCCATTTGAGGCGGCCAGCTCCAGGCACGTGGAGGTTTATTTTCCTCATTTCATCTCAAAAGAACTGGGTCCCCAATGCAGCAGGCTACTTAGGAATCACTTTAAGATGTGCACGCGTGAGTTTGTGTGTGTGTGTGTGTGTGTGTGTGTGTGTGTGCGCATGCGCGGTGGGGTCATAGCTAAAATAGCTAAACCAAGCTGTGCTCCATTGAAGACACTTTCAGGAGCAGTTTGGTGCTTTTCATCCTGCCCATTGTGAACCCAAACTGTAAACTGGGCTGGGGTCTGCAGGGTCAGGGAGCCCTCAGCACTTTCCACTCCCATCGGCTGCTCCAGTTTTAAAATTGAATCATGTTGAACATCGTAATTAGGGGCGATAATACACAGCAGGTTTTCCCCCCTTCTTTTTATTTTTTTATGAACATTAGTAATTTACTGTTGAAGTAAATTATAGTCAATTATCTGCAGTGACAAGTCAATAAAACAGTGGAAGGTTCCAGCTTTTCAGTCACCCGATGTTTGTTTCTGGTTTCCTGCTGCATGAGAGAGACTGAGGAATGCTGCCCTGGCCTGCAGCCCGGGGGAGTCCAGGCTGGTTGTTGCCTACCATGAGCAGAAACTGCATGGAGAGAAGCCCTTGGCCAGGAGAAATGCTGGGGGCTGTTGTGGGTGGTCAGAGCGATTGTGGGGCGAACCAAGCCCCCAGGTGCTCTGAACACAGTGCAGAGGAAGCAGCTTGGCGGCACGGGGCCGGCCCCGTAGCCGGAGTCAAGGAGCCTCGGTGAGCTTCCTCCTCCCAGGGTGCAGACTCGGTTAATGGCCCAACCACGGCCACTGTCCTCGGGCGCTGGGCCGGTGTTTGACAGTGTGACTGTGGTTTCACAGATTGTGGAGAGATCAAAGTTCACAGTCCCCCACAAACACACAGTCCCCGGTGTGATGGCAGCGGACACCCACGGGGCGGTTTGTTGTGTGTATGTGGTGGCGGGGCAGGGCCGGGAGTGCTGTTGCCGCAGACCCGTGAGCCAAGAGTCTGTCCAGCAAGAATGACGCATTCTGCAGGTGATTTGCTCCACTTCAGAGGGTGGGGCCGGAAGTTCGCCGTGGGGGTGTCTATGAACACCTGGAAGCGTTGTGAGGGTGGGGCACTCTCCCTACAAACGTGCAGATGTGGCAGAACATCTGGGAACAGAGGGGAAAGGGTGTTTTGCTTCCGTTTTCTCCCAGACTGCCATGGCACTCCCGGACACGTAGCTCAGCTCAGGGGGCTGGTTGCATGCTCAGTTCTCTGGCGGCTCCCCAGTACCTGATACTGTTCTGAGCCTTGGAGCTGCTCCCTCTGCTCTGGGATGCTCCTTGGACCTCTCACTGCAGATAGGGATTATAGAAACGCCTTGTCCCCACTCAACCTTCTGCCATGCTGCTGTCAACTTACTTTGTAACGCGTCAACGTCGCCTTTGCGGGTCCCATCTCGGTGTACACTTGCCCAGAGTGGAGACACCCCAGCACTCTGAGGGTATCAGACAGGAACCTGTAGGCCCAGGGGAACTGGGCCACCTAGCGGCCTGCTGCCCTGGGAGAGACTGGGCTGGTTCTATACCTACGCCATAACCTTTCAAATAGCACATTCCTCGGAATCATGGTGAACTGTGTGGACACAGAGCAGATCCCTGGTGGCAGTGAAGACGTCCCCGCCTCTGCAGTGGCATTTGGCATCGCTGACATCTTGAACCCACATTGGTGTGGGTTCAAGTCGGATTACAGTGGCCAGACCAGGGCTACGTTTGCAGCTGGTTATTGAAAGGTCATTGCTACTTGGTGGCTTTTTTGGGGGCATCCTCAGTTTTCTGCCTGGAGGTTGGCACTTCTGGTTCCCCCCCACTTGGTGGGGCTGTTGGAAGGGTCCCCTGAGGGCTGCCTTTTGCCGGAGCCTGTAGCTCCCGGCCCTGCGCGTGTGTGAGCTGTTTTGCAGCCCCGGTTCTTTTTTTTTTTTTTTTTTTTTTTTGCTTTTTAGGTCACACCCAGCGATGCTTCAGGGGCTTCTCCTGGCTCTGCACTCAGGAATCACTCCCTGGTGGTGCTTGGGGACCATATGGGATGCCGAGGATTGAACCCGTGTGTAAGGCAAATGCCCTACCCACTGGGCTGTCGCTCCAGCCCAGCTCCCGGTTCTTGCTAAGCCACGGTGAGAGGGAAGGAAGGTGCTACACGCCTTGGTGAGAGAACTCTAGGACATCCGTGTGCTCCCAGGGGGCTTGCTAGTACCCCCTCCCTAGGGCTGCCAGACCCCTCCTAGGGCTTTCAGAGCCCCCTTCTCTCCCTAGTGCTGCCCTGCCCTGGGCTTCCCTGGAAGCGCTGGTGTCATGGGCCAGGCTGGTACCTGGCACTTTTCTATCAACCCAGTGCTGGTGGGAAACAGCAGATGGGCTGAGACAATCTGCTGAGACGACTCTTTACAGAGCTGCTCTCTGAGCACAGGCTGACTCCACGCTGTCTGTGGAGCCCCCGCTAGGAGGCTTCTGGAACTGGCTGGCATCAGGTTCCAGGAGCCGGGCTCCAGCTCCCCCAGTCTGTCCTCCTCACTGCCATGGGTCCCTCGACCTCCACGTGGAAACCAGCAGAGGCTCGGGGGGCCCCTGCCACACCAGGAGGCGGGTGCGCTCTCAGCCTCCCACAAACCCGTGTTGCAGGTGGAAGTTTAGCTTGCCTGAGACTCCCCACTTCCTCCTCCTTGTCTCGGGAGTGTGACAGCTTCTTGCTCCCCCCACCAGCATCAAACTGGGGCTCCAGGATGGGAGCTGGCCAGTGGGGCTGTGGGGAACCTCGGTCCCGCTCTCTCACCCGTCACCTTTCACCAGCACCCTGGGACAAAGCACCTCACACGCCCCATGGGGGAAACGCCCTCTGGGGGTCAGCGCCTTGTGGAGGAGTAGAGGAAGCAGCATGTACCAAATATGCAAAGGGCCACGGCTCTGCCCGGGCAGGGCTGGGGCCAGGGTGGGGACAGTGGCAGAGCAGAAGTGGGGTGAGAATTCAGTGGCAGCTGCTGTGGTTGCCCAGTGTGGGTTTTGGAGCGTGGTGTGGTTCTGCCGTGGAACAGCCCCTGCTTGCCCTGGAGGCCCCGGTTCCGAGCTCCCAGTCCGCCAAGCTCCAGGAACCTCTGGGTTCCCACTTCCCTTTGTAGGAACTTGGCTTGGAAACTCCTTCCACAGAGGATCTGCTCGGAGCTGAGCTGTAGGGGTCAGAGAAACAGACACGCTGACCTCCAGTCACTGCTGAGAGGGGACAGCCTTGCCATGACCGGCCTGACCCATCTGGCCTGTGGACACAGGCAGTGATGCTGACAGGAGCGGGGGCTGAGCAGGGCCACCCGGTGTAGGCGTCCGGCTCCACCTCAATAGGGGTGCCTGGGTGCTCCAGCTTGAGCGGGCTCCTAGGGGTGGCAGCATTCTCCTAGATGCTGGCCTTCCCGAGCCCCCACCAGTCCCCCATTGTTGAGCTTTTCTGGGCATCTCACAGTGTGACTGATGAAGGGAGCTGGGAGCGTATAGTAGATTCGACGGCATCTGGACATTCCTGCCCTCCCTCCCTTCTATCTCTCCCTCTTCCCTTCCCCTCCTTCCTGTATCTCCTTCTTTCCCTCTTTCTCCTCCTCCCCCCCCCTACACTCTTTCTCTCTCACAGGACTGGAGAGCCTGGAATTTTCCTCTTTCCGGTTCCCCGCCTGTCTTCTCGTCCCTCCCTTTCATCCTTACACCCCAAGTCTTATGTCAGAGCATCAGGATTCTTTCTCTCTGCTGGTTTCCCATGCATGGAGCCAGACAGCCTGTCACAGAGCAGGCAGAGTCAGGGCTGCGCAGGCTCGGGAAGATAGCCCACCTCTCAGCCTCTGTCCTCACAGAGATTGGGCCAGGGAACAGCAGGCTGAGAGTTGGCGGCAGGGGCTGGAGAGCTGTGAGTGTATGTTGGCCGCGGAAGCATTGGTGTGGGGCCAGAAGGTTCCCGTGCAGATACTCAGGGCGTGTGGCTGGTCCCTTGGGGGTCTGGACACATCAGGACGTCACCGTCTCTCCCGTCCTTTGACAGGGTCCTCCTGGGCTCATGGCAGCTTCGCTTCATGGGGGAGCAGCCTGAGAATATGCACCATGGCGTTGCGCCCGAGTCTGGTGCCAAGGGTGGATCTGGGGGCGAGCCAGAAGGTGGTCCTTCTCCCTTGCCTCTCCCAGGGTGCTTTGCCACTGGACTTTTTCAGACGCCACCAGCTGACCCCCTGCTGGTGTCAGGCTTCAGACAGACCAAATGGAAGCAACGGATCATTTTCAGGGGCGTGTCACCCTGAGCAGGTTCCCACTCTGGCGAGGTGGCCATGAAATTGAAGCTGACCTCGGTGGCCATGCCTGGGCAGAGGTGGGGGATCAGTTCAGTTCAGTCCTCGCTAAAAGCATACACGTTCGTCACCTTGAGCTTGACATTGCCGACCTGATCTTGTCGAGTCACCGAGCAGCCGTGGTGCTAATTCACTGCCGTCCGCTGCCCTCCAGGCCTGTAGGCTGCACAGCAGAGGGGCCCCCGCGCCATCACTCGGGCAGACTGACCTCCTTGGGCTTTGCTGCACTGTCCATGGCTGCCCTGCTCAGTAAGCTGAGACCTCGGCCACTTGGGTGAGGTGTTGCGATTCCCACACAGGCGCCACCTACCACTCTCATTGCTCTGTCCTTGCTGCTCTTTTGAAACAGCCCCACCACACAGCCCGGAGGGTTTGCACACATGAGCTCTTCCCCTAGGCGACCACGGCCCTTACTCCCCAGGCAAAGCAAGAGGCTAAGAGATAGGTTTCCCTGGGGGACAGTGAGGAGGCAACAGCAGTTCTTTCAACTTACTTTGCTCTGGTCAATTCAGGAGTCCCTGGAGTGCCCACTCAAGGGCCCGTCCACCCGGCGTGGCCATCCACTGGCGGAGACTGTGGGAGCACAGGGCTGGTTCTCTGGAGCTGGCGGCCTTGCTGCTGTTGTTTTCCTTCGGTTATTTTTAGGTGTCCTTGATTTAGGAATTTTTGTTGTTGTTATTTAGTTTTAGTTTTGGGGTCACACCTGGAAATGTTCAGGGTCACTCCCAGCTCTGCACTCAGGAATCAGTCCTGACGGTACTCAAGGGACCATATAGGGTCCCAGGAATTGAACCCAGGTTGGGCACATTGAAGGCAAGTGCCCTACCCTCTGGACTAGTGTTCCAGCCCTGAACTTTTCTCCTTTACATGGTGCCATCATGGAAATGGCATTTCATCAATAAATTCAGTGCCTGAAGGAGGGTCAGTGGGAACCTGGGCTGGAGGAGAAAGCCACGGTTCTGTGTCCTCATCATGGTTCCGATCCTCGCGGTGGCTCTGTGTCCTCGCCGTGGCTCCATGTCCTCGCTGTGGCTCTGTGTCCTTGCTGTGGCTCCGTGTCCCTCGCTGTGGCTCTGTGTCCTTGCTGTGGCTCTGTGTCCTCACTTTGGCTCTGTGTCCTCGCCATGGCTGTTTCCTCGCTGTGGCTCTGTGTCCTTGCCACGGCTCTGTGTCCTCATAGTGACTCTGTGTCCTTGCTGTGGCTCCATGTCCTTGCTGTGGCTGTTTCTCCGCCATGGCTCTGTGTCCTTGCCATGACTCTGTGACCTCAGTGTGACTCTGTGTCCTCACTGCGACCCTGTGTCCTCACCGTGGCTCCGTGTCCTCGCCGTGGCTCTATGTCCTCACTGTGGCTCCGTATCCTCACCATGGCTCCATGTCCTCACCATGGCTGTTTCCTCGCCGTGGCTCTGTGTCCTCACTGTGGTTCTGTGTCCCTGCTGTGATTCTGTGTCTCACTGTCTAACTTCTGGGGTCGGGTCCCCACCCAGGGCTGCCCTGTATTCGAGACCCCTACTATGCTGTCTGGGCATGAGAGAGGGTGGTAGGGTGAGGGTACCCAGGCTGCCCGGAAGCCTGGGTATTAAACGAGAATATTAAACGAGGAGGGGAGGAGCAGATGACAGGAGTCAGGGAACTGAAATGGTTTCCAGAAAGATCAGAGACCTGTCTTCCATGTGGTCCCTGAGCTGTGGACGGCGTTGGGGCCATGAGTCTGTCCTCGCCTGCCCTGGGGTCAGCTCACGAGCTGGAGAGAGCAGAGATTGCCCTGCCCACACAGCGGCCTCCTGTCCCTCGACACATCTCAGGCTCCTTCCTCTCTCAATCCGAGATGTGAGTAATTCATTACACAATTGGACTTTATGGTTTGTTTATGCTGATTCCAATTACAGAATAAACGACTACCTGGAGATGGGGGAGGGGGAAAGTGACTAATGAAAAGCCTGACATCAATCACGAGCATTTATGAAAAAAAAAGACTTTAAACATCCGTACTTAGAAATATATGTGATATTTAGAAATAGATCTGAAAAGACTTGTGTAATGTGTTTTAATCAAATCTTGAAGAGAAATTGGCCAATAAATCAAATCTTGAAAAGAAATTGACCAATAAATCAAATATGGAAAGAAAGTGACAGATAAATCAAGTCTAAAAAAAGAAAACAACTGCTACGGCAAGCCCAGGATGTGCGTCTTGGAGCAGCTGCTCTCGGTCTGGGGAATCTGGTTCTGTTCTGAGCCTATGGACTCAGCATGTGTTTGGGGAAGAAGATGATTATGGGGCATATGTTATCGTGTGTGTGTGTGTGTGTGTGTGTGTGCCTTATAGATCGTGCAAGCTGTGTGGACAGGAGAGGGGGCAGATGACGGCCCGCCCTCTCTCCCTTAGGAAGGACAGCGCTTGGCCACATCCTTGCCTCCCTTGTGGTATCAGGTCCAGTAGTGTTTTTTGGGCCTGAATGGTGCTTGTCTACGAGGCACTTTCTGGTATCTGCGCCTTAAATGCCTGGGGATCACAGGCAAAGCTGTGTGAATCGGGATGTAGCAATCCCAGAATGATCTGTGGGGAGCAGCTTCGGGGAGGGAAATAGGGGAACGCTCATATTTCATTTGCTGAAAATCAGTTTCAGTTTTGGAACTTTTCCGTTAAGGTATTTTTAAGTATTTTGAAGATCAAAGTGTGTGTGTGTGTGTGTGTGTGTGTGTGTGTGTGTGTGTGTGTACTTCTTGTTCCCTCTTCATTGTATATCACAAACCTGTTGCCCCAGTCCGAGATGCCCGTAGTCCAGGAAAGAATCTTCTGGTGAGAAATTGGGAAGACTTGAGGCTACTGCCGTGACCTGTGTTTCCGGCTGAGGCCTGAATAAACTCAATTTTCTCTCTTGTGCCTCCACACACGATCTGTACTTGCCAATGCTCTGGCCTGGGCTTAGGACAGATGCTCCAACCTTACCCCCCACCCCCCAAGCTGCCTGCTGTGACCGTGCCACCCCCGCCCCAGTGCTTCCCAGACAGCCCCACCTCCCTCTGCACCCCTCCTGGGCCCCGTGTGTGTGCTCAGGGAAACCGTGCGGGCGTTGGTGGAAGTGGAGCAAGGCAGAGCTGGGGAGCTCACCCGCTTCTCTCCTGCCCAGTTTGCCCACTGCTGCCGCCCTGGCAGAGGGTGCCAGGACTCAGGATATAGCTGGGGGCCGCCTCCTCCTCACACAGCATGGCGAGGTGTGACTGGACCCCACGGCTGGATCTCTCTGCTCACAGGGGAACCATCACCAGCCTGGGGGAAGGTCCCAGTGCGGCCAGAGAGGAGGACTCCAGCACTGTCTAGGGATGCCTGTGGCCCAGCCCTGCCTGGATCCCGGTTCTCACCGGCTGCAGTTCAGGGACAGCTGCTAGGCCTGTGGCTTGGGAAGGAAATACCTGAGTCCCGCTGTCACGCTACTCCGTGCTCTTCCAGGAAGCTTGGAGACATCACCACTCCCAGCCACTGCGGGCTCTCTGGGAAGTCACCATTCTGGGCCACGTTGGGCTCTGCCACCAAAGATGCTTTGCACAAGTGGCCATGTTTTATGTCAGATGTGGAGAGAGAAATAGAGAGAAAACAAGTCTGGCATACATGCACACATGTGTTTACACACCCACATGCATGCACACATGTACATGCACAAACATGCATGCACGATGCAAACACGTGCACACACATAAGTCCAAGCATGCACAAAGCAAACATTTGTACATACACAGATATGTGCATGCACACACGTGTACACACATGCCCACAGTGCACATACACACGCCGCACACACACTCTGCTGTGTGCCACACAGAGGAACGGTGACTCAGGTGCCGGAACGTTGCCGCCCCTCAGCCCTGTGGCTGCTGAACTCCCCGATCTCCCTGCCCTCATCCCAGGGTGCTGCCAAGGCCATGGATGTTGTGAACTGCTCCGGGCTGAGGTGTGAGTCCCAAAGGGGCAGGAAGTTAATCCTGCCCTGCCCGGGAAGCCCGGTCACCCTGCCCAGGCGGAACCCCTAGACAGCCAAACTCGTGGGATCATAGAGCCCCGAGTGCTGTGCAGGGGTCCTCGGGTCCAGCCCTGCCCGCCTGCCTCACCCAAGGAGAATTGGGGTTGTAACGGGAGCAGTACAGCCCCCCTTTCTCTTTCTGCTTGTCCGCCTTAGCCACAGGCCCCAGAGAATGTCAGAAGGGGGAATGGCTTGATTTGGATCCCGCCATTGGCCTGGTAGGCCAGAGCCATTGGTCCCTGCTGCTTGGGCAACCCAGGGCTGGGCACCATCTAATCCAGCAGGCAATCACTCTCCATGTGGCCTGGCTCAGAAATAACGCACAGGGCTGGGAATACGAGATCAGCTTGCCCAGTGGCCCCCCAGGCCCTGGACCCCATTTTCCTGTTGTGTCTCTGCCCATCTGCATCTGCCCATCAGCACAGATGCCCTGGCCAGCCCATCCCACTTCCTCAGTGTGCCGTGGCCCGTGGCCCCTCGCTGTAGCTGTGTCCCTTGTGCAGGTCTTCTCCCACCTCTTTCCAACATGCCACTTACTCTGAGAGTCCTCACAAGGCCATGGGAATCCTCTCCAGATTCTGTTGAGAGCCAGAGAAATTGCTCAGTTGGCAGAGCAGATGCCTCCGGGCTGAAGCTCTAGGGTCGCTCCCCACACCCCATTGCCCACTGTATTCCCCGCCTTAAATTTGCTGTGTTCTTGGACTCGGGAGAAACGGGGACCCCATTCAACTTTGTTCTCCAGCCCCCTTCTGTTATACACCAGTCCCGGCAGCTGACCTGCGGCAGGGCACATGGCTGACTTTTGCCCCCATCCCCATCACCCTGAAGCTCCATGTCCCGAACCACAAGAGGAGAATTTCTCATGTGGAAGCACTGGGTGACTGTGGGGCTCCTCTTCCTGAGAAGGTTTTTTGTTGCTCAGCCATAACTCTTCACTCAACCAACATATGCACTCGAGGTGCAAGCGGCTTCTGCATCCACAAAATTCCCATCTGACAGTGGTGAGATAATGAGACAGAACATCCCAACAGGAGGTTCTCCTGGTTCCATCTTTGGCTGCTGTAGGTGCAGCAGAGTTTCATGGCATAGCAGTAGAGCAGGAGTAAAAATAGTAACAGTAGTCAGAGTAAAAGTAGTAACAGCAGTTACAGCAGTCGTAACAGTGTTGAGAGTAACAATCCTCACAGCAGTCACAACAGCAGAGTAACAGTAGCAGGAGCAAGAATAGTAACAACAGTAGAAGTGATTACTGCTATAGTAACGTAGTAGCCAGAGTAAAAGTAGTAACAGCACTAACAACAGCAGTTAAGTAAGCTAGTAACAGTATCGAGAGTAGCAATCGGCACAGCAGTCGCAACAGCAGGGTAACAGTAGCAGGAGCAAAAATAATAAGAGCAGTCACAACAGCAGAGTACCAATAGTCAGAGTCAGAATAGAAGTAGCAGTAACAATAGCAGTGGCAACAGTAGCTGGAGTAACAACAGTAACAGCAGTAACAACAGAGTAACAGTAGGCACAGTAGTCACTCTAACAGTAGTAACAGTGGTAGCCATTCTAGAATTTTAGTAGTAGTAACAATAGCAGCAACAGCAGTCAGAGTGATAATGTGATAATGATGGTGCTAAGCTGGTAGCAAGAGCAGGAACAGGGTAGTAATGGGAGTATTATTCTCAGTAGAAGCATTCGGGCAGCGATAGTCCCAGTGATAACTGTAGTAGAACTGGGGACCTTCATCCTAGGCCAGTCTCTGGTCATCAGGCACATGATGACGTTCAGTGGCCTTGAGAGACTCCAGCCATGGGTCCAGGGACTGGTACTGGTCAGCAGGTGCAGAAAGGTGGGTGCTGGGTGGCCATAGCAGTTCTTTGGGAGGGTTTGGAATGGGGGGGTCATACCTGGTGATGCTCAGGAGTTACTCCTGGCTCTGCACTCAAGAATTACTGCTGGTGGTGCTCGGGGGACCATATGGGATGCCGGTGATAGAATGCAGGTTGGCTGCATGCATGGCAAGTGTTCTCCCGCTGGACTATCGCTCCAGCCCCAGCCACAGTGGTTTTAACTGCCAGTTGCCGCTTGGTCTGCTCAGACGTGCTGGTAGCTTGTGCAGAAAGCTCAGGGCCCAGTGCTCCAGGGGGCCCTTGGCTGAGTAGACAGAGCACTGCAGGCTGCGTGTCTGACCTGTGCAGCAAAGTCCGGGCACCCTGCGGCCTCCCAGCACCCGGCTTCAGGGGCACCGACTAGGTTCCTCTTCCTTGTTATTTCCTTAAACATGGAAATCAGGAGCTCGGGGAAAGGGGCTGGAGAAAGCAGAGCTGAGGCCAACAGGGCGGGGCCGTGGGCTCTACAGAGCTGCTGCCACGCGCGCGCTCTTGCAGTGTGTGACTGTGCGGGACAGCACATGTCGGGGAAAGGCCACGGTCGCATTGCACAACGCTGTCCTTGGTGCTCTTGGCACTAGGCCAGGTGGAGCAGACTCAGGCCGGAAGTGACTTCCAAAAACTCTGCCGAGGATTTAGTAGGTTTCCGCCTTCTGGGGGTAAAGCTAAGTACCTCACTGTCACTGGACGTTCAGGTCTCCCTCGTTTTGCCCCCTAGAACACTGGGCCTGATGTCTGCATCTCGGCTGAACTCGTAGCATTGCCTCAGTGTAAGTGCCAATGGAGGTTTCGGTGTTGAAACCCCAACTTTTTAAAATTCAGGGCATAAAAGTGAGATTGCTTTCCCAAAGTTTGAGCAAGTTTATGGACGACAGTGACCACGAGAGAGAGGTGTTGTTATCCCTGTAAGTTATATCAGGTCGTTGGGTCGAGCTTTCTTCTAACAAAGCGCAGAAATATTGAACATCTATATGTATATCATATATTTGGGTATGTATAAATCACGTCCATCTCTTTTTTTACTCTTCAATAGTTTTTAAAACCTTATTGCTAGTCACTTTTTTATTTTTCCTTCCATGAACTTCTATCATCTTTTTTCCTTCTTCCCTGCCCTTTTCCCCCTTGGAGGCTGATTACCGGTGTCATTCTGGTTGACTTCTCACAGCTATATTTATCTATTATGTGTGAATCCTTCAGCAGAGTTGTGGCAGGTTTTTCACCACGTTTAGCTCTTGTCTTTTCATTATATTTAGGTCTTTGACTGTGCAGTATTTCTATTGAATTCAGGCTTTATTATACATTTTCCTGCTCTTATGTGATATAAGTTATCCTTATATTTTTTGTTCCATATTTTTCATTTTTGTGATTTCAATATGTGATTTTAAATCTTTATTAAATACAGAAAGTATTTGGCATTTGGTATGAAGTACCAATGCCGCTGTTTTCCTAAATAAACTAAGCCAGTAGGATGAATCAAGCATCTTCCTTCCCCCATCATTTGGGGGCCTCTTTTCATGGTGCACTCCCTCACATTCCAGAATCTGGTTTAAGAATGTTTCACTTCCTCAGTCTGTTGATAATTTTTTTGTTTGTTTGGGGGCTCAGGGCTCACACCTGACTACACTCAGGAATCACTCCTGTGGGGTTTGGGAGATGGGGTGCTGGGGAATCCAACCTGGGTCAGCTGCGTGCACGCAAGTCGCTCCAGCCCCTATTGTTGATTTTTGATCACTTGATCACTTGACATCCCGTTATTCATCGATTGGCACCAGTAACTTTTCCACTTGACCCTATCACTTGCCAGTGTAGCCTAATGGCATCTGCTTGCTTCAGGAATATGAAGAGCCCCAAACCGTTTGTTCAGGGTCTTGGCGAAGAAGTCTGACCATCTTGTAGGTGGGCGGCCACGTGATCTTTTGATGTTCAGTGGGATCCAGTTGGTAACGGCTCTAGTCCAGCGGTTGTTTCCAAATCGCAGTACATGTCCATACCATCTGATTTTCTATGCCTTGGCAAATGAGAGTATCCCTGACTCTGGATCGTCGATGGAGGTCGGAACTCTGGATTCCTTCTCTCACTTGATTTTTATTGGAGGATAAAATTCTTACTTGGGGCTGGAGAGTTAGTATAGAAGGTAGCGTGTTTGCCTTGCACTCGGCTGACCTGGGTTCGCACCACCAGGAGTACTTCCTGAGTGCAGAGTAGGAATAACCCCTGAGTATCTCTGGATGTGACCAAAAAGAAAAAAAAAAAACACCTCAAAATAAAACAGTAACAACAACAAAAGTCTCTTACTATATCCTACTATATTTATGATCAATTTGGGTTTTCTAGAATGACTGTCTTTGACGATCTTCTTTGCCCAAATTTGCATTTGAGATTAGAATGGGAAAGTCATGGTTCCCCTTTCCCCTCTCAGTGCATCATGGAGAAGTCACTCGCGCTTTCAGGTCTGATAAAAACTCAGATTCCGACTTTTCCGATCACTGCCTGTGAGGCAAAGTGCTACAATCTTTTGTGATGCCGTTTCCTCTTCTGTCAGGAGGTGGGGTGGAGCCCTGGAGAGAGGCTCCCTGGAGCCCCCACAGCACCTTTTAGGGACAGGGCCAGCAGAGGGAAGGCGCCATCCCTGGGCCACTCTCATTGTCAGGATCAGGGTTTCACATTCTAACCCTGACTCCCGGGCGGGGGGAGAAGACCGGCTGTCTCCCTGGCGTTCAGGGCCCGTGGGCTTGAATTCTGCTGCTTTGGCATTTCAAGGTGGAAAATCTCTTGGCATCTGAAGGACTTCTAGGAGCCATCTGTTTTGAAGTCCAAGGGCCACAAACAACAACCTGCCCCAGTGAAATTAGCCCCATGGTGTTCGGAAAACAACCCAGCAAACTCCCAGCCAGGGATGCCCGCCTGTGTCCTTGGCTGAGCCCCATCTCCTTGCTGGCACCCAGGCTCAGCACCTTCACCTCTCTCGAGTCCGTGAAGTGGGTCCCGCGGTGGGCGCTGTAGCCTTCCCGGAGCAGGGACGCTCAGCGCAGTGCCTGGGAAGGGCCGGGAGCCGTAGCAGAGGGAGGGTGTTTGCTTGCACTCATCTGTCCCAGGTTCGATCCGGGCATCCCATAGGGTCCCCTGAGCACTGCCAGGAGTAATTCCTGAGTGCAGAGCCAGGAGTGACCCGAGCATCGGAGTGACCCAAAAAAAGGAAAAACAAAAATTTTTTAATGCCTGGGAAGGATCAGAGGGAGAGCCCGGCCGGGTCAGGTGTCTGCCATGCGTGTGTCAATCTCTGTCGCCGGGGTCAGGTGTCTGCCATGCGTGTGTCAATCCCTGGTGCCCGGGGTCAGGTGTCTGCCATGCCTGTGTCAGTCCCTGGTGCCCGGGGTCAGGTGTCTGCCATGCGTGTGTCAATCTCTGTCGCCGGGTTAGGTATCTGCCATGCGTGTGTTAATCCCTGGTGCCCGGGTCAGGTGTCTGCCATGCGTGTGTTAATCCCTGGTGCCCGGGTCAGGTGTCTGCCATCGCGTGTGTCAGTCCCTGGTGCCCGAGGTCAGGTGTCTGCCATGCGTGTCAGTCCCTGGTGCCCGGGTCAGGTGTCTGCCATGCGTGTGTCAATCTCTGTCGCCGGGGTCAGGTGTCTGCCATGCGTGTGTTAATCCCTGGTGCCCGGGGTCAGGTGTCTGCCATGTGTGTCAGTCCCTGGTGCCCGGGTCAGGTGTCTGCCATGCGTGTGTCAATCTCTGTCGCCGGGTCAGGTGTCTGCCATGCGTGTGTTAATCCCTGGTGCCCGGGTCAGGTGTCTGCCATGCGTGTGTCAATCCCTGGCGCCCGGGTCAGGTGTCTGCCATGCGTGTGTCAGTCCCTGGTGCCCGGGTCAGGTGTCTGCCATGCGGCGTGTCAATCCCTGGTGCCCGGGTCGGGTGTCTGCCATGCGTGTGTCAGTCCCTGGCGCCCGGGGTCAGGTGTCTGCCATGCGTGTGTCAATCCCTGGTGCCCGGGGTCAGGTGTCTGCCATGCGTGTGTCAGTCCCTGGTGCCCTGGGTCAGGTGTCTGCCATGCGCGTGTCAATCCCTGGCGCCCGGGGTCAGGTGTCTGCCATGTGTGTGTCAATCCCTGGCACCACCTTTGGTCCCTGGAGCACCAGCAGGAGTGATCCTGAGCACAGAGCCAGGAATAGTCCCTGAGTCCTCTGCTGGGTGTGGCCCAAACGCTCTCCAATGACCCCCACATGCCCCCTACCCCACACACACACACACGCCTGGCAGAGTCCGTATTTGCTACACAGTAGAGGCAGGTGAAGCGATGGCATTGCTGGTGCCGCCGTGCCTCTGTTGTGCGGCCTCACAGTCCCCCCAGTGGAACTAGCGTGTCCTGGTGTGACTGACCTGCATGGACGCTGTGGAGCCAAGGACACATCCAGCCGCGGCCCACTTGCCTAGTCAGGGAAATGGGCCGATGGGGCAGTGTGACAGTACAGGCTCTGCCGGTCTCTGCTGTGCAGCCTTGGGGATCCGTGTGTACCCCAGGATGCACACACATATGTGTACACATATGTACACTGCCCCCCAATCCCTGATGCCCACCTCCAATCAGGAGTCCCCAAGAAACAGTTCTCTCCCGACGTGACCACAAGTAAGGACGGTTGTCTCTGGCTGACTGAGCGAAGCTCCAGGTTCCTAACTCGTAGTTGCCTCTACCTGCTCTGAAGCCCCGGCTGAGGCACAGAGCCTGCCTAGGCGTGTGGGGAAAGGGTACCCACGGGTGATGCACTGTGCGGCTGGCACGGCTGCAGCGACGCTCTGAGCCCCTCAGGGGGCTTTGGGTGCCAGTTTTGTCCCTCTCCTAGGTGGTACCCAGGTGGCACATATGCACACACGGACACACAAATACACTGACAGACACACGGATATACACACTGACACACACTCATACAGCACACACTCACAGACACTCAAAGACATACACACACATTCACCAGGATCACAATGACCCTTTTCAGGAGAGAGGTTGCTTCTGGCTTTCCTGTGTCCCGGATTCCAGCCTTGAATCAGGCACCCCAAGAAGATGAGACAGAGAAACCCCCACTGCCTGCTGATCTGAGGCCCCACTTCCACTGCCTGCTCTGGCTCCAAGCCTATGTGCGTGAAGAGAGGTCCTAGAGATGGCCAGTGCCAAGGGTGACCAGGGCCCTCCTGGTGTCGGACATGGGGACATGTCCGACAGTGGCACTCGCTTGGACGGGGATGGAGGGAGACCCCCCCACAGCTGATGTGCTCAGGCCTCACCCCAACGCTTTGCTCCCATCGATTTGCTGAGGTACCCTGGCACCATGCTGCTACTCCAGGCCCACCTGGCCTCCATGCTGGGGTCACCGCTATCTCCCTCGAGGAAGGGGAACCCCTTAGAAACTCCCCTCAAGTCGGGGGTGCAGCAGTTCACCCTGAGACTGGCCTTTGTGTTTTCCAGGCTGTTCTTTCCAGAAGCAGAAATGTGCTCAGGAAATAGGAGTGTTCACTCTCCTGGACCCACTGGATCCTGTGGGCAGCATACCCATGTGGACTTGATGGCCTGAGCACTTGGCACTGAGTTTGTCTCAGATCCTTCCTACTTTTATTTAAAAAATTTAGAATGAGGGGGCCAGAAAGATAGTACAGTGGTTAGGGCACTTGCCTTGCAGGTGACTGACTCGGGTTTGATCCCCAGATCCCATATGGTCCCCTGGAGCCCTACCAGGAGTGATTCCTGAGTACAGAGCTAGCAGTGACCCCTGAGCATCACCGGGTGTGTCCCAAAGATCAAAATGCAAAATAAAAAGTGAGTTTTTCTCATAGCCATTTGGTCGACTTTGTTGCTTCCTTTTGTGGGGGTACATAGAGATTCCTATGAAGGCACATCTTTGTGTAAGCGTCTAGAACAAGCAACACTCTTCACTTCCGTCCCTGCTCTCTCCTCAGCCATCTCCGTGGTCCTTGCCATGGGCTTTGGGCTGGTCTCCCGGCAGGTGACACCCCCTGGTTCCCTGAAGACCCTCACAGGGCTCCTGATTTTCACATAGGCCTTTGGAGGCCTGCTGTTAGGAACAGTCCAAAACAAAAGGCTTTGGAAGGTTCCAGATGAGTGTCCAGCCCTGGCCTTAGGCAGCCCAAGTGGCTTCTGTTTCACATGTCCCACAAGAGTGACCAGATGTGTCCCGGGTCCTTTGCAGGTTGGGTGGCGTGTGAATGTGCAGAGGACCATGAGAGAAATGCCCGAGAGTGTCCTCAGGGCCAGGAGTGCTGGTGTCCAGAGTTGCGCCGAGCTGCTGAGCAGCCGCTCCTGTCTCCTGTCATCCCGACTCTCTCCCGCAGAGGGAAACTCTTGCCTGACACCTGAGGACCATAACCCACACCTTCCCTCATTCGAAACGAAGCAAAACATTTGGAGGGTACTTAGTATTCGTGCACTCATCTTCCTGTTTAACCATTATTTATTAAATGTCAACCACCTGCCAGGAATTATGCTAAGTACCTTCATGTATATGATTCCTTCAGTCCTTATAGATAATATCATTGTTACTGTTAACGCACCTTTAAAAAAATAAGAGCATTTTGAAAGAATCGAAGGTTCACAGAAAATTTCTAAAATGGTGCCCCCTGTATTCCCTTCATCCATCCAATGAGGAGAGAATTCCTTCCTCCTTCCCTCCTCCTCCTTCCTTCCTCCCTCCTTCCCTCCTTGCTCCTTCCCTCCTTCCTTCCTCCTTCCCTCCCTTCTTCCTTACCTCCTTCCGTTTTTCTTTCCTTTCTTCCTCTTTCCTTCCTCTTTCTTTCCTTTATTCCCCCCTCCCTTCCTCCTTCACTTCCCCCTCCCACTTCCTTCCCTTTTCTTTTCTTCCTTTCCCTCTCTCCTTCCTTTCCCTTTCTCTTTTTCTTCCTCTATTTTCCCTCCCTCCTTCCTCTTTTCTTTCCTCTCTTCCTCTTCTCTGCCTCTTCCTCCCTTGTTACCTCCTTCCTTCTCTTTTCTTCTTCCTCCGGGCCTAGAATGAAGTCGTTTCTCTAGAATGAGGGATTGGGTCCTTGACGTGTGGCTCACTCTCTCAGCTCTGAGTCTACTTCGTCAAAGGCAAGTGCTCAAACATAAATGGACACACGCGTTTCCATTGTAAATGCACACCCCAGATCATCAGTGGTGGCAGTGGGTGTCTCTCCTTGTTGGGGACGTTGAGCGCATGACAATGATTTCTATCCTTAGACCTTTGATGTTCCCACCAGGCCTCTGAATGGCGACTCAAACACTGGACCCGCTGTGAGTGCTGCCCCCTGTTGGCCCTGGAGCAGATTCAGTGGGCTAAGGAGGAAGCAGGGAAGTGGAAGTGTATCCTGGGACTGGGGTCTGCTGCCCTCTCTGGATTCCAGCTGATGTGTTGGGGGCCCTTAGGATGGCTTATTCTCAGCTGGAGGATGCACTTGGGCTTCCTAAGACTCATGTAGGGACTGAAATAGAAGCTTCTGGCAGTTTGAGTTCCTTCCGTTGGCACAGGGCTTGTCTCAGTGCTGCCCAGGGAGACCCTGTAAATATGCAGTGGCAGGGACCCCCTCCCCCGCCAACCCCATGCTCCACAGCCGCCATGGAGCTGCAGGGAAGACGCAGGATTGCAGACAACCAGCTCCGAGAAGCGGCGCGTTTCTGAGAACCCCGCGTAGTTCTGACGGTGAATAAAGAGCCCAGGACGGCCAATTTCCTTGTCAGAGCTGCGGATTACCCTGTCGGCGTTGTGCAGGGGCATAAGTCTCCAATAACGGCTCTAATCGAGTAGGAAGCTCTCCACTGGCTCAGCTCTTGCCCTCTCTGCTCCCTTTCCAATTGATAGCTTGAAGCTTGAAGTCAAACTGTGTTTTATTAAGAGAATGGGTTATTTGAGATATGGTTGTGACATTCAGCAGGGCAGGGCCCAGCTGTCGCGCTGCCAAGATCCTTCCGCAGAGAGCTCAGCTGTGCTCAGTTTTGCTTGGCGTGGATGGTTTTGCTCAGTTCCTACCCGAGGGGGCAGGGAAGGGGCCAGGGCTTCTGCCAAGAGCAGGACGAGTTTTCTGGCCATGGGGACAGTGTTTGCCAAGCGTGTGGGTGGTTCACAGAAGCTGGATGCATCTGACCACATGCCCTTGGCCCTTTCCCACCAGGCCTGGGGGTCCAGAAAATGGTCCCCTGGCCCTAGCCTGCCATGAGAAGGAGCAAGGACTATGGGTCTCTTGGTTGGACACAGGCCCAGAAGCCAAGGGAGGGAGAAAGGGCTGGAAAGAGGAGACCCGACAGCTTGGCCCCTTTTGAAATGGACACCCTCTTTTCCGCCCGTGCTGGGCCTGTGTGCCCCAGGCTTCCTCTTGCAGAGATCCAGTAGCAGAGAAATTTCTCAAGGCTCCTGCAAACCCCCACAGGTCCTCTGAGCAGTGTGGTCTCGACTATGGAATCAAATACTGGGTCCCACTCTGGGTGGGGGCTCCACCACTCTGGCACTCATACGATGGTGGAAGCTCCCTAGATTTCCTGGAATGCCCCCGTAAAGGTCATAGACCCTCCCTCCAGCCTCCTGTCCCGGGAGGTCCTCAAATGTCCTACAGCAGGAACTCGGGGGCTCTCTAGCCTTGCCCTGCAGTCAGCGCCCTAAAGGGAGCTTGGCCCGGGAAGAAGGCCCGGGCTTCTCTGCTGCGGTGCCACAGAACTGAATGACTCCTGGCGGAGCAATCCGTCCCTTTCTTCCTGAGGTCACTTAGCTTCCCCTGCGGCCAGGTGCGGCTAAGCGCTATATTTGGACACAATGAAACCCATGAAACCCGTATCAATGAAACCAGGCAGGCTGAAGCTTTGTGGGCAATTGTAATGGAGGGGGGGGGAGCTTTGGGGACCAAGACCAAACTGCATCTTTCTAGTACGGACCCAAAAATAAGGTCCCTCCCGGAAACAAGGCAAGTCGGCGCGGCCGCAAATGACACCAAGCCATTTGCAGCTGAAGAGAGGCAGTTACCCTACGCCCACCTCCCCACTACCACCCCAGCCCTCCCGCATCCGCCAAAGCCGGACTACGGCTTGCAAAGGCCTCAGGAAATTTTAGGAAACATTGTGAGTTTGTTGGTACACCCAGCTGTGAATAACATTAAATCAGGGGCACTTAATCCCCAAATCAACTCTAATTTTAGAATAGGCCCCACTCCTCCAGCACTGCTGATGGTGCAGGGAGGTACTGTGCCGTGTTCGGTTCTGACGTGAGGCCAGTGAACTTCACGCTGGTGTCTATGGTGCCCAGCTCTTCCCTGCTTGGTAATTCAGCAGCATCCTGTTAACCGAACTTGGTTTTGGTGGGGAATAGGCAGATGTTACCATTGGGGTCCCCCTCTCTGTATTTACTTTCATATTTTGCTTCTATTTTTTGTTTTGGGGGCCACACCCAGCAGTGATCAGAGTTTAATTGCTGGCTTTAAACTCAGGAATTGCTCCTGGTGGGGACCATATAGGATGCTAGGGGATCGAACCCAGGTCAGCCACCAGCAAGGCAAGCGCCCTCCCGCTATAGTATGACTCTTGCTCCTTTTATTTTTCGTGTCTGGAGAAACGAGTTGCAAATATTTTTCAGCAAACTCCTAGTCTCTGTGTGTGTATACACACACACACACACACACACACACACACACATATATATACATATATACATATATACATATATACATATATACATATATATACTTATACATATATATACATATACATATATATATGGAGATGTTACTGGTGCCCGCTCAAGCCAGTCGATGTATATATGTATATATGTATATATGTATGTATGTATATGTATATATATATATACACATATAGTGTGTGTGTATATATATGTGTATATATATATATATATATATATATATATGTATGTATGTATTGCCTTTTTGGGTCACATCTGGCAACGCTCAGAGAGGTTATTCCTGACTCTTCACTCAGGAATTACTCCTGGCAGTGTTCGGAGGACCATATGGGATGCGGGGATTGAACCTGGGTCAGCTGCATGCAAGACAAATGCCTACCCACGGTGCTATCTCTCTGGCCTCTAGTCTACATATTTTGTACCCCAATATTTGAAGCTGGAATTGGGACTCGAGTCAAGATGTGTAACCTAGGGATCGGAGGGGGTGGCTGGTCAGCATCAGACCCCATGCTCAGCATGGGTCTGTGGCACCGAGGTGAGAGAGGTGAGGATTGCGGCCCTTGGGGCTGAGTGATGCTAACTCACCACCTTCCGCTGGATTTTTTGACGACGAGTTAAGAGCCTTGCGTGCTACTTGCGCGACTTGGCACAGAAGCTGGACAGCACGAGGCAAGGAAGCCCATTTCTTTCTGCATTTTCAAATCTCTTCCTCCAGGCTTGTGGGGACCCTGGGTGGCAGAGAATGAAGGCAAGGCGCCCTCCTCTCGCTCTCTTCCTGCCCTCCCAGTTCAGGCTCTGCCCGTGAAATACACAGTCACTGATACAAAAGATGCCACACTTCACTACAGTCCAGTCACAACCACGAGCCCGGCATCTTTGGCTGGTTTTTGCTGTAAAAGGGGCTTGAGAAGTGGCAACCCCAGACCATTGGCCCCCAAAAGTCACAGCCTAAACGTCACGGCTCTTTTGTCCACTTGTCAAACCCCCTTCGGGCTTGAAAATTCGCAAATTTGACTCTGCATATTCCTTTCGATTCTCTCGTGGAATTATTTCATTCCACCTTACTTTGTTTGCCTTTCTAGGGCACAGAACTGTTGTCCGTAGTTGGAAGAAGAGTTTAAACAAGATGCAGCATACTATGCCTTTGTTCGATCCCCCAAGACCACTCTGTCCACTCTGGGTCCACAGTGGTGGACAGGACTGTGCTTTAATTTCTGTTGTCTCGCCAAGTCAGAATGGGGTTCTGTGTTCTCAGAGTCTCTGGACTATCACTTTACCCAAAACATCCAGGCCCGGTATTGCGGGAGGCAGAGAAGCTCTGCATAGCTATTTATTTTAAGTGCCTGATTAAAATTTCATGAAAACAGGAAGTCAGGGGAAAAGAATAGATTGCAAGAGCGATGAAATCCGGGGCTTTGTAATTTTTAGCTCACGGGGAAAAAAAAAGCGTTAAATCGTAAGGAAGGTATATTTTCAGAATCGTGCTGTGGCCGCTAATGGCATATTTTGTCACTGGCTGGGGAGCTGGTGAACTGAGAATGGGTCCAATTTTTTTTAAATCTTATTACACAGTTTTGCTCTCATTTAGAAATTGTCACCTTAAAGTAACCTAATGCCGCTCCATTTTGCGCGAGTTCCATGCAGCTATCTCCCCACACATTGTCTTTTATCTAAGCACACAGAAATGTCCCAAAATCGTCCAGCAGCACCGAGCTGTCCAGCCCATAGTGGGTGTTGCCTAAGAACTTAATCTTATCTAATTCCCATATCCAATGGGATAAAGAATTGGGGGAAAAGAAAGTAATGACTTTTTTTTTTTTGCTGGAGGATAAGTGAATGATTTCTATATTTGGTCAATGGAAAATAATGTTTCTCTAGAAAAGTATCTGTCGACATCCAGCTGTTGAGGAAATCAGCATTAAACATAAACACACATGCGTGCACTTGTGCATGCAAACACACACACCAACACAAAAATTCAGATGCCACTCTAAAGGAACTCATAAAGAATCAAATATTCCCATTTGCCTGCCTTTCCTGAGAATTCCCAAATATGGGATGAATGTTGGATACTATCTTGAACCTTTGGGATCACACACTGAGCCTCATCTTGAACAGGCGGAGAGTCCTTGCAACAACAGTCTGATGGCTAAGTTCCATTTGCCCCTGTCCAGGAAATCCCTATCTGGAAAAACCAGCCTCCCCGACCAGTTGCACAGGGGAGCAGAATCCCAATGTGAGACAGGTCAGAGTGGAGCAGGGAATCAGGAAATTGAGCAAACACATATTGCACAGCCCCGGCTCATGTGCCACATTCACCCGCAGGAGGGTGAGTCTCTCAGCTCTTTCCCAGTTTCTCGTTCACCCATGAAACTGACCTGAGCGGGGATTGGGGGTTTATGGAGGATGAGGAGCAGCTGATGGGCACAGCTGGAGGCGGACATCTGTTCCAAAGCTCCCAAATCCCCCGGGCCTGAGTAGTCTGGAGCACATCTGGGGGCACCTGGGTGTCTTCAGGGTATTTGGACCATTTCATGCTGGTGCTCACAGAATCTTCACAAAGGACTTGCTTCCGGCTAGAGGGAAAGGGGTGGATGCCGGATGAAGCTGTCTGAGTTCCTGTAATCATTGTATTTAGGCAATTCTGGGCCCATGGATTCACCTCCGTGGAACTGAGTTAGCTGGAAAATGAAAATCCTGCTTCTGTAGCTGATCACCTGAACAGCATGTGACGTCGGGCAGGTGGTTTAACCGCTGTGCACCTCAGAGTCCACCTTTGGCAAGAGGGAGTAAAACATATATTGAGCCTCTATTGAGGTCTTACCTTACCCATAATGCTCGGCCAACGCTTTGGCCCACGTCACGGAACTCTCTGGGCAGCTGGTAGCTCATGGTCACCGCTTGCCCTTTCTAGCCGCTGCCATGCCAGTCCATAGCAGACAGTAGGTGCAGAGCAAACAAATGCATGAATGAGTGAGTCGGGCTTTCTGGGAGGACAGAGGTAACCAGTGGGTGTCTGTTCTTCTAAGGCTTGGAGAGCCTTAGCATGAGCACTAAGAGCTTAAGGTTTGGCCTCATGCACGTAGAAATCTGCTGTGTATCTTGGTCCCCACCCGCAAAGATTCTACCCGGGAGCCTGCAGGGTAACCTCCAAAACATAGTCTCTGCGCTGTTGGGAGTCCTAGTAACTGCTGGCTAGAGTGAACTGTGCGTTGGGCCTTTGGCTGCACACAGAGAAAGAGTGCGCAGAGTCTCATGGCCAAGTGCTAGCAAACGGTGTCAGCCGGTAGTCAGGAAAGGCTAGGAAGCAAGACAAGCAAGTGGAATTGTGGGAGGAGCAGTTTTTAGAAATCGTTTCAAATGAGGGACTCCTCGGCTTCAGTACTCGTCTCACTAGCCTGCACCCCCACCTGCGCCCTGCGCCCTGCCCTGTGCTCTGTGATGGGCAAGATATGGTGTCTCCTCGAGTTTGGAAACCTAAGTCCCCGGATGCATAGCTCCTAGTTCTCATACCTGTAGGATATTTATGAAGGGACTGTCGCCAACCACTATGGTCATCCTAATCAAATGCCACCTGGTCATGTTCATCAAGGCAAAATGATTTCTGCTCAGAGTCACAGCAAAGCAGTTCATCCTTTGAACAGACAACCCAGAGAGGTTCTTGGGTGCCTCGATGGAACCTCACACCCAGCACTGATCCCAGCTCTGACCCCAGCTCTGACCTCAGCTCTGACCCCAGCTCTGACTCCAGCTCTGACCCCAGCTCTCAACCAAGCTCTGACCCCAGCTCTGACCCCAGCTTGACCCCAGCCCTGACCCCAGCTCTGACCCCATGACCCCAGCCCTAACCCCGCTCTAACCCCAGCACACTTGGGGAGGGCATACTCACCACATCAGACTGCTTTGCCTTGAAACTCAGGCACCCTTTTTGCATGTGTCTCTGACTCAATGATAGTCTCCCCCATTCCCCCACCCCTGGCCTGTAGCCTGTCTGTATCTCCCGGCCGTCACCTCTGGAGCCAAGAAAGTCACCTGTCTCACTGTGCGTTGCCGTTCCTTTCGCTGGGAACGCGACCAAGGTGAAGTCACAAGACCAGAGCTCTCACGTGGGTTTGTAAGATGGATCTGGTAGCAAAACTGCTCATATCCGTGTCTTTTGCTCACAGAAAGCATTGGACAGTGATGTTTTCTGTGTTTTCTTGAGCCCTATAGTAAAGTATAATCTCGTTGTTCCATGAGAATTGCCCCATGTGACTATCTGAGCGATTTTGGATAAATAATTCAGGCTCCAGCTCTCGGTTAATTCACCCCACATGTGGTGGTGAGGGTAATACCTGTCTCTTGGGGTGTCTGGAGGGAGGAAGGTGAGTCGCTGCCGGGCTGCATTTGCCAGCTCCCTGGTTCCTGGCTGCCCACTTTCCACTGTGGTGCCACTCGTTCCTCGAGGTACAGCTTCCCCGGCATCCGGCTGATGTCTGAGGCACAAACCGGCTGTCCAGTACAGAGACAGCCCCTCAGCCGGTAGATGTGGCCCCACACCAGCCCACGGTAGGGAATGTCCCATCTCACGTTTGCCCTGTGAGTGCCAGTCAGGACATTCTTCTCCCAAAGGGACCGTGGTTTGGGGGAGCCCTGATGAGGCCTCTAAGCCAGACAGGATCTTTGAGACCTGGCCGAGATTTCAGACATGCCTGGATGAGAAGCCGAGAAGAGAGTGGGGGAGGCGTTGGGGCAACCCAGCCCTCTCACTGCCCTTGACGCCTGGCACTGGCTAGCTTTGTGGAAGTGCACGTGGCCAGGAAGCAGGTGGCGCATCCTGGGAGGGCTGGGGGTCAGGGTGAAGGCCCCAGTTTCCCCTCTTGGACAGACTGAAGGCTGATGAGGTTCTCAGACCCCAATGTGACCTGCTCCGTGTTATCAGTATACCGAGCTGCCCATTGATTCAGACAGGCAGGGCTGAGCAGCAGGCGATCACCCAGGGACGGCCAGGGTACCCTGGGATGCAGGGGTGCCCCAGTTCTTCACATTACGGGTGTGATCGCTTGCTCGGAGGAAGAAAGTCCACATGAGGCTTGTACTGCAAGCAGCTTCATCTCCCCATCAGCCGCCTGCCTCACTTGCCAAGCATGGAAGCCTTCCTTTAGGAGGAGGCAGTACTGCGGAAGTTGTGTCCACTATGGATGGGAGTGGAAAGCCCACTGAATGAACAGCTGGGCAGAAACCAGGGGCACGGCTTTGAGTTCTCTTCCCACCTGGTCACAGGTCACAGGGAGCGGCCTGGGAACCCGGAGCATTCTGGAGCATTCCAGAGCATTCTGAAACAATGCTGTGTGGCGATAGACAGCCGTGGTTTTGGACCGGAAGTGTGAGCCTGTGCCTTGAGAGCAGCACAGACCACAAGCAGGAAACCTGGGTGTCCAAGAGAGGCCTTCTCTGGTTTCGACTGCCGCCAGACCACCCAAATCACAGCTCTCCCAGTCCCCAAGGGCCAGGACAGAGTCAGCAGGGCCCAGGGGAGGGAGTCAGGCCGGGATACAGCAGAAAGAGGGCAAGACCTGGGCCCATGCAGGTTGCTTCAGAGGTGGCGGCGCTCTAGGGCTCCAGGAAGTGGCTGGGACCTGCAGGCTGGCAGGTGGACACTGGGCACCCTCGGCAGCTCTGCCCATGGCCTCCTGTTGAGACCAGGCAGGCCACAGACACCAGATGCTTGTGATGGACAGAGAAGCCCAGTTCTGCCATTACTCTGTGTGGCCCACGTGACTTTGAGACCTGCAAGAGTGGGCTGCTCCGTCCCCCTCTCTGGTGGGGAAGGCGCCTCTGTCCTCGTGTTCTCATGCAGGTTCTGCTGTTGCTTCCGGATTTGAGGAGTTTCAGAGCAGGGATCTAGTAAGCTGGTCTCTGCTGTGTGGCCTTAGGCACTGAGCCTCTCTGATTCTGCTGTGAGTCTGTCCGTGGACAATGAGGATGGTCTTGGCGGTCACAGGGGAGGTGACGAGGACTCGAGAAATGATAAGCGCCTGCTCTGGGTGTAGCTAGGCTATAAGAGCATCTGTGCCAGCAGCATGTTAAGCTCAGGGCCCCTGCTGCGCCCTCGGGTGGCTGAACACCAGTGCATGGCATGTGGGTCTTCGCTTGTCATTGTCTGTGAGCATGTCTTCAAGTTCCTCCTCTGGCTTAAAAGGCTCTGTCTGACCATGTGTCACTGTCTTACTGTTGACTGTGTGTGCACTCATCTGAATCTCACAATAAGCTTATTGGGGGTGAACAGGTGAGAAACTGAGGACCAGGGCACGCCTCCTCCCAGTGCCAGCCCTCCAGGCTTGCTGTCCAGCAGTCTTGCGCCTAAGTCCTGACTGCACCCTGGTCTCGGGTTAAGAAGGGCTGGTAGGTTTTCAGGGCCCCCAAGGAGCTTTGGGCAAGATCATGTGTGCCCAAGCCCCAGGCCTGGTAATGGCCACTTCCAAGTCAGCAGCACAGCCCAGGAAAAACTGCCAGTGTCTGCGGCCTCCGCGGCGTTCTCGGGGGTGGGTGGTCATCCTCGGCACATGTCTGCAGTGGCTGCGGCTGCAAGCCGGAGCCGATTCCTCCAGCCCCTTGCGTCTGAGCCCTGATGCGGTGCAGCTGCCCCACCCTCGCCCTGTCCATTTGTCATTAGTACAGGGGTGAAGCCGGGCTGCCGGCAGGGCAGTGACCGTCAGCAGAACCGCCTGGGGAGGTCACTCGGGATGCAGCGAGCAGAGAAGCTGCAGCTGGAGGAATGGACGCAGAGTTCTGTGTCCTCGCGCCCTGTGCCCTGCTCCAGCACTCTGCTTTCTTGTGGAAGGCTAAACTGGGTAGTCTTCTGCCCCCTCCCATCGTGGAAAGACCCTCCTCTCTTCCAGCCCCAGTCGAGGCAGAATAGTCCTGGGCAGTTAGACAGTGTTGGAACTATGGAACGTGTACCTGGGCCTTCGGCCGTTGTTGCTTGTTCACGTTGTGCCGACTGCTGGGTCGCAGAGTAAGCGGGGCTAGGAGACAAGCACCAGTTACCAGTGGGTGAGATGACACCAGGGCACAGGCAGAGGCGGGCACTGGCCCGTGGGGCTGAGCTCACTCCCACCAGCCTCCGTCTGCAGCTGATTCGTCACCACTGTCTGGGGACCCCAGACCTGGGCAGCCGGGTGGGCTCTGCACCGCGATTTGGGTCTTAGAGAAGAAACAGATTCCAGCTCAGAGCCTCAGAGCCAAGACAAGCATGAGAGATACTGGGTTGTGCCAGGTAGCTGGATGGCAACTGACTGGTGCCCAGAGGCTCAAATGAACATGCAAGAAAGCGGCGTCATAGAAAAGAACACTGAGATCCCACTGATAGGACTTGAGAAGGTGCTGGAAGGAATCTTACACCAGTATTTCACAACCAGAGGCAAATGGCCCCCTGAGGAGCCCCAGGTTCTTCCAAGGGGTTAGAGGTGTAAATTGCATAAATCACGGTTACATGGTGGAAATGGGCAGCGGTTGGGGAGGGTGAGAGAAACCAGGTAGAAGTGGCCACGGCTTTAAGTGGTCTGGAATCACTGACTCAGCCTCTAGCTCACAGTTCTCAAACTTCTGCAACCGGAGACCCTGGCTTCCAGGAAGCTTCTAGGAAAAGCGCAATGCCTAAAGCAAGTGAAGGCCCAGTGGCCAAGCAAGACTCTTAGATCTCTCCTCCTGACCCCTGAGCGGACCGTGCAACCCAGTTTGGCAAGAGCTTCGAATGGAGAAGACCCCAGGTGACCAGGCAGGGCTTTGTCATCTGTCCAGTGCTGACCCTGAGGGCTCCGTCCCTGTGACCCCCAGCCTGGGAGCATAGAGCAGTTAAGTGGCCCCACAGGGAGGCCGTGGGCGTTCTGGGTCCAAGCATGCCAGGGTAAGCGTCAGTGAAAGAATCTGTACGGTACCCACCATCCCTGATTGCTGGGTGTGTACAGTTTATTTTGGTTTCCTATGATAGTGCTCAGGGCTTCCTCCTGGCTCTTTGCTCAGGCCCCACTCCTGGAGGAACTCGGGGGACCATAGAATACACTGGGGATAGAACCCGACTTGGCCGTGTTCAAGACAAACCCCCTATCCACTGTCCTATGGCTTCCGCCCCTGGTTATGACAGTTTTGTGACCATAAAGGATGTCTTTAGCCTCCCTGACTTGGTCAGCAGGGATGAGGATGCATAGCTTGCCTTGTTGTGGCGGGAAATTTGAAACAACAAAAGCATTGAGAATCCCTTAGCAGGGCTCAGAGAAACATCTCTGTGATGTGAAACTCGGACTCGAGGCCAGAGTCGATATTCTCAGCATCCCCAGACAGACAGGCACAGCTCTCCACTGCCTTTTAGAGTTTTCAGCCCTGGGAAATTTGCATTCAAGGAAGATACCCCCCATGGCATGTACAGGGCACTCAGGGAACTCGGCCAATGTGCACCCCCTCCCAACCCCAAGTTTCCAGCATCGTTGTGACTGGACACGGGGAAGACTTGGCTGGGCAGCACCCAGGCTGGCTCCTGCTGCTGCATGGGCCTCCGACAGGGGACCTATGCTCACACACAGCCCATTGGCCAAGGCAGGTCACATGTCCCTTCCTGGGAGTGTGGGCAGGAAGTGCCAACACTTCTGGTCTGGGAGAAGGGGGGCCGGAAATCATTGGATGAATGCATCCAGTTATTGGAGTCATGGTCCAAAGTAATAATGGATTGTCCAGTCAGTGGCCAGACAGTGCCCAAAAGGAGGGGGCCTGTGGGTGTGAACTTGGGCTGGGAGACAGAGAGCCTCTGCAAACCAGCATCCTCCTCCCTCCTCCAGACACCCGCATTTCACAGCCCCATGGACCTCCACATGTCTCCCATGTCCCTGACAGGTGTCCACCTGCAGGGTCACCTCCTAGAACACCACCCTGGGTCAGAAAGGAGCAAGAGGGAAGGACATCCCGGCAGGGTAAATCTCTGTCTCAGAGTCGGATTCTCCTGCAACCCAAGATGGGCTTGTCAATCATTACGGGGGGCAGGGGACGAAATGCCTGGGAAGGCCGGAGCTCCAGGAGAGACTGGGCTGTGTCCAGGCCCCCTGGGGCCAGGGCTTCAGGCGTCTCCTGTGCGGTCCTGTGGCCAGATCCTGTGGCCTGTGCTAAGAACACTTCACTTGAGTGTTCTTCAGGGCAAACTGAGCTATCTTGGTCAAGCTGGTATTTAGGAAATCATTCCCACAGAAGGGATTGGGGCAAAAAAAATAAATAAATAAGAATTAGAAAGTTGACTTGCAACCCATTTAGAAAAGAGTCCAACACATTTGAATGAGAGCTGAGGGTTGACACGTGGAATGTTCAGGCCTTTCCCAGCTACTCCGCCATGAATAGGCAACAAGACGCCGTGAGTCGCTCTCCAGTGAACAGAAGACATCCGGCCAGAAAGTCTGACTGTGGTTTATCTGAAAACAGCTCTTACACATGTCAAGAAATTAAACTTATGAAAATGCAGGGGGGGGGAGGAAGATGCTGAGGAGCTGGTGAGAACAAATATCAAACATCCCACTTTCGTAGCGAGGGGCGGGGGAGTTTCTCCTTATTGATTCTGCTCTTCCTTCTGATGAGGATTTATTGTTTTGACTTGCCGGGACAGCCATGGTGCTAAGGAAAGATGTGGTTTTACCAGCAGTGTTGGGAAGCGTGTGCTGGCCAGGGCAGGTGATGCCACTGTTGAGGGCCCAGAGAGCCAGCCTACTGCCGTGGGTACTGAGCCAGCACCCCTGGGCAGAGTCCCCGAGCACTGCCAGGAGTAGTATCTGGATTGCACACTCAGGAGTGAACCTTGAGCATTGCCAGGTGTGATCCCTAAAGCCCAGCAGAAAACCAAACGCAGATGGATGTTTGGGTGGCATGAGCTGGGGTCTTCTAAGTAGTGCTTCTTCCCAGCACCTCCTCACCCACCCTGGATTCTGGGGGGTTCCCACTGGCAATTGGGAGCGTGACTCAAGGCCCCTGTCAGGGCCTCACTGCTCCCCACCCCGGGCCACTCCCTTAACATGACTCTGAATTCAGTAGCCGGCTGCCCCGAAAGGCAGGGCTCATCCCGCCCTTCCACAGGGCCTGCACCCCACGGGTCACAGGCAAACTCCCCATGGAGATGGTTTCATCTCTGCAGCCGGTGGTAGGGGCCGTGCTCAAAGGGGTTTGAACCACCTGGAAAAGAGCTTGTGGGAGCATGGGAAGGCTTCCCAGCCCCCACCGAGACCAGGATGGCTGGAGATCTGGAAGGCTGGGGTGGGGCGGTGCTGGGGTGTTGGTTTTATCGTTCTTTTCCTTGCCCTTAGGTGGGTGCTGGGCTGGAGGATGGAGGAGGCCTGTTCAGAGAGCTCTGGGGGGCACAGATGAGGCTGCCACGACAGGGCTTGAGCACTCTGTCTCAGGGAGTGATCAAATGGGCTTTGGAAAGCAGGCGCACGACCCGGTGCTCTTGCCCGTGGTCGGGGCTCTGCCACTGTCCTCTGGGCCGCAGTGAACACACGTGGCTCCAGGCTACAGACCTGAACCTGTGCATGTGGCCCTCAGGGGTTTCAGGTCCAGTGTGGGCTCCGCCAAGGCTTTTTTGGCAGACAGACAGTGCCTCATTTTGACCCACTATGGGATCCATCCTCTCCTGGGAACTTTGACTGAGCGTCCCCTGGAGGCCAAGAAGGCAGCCCATGTGGCATGAGCAGCCCCCACACCTCCAACACAGAGTCAGGAAAGCCGGGGGCTGGGGGCACCCTGGAGTGCGCCGGCCATGGGCTGCCCGCTGAGCTGGTCCATGGGGCCATCCATGTCTCCCATTGAAATTAAGGACCGTTAAATGCAACTGTGCTTTTCATCATCGATAAAGATGCTGAATCTTCCCTGGCTCGCCTGGCCCTTCTGAAACTAAGACCTGAATTTATGACCATCTATATTGATATTTTAGTCTCTGAATCCTATTTTAATATGCATTCTTTCTCTCTCTCATTCTTTCTCACGCACAGACACACACACTATTTTTAAATATGCTCCTTTTACTATGGCGAATAAGGTGAGGCTCTGGGCAGGAGGAGTATTTTCTCTGCCCCCCCCATTTTCTTCTTTTTGCAAAGAAAACACCTTTTCAGGGTTGGCATGACATTAATAAAAATAATAAAGGAGAAGGTTTGGAGGAAAAAGTAAATAAGGGGATTCATACATCATCGGGGAGAGACGGCAGAGCGAGGCAGAGAAAAATCACCGTCCGCCCCAGCAAGTGACAGATTCTCACGACTCAGCGTGTTCGGTGTATCGTGGGGCTCCGGCCGCACAGCTGTGGGTGGCTTTTCCCGTCCCTGGGTCCTAGCCTGGTCGGGCACCTCTCATGATTACCGGGCACTATTTTTTCAGCCCTGGGTGCTAATAGAGGCATCGCTTTAGGGTCGGATATAAAATCCATGCCTGTTGTAAGTCCAGAGTGGACGGGGGCTCAGTGCCTGGCTCTGAAGCATCATGTGGTGTGAACCCTGGTTCAGGAAACAGTCTACACTCGAGACGGCAGCAGCAAAGCATTCGGGGGAGCAAACAGGGCTAGAGAGAGAGTGTAGCAGGTAAGAGACCTGTCTTGCATGTAGCCAACCCGGTTCAGTCCCTGGCACCTCATGTTCCCGAGTCCTGCCAGGAATGACCCCTGAGCAGTCAGGAGTAAGCTCTGAGCCCCAGGGGAGATCCCTGAGCACAGAGCCAGGAGTAACTCTCAGTACCACTAGTTCATGGCCCAACCCACCCGAGGCCCCACCAAAAAAGTCAGTCAATAGCAGAGAGGTTGTAAGTGAGCATGTGTATGTTTACGAATGTGTGTGCTCGTGTGTGTGTATGTGCACATGTGTGTCTGCGTGTGAGTGTGCGTGTGTGTGGAGGGCAGGAGGCGTCATGGGGCTGCACCAGTCTTGCGTCAGGAAGCTGCCTCCAGCTGTCCTCTGTGCGTCTTCCAGGCACTGTGGTGGGACCATGATCAGAGCACGTGGCTTCACATCACCCCTTGGATCCACAGCCACCTCCAACCAGAATAGAAATAAGACAGAGCTTCCGCCTGAGAACTCACAAGAGGGGCACGGCTGCCCCTCCACAAACCACAGTGAGGGCAGAAAGCGGCAATGGGTTCCCAGAGGGTGGCAGTGATGCCCATAGAGTGTTGGGATGTGTCCCACCCCCAGGGAGACATCAGGAATTATTTTTAAGTTTGTGTCAATGGTTTGGAGCCAGAGTACAGCGGGGAGGGCATTTGCCTTGCTCACTGACCAGGTTCAATTCCCGGCATCCCATATGGTCCCCGAGTACCGCCAGGAGTAATTCCTGAATGCAGAGCCAGGAGTACCCCAGAGCATCATGGGGTGTGACCCAACTTGCCCCCACAAAAGTTACAGAGTTGGGGCTGGGGATAGCGCAGCTCCTAGGACACCCCCATTGGGGTCTGACCTCAGCACCACTGTCTGTCCTCAGCCCCTGAGCACCCCGGGTGCAGCCCTACAGCCCGCCAGCACCGCTGGGGTGAGCGGCGGAGAGCCTGACGCCCAGGGCCTGAGCAGTCGCATTCTTGGGATCGTGCATCCAGCCATCGGTCATTTGGCCCGTTTGTCCGAGAACCAGCCATGAGACCCCAGAATACCCCAGAAGAGCCCCTCAATAGTGAAGTAATCCCTGAATCAGACAGTTTTAAAATGGGTTGGAGGAATTCCCTGGAAACTGCCTCTGGGACATCTTCACGTTCCAGGTGTGGGCCAGTGACCTCAGCGCAGGAACGTTCTGGCACGCTCCCAGCTCTCTGGGTGGAGCCTTGTAGCACATCTCTGCCCTCTGGTCACCCAGCACGGGAGACTGACGCTTGTGGGGTCCCGTCTCTTTCCGGGGCCCCAGGCCTGGGGGCAGCTCTGGACCTTGGTTGTGGACTCTTTCTTGCCCGCCCCCTCCCCTGGCTAGCTGTCTGCTGGGGGTCACCACCAACCCCTGACGCCTCTTCCCTGCCCGCTTCCTGGACAGTGAGAGTGCTTCTTTCCACACTGAATTCTCCCAGTAGATGCTCACAGCTCACAGGGAGGCCCTCGCAGAAGCTGAGAAACTGAACAAAGGGCTTGGTTGGCCCCGGGGCCCCCGAGCTAAGGTGAGCACGGCAGGAGCAGCTCCAGATGTCAGGCACCGTTGGCCGCCATGTCTGGCCCCAGCAATGAAGGATGAACCAGGGCCAAGATGCTGCCCCAGGGCTCACATGCCCTGTGCTGGCCTTCCCTGGGCAGTGTCCAGCCAGGGGCGGGAGGACAGCGGGAAGCGGCGGGTGGGGACTCTTCAGAAGCCCCCTGCTGTCAGCAGGGCCTGGGGCTGCACCGGCCCTCTAGCTCTGCCAGCCAAGCTGTGTAAACATCTCGGCAGGGCGGGGAGGCAGACCAAAGACCTCCTCCTGGGCTGGCTGTACCCCCAGGGTCCCGCTGGCCTTCGGGCTGCCTCACCCAGAAGTCCCACGGGTTCATTTCCTCTCTGCAAACACATGTCCTATTTTTATTCTGCTCATGGCACCCTGGGGTGGTCTCCTGGGACCTCAGAACCTCATAGCCAGTGGCGAAAAAGCCACAGAACTTCAGCAATGCAGCCAACCCTTGACCTTGCTATGTGCATGTGCGTGCGTGTGTGCGTGCATGCCGTGTGTGTACGTGCGTGTGTGTGTGCATGCGCCGCATGCATGCGTGTGTGTAAAAGCCTAAGAACAGAACTGTCAAGGTGAAGTCAGGACTTGCTTGGCAGTTTGGAAACAACTTTTGTCCCCCTTTATAAAGAATGAGATTTGATGAAGCTCAAGCCCAGCGTGTCGTTCTTGCAGTATTCGAGGCACCCCTGCATGCACTCATGTATGACACAAGAGAAGCCACACGCTCGCGAGTGCTCAGTACCGTGGGCTACTCACCAGCTCTGTGGACAATGGCTCTCATGGGCCCTTGGACTCTCAGAGACTTCAGAGCCCATTAAGGAAAGAGGCTAGATGCGGAGAAATCCTTGATACAGGCTGTTTATTTTCGGTCAAGCAGTGATGATTCGCGTGGATGGTCTAGAGATATAAAAGGCCATGTGGGCCGCCCACGGCTGCTGCATGTACACTGTGGGGGCCCCTTGTAGGGGAAAGAGCAATATCCCCACAAGAGCTTCCTTTGCTGCTTGGAACCAGGCCCAGCTCTGGAGCGCTCTTGTTCTCCGCGTCCAGCTGTCCCCCTGCTCCTAGACTCTCTCCAGCCTCGGCTCCCTCCCCTTTGGGCTCATCCCTGAGCTCTCGTCCCCCCTGCCCCCCTTCACTCTCCCTCACCCTCCATGCACCCCCCATCCCGCAACCCACCTACCATGTTTTCTCTTGGTCCTGTCAAAACCACCCAGTGCTTCACGGCCCCCTTCTTGGCTCCGGCTTTGCTGAGCTATTGCTGACTTCAGCTCCCCACTCCGTCTGCTGCCCCCATAGCCATGATCCATGAGGCTGGGGGAGCAAGGTTCCTAGAGCTATGGGTCAGGCTCTTTTGCAGGTGGCCAGGTAGGGCTGCTTGCAGCCTGAACCCTAAATCCTTTTCGCAGGAAAATAAGAGCTTTGGCCAAGCAGCCACAGACCTTGGCTCTGCCGATGCTGCTTCTTGCACGTGAAAGTGAGGCTCAGGGTGGGATTCACTGCAGACAGTGTCCTGTGAGTCGAATGCAAGTGGCTCAGGACAAGGCTTAGTTACAGGCCATGGATGGTTCAATCCTGCCTTGTTAACTGTTTGCCCTCTCTCTCCCTCTCCCTCTTTCTCTCTCTGTCTCTCCTCTCTCCCTCCCTCTTTCTGTCTCTGTATCTCTCTGTCTCTCTCTCTGTCTCTCTCCTCCCTCCCTCTTTCTGTCTCTGTACCTCTCTGTCTCCCTCCCCTCTCTCTGTCTCTGCTTTCTCTGACTCTCTCCTCTTCTCTCTCTCCTTCTCTCTCTCTTCCTCTTTATTGCTTCCTCTCTCTATCCCTCTCTATCTCCCTCTCTTCCCTCTCTTGCCCTTCTCTTTTCTCTCTTCCTCTCTCCCCTCTCTCTTCCTCTTTCTTGCTTCGTCTCTCTGTCTCCTTCTTCCTCTATCTCTGTCTCTCTCTTCCTCTTTCTTGCTTCCTCTCTCTCTCTCTCTCTCTCACTGTCTGTCTCTCTCCTCCTCATTCTGCTGTCAAGTCGGAGCCAGATCCTTTCCTTGACCCAGGAACCAATGCAGGCTTCAAGGCTGTCTCTGTTTCTTTGCCCTGTTTTCCCCCCTCTCTTTTCTTGACTTTATCTCTTTCTTTGCTCCTTTCACTTCTTTTCCTTCTCCCACATCTTCCTGCAAGGGTGCAGATTTCCCATGAGGGCCCCGACACTTTCTGCCTCTCAGAACTGCACAGAGTGCTGTTTCTGCCTCTCGCCGAGTTTGGATTCTCCGCGCCAGCCTGCAGACACGCCTCGGGCTGCAGCAGAGGGCTGAGGGGCGGAGAGCCTGGGGCTGCCCAGGCACCAGCGGTCCCTGTCTGCCCACTGCCAATGGGTTGTCCGTGTGGACCCCGGGGCTGGTGCTGGCTCCCAAGGACCCATGCATGGCTCCAGGTCTGGGCTCCGGTTCATCTCAACCCCGGTGCCCTGGGAGGGGCTATTTGTCCTCGCACTCTGGTTTAGGGCAGGAAGCGAGAACTTCCGGGCCAAGTGGTGCTCAGGGGGACTCTTCCCGGGAACAACGGGTCCCTTTCTCTGAGGCCTTTGATAAATTTTAATCTTCCTCCTTTGACAAACTTCCCCCGCTTCCCGTGACTGAGGGACCAGGCCAAGCCAGCCCACGTATAGACGCAGCCTCCAAGCTGTCCTGTGCCCGGTAGAAGGGGCCGCTCATGCAGTGCCTCTCGCTGGGGCATGCATCAGGGCACAGAAAGCCACAATTGGGGCCACCAGGTCGCCTGGCGCATTATTTGGTTTGTTATCATAGTTATCATACAGGAAAGAAAAAAAACGTCAGTGCTATAAGGTTCAGATTTGAGTAATTGTAGAATTTTACCATTTTTTTTCTTCCTGCTTGGATTCAGTGGTTTGAAAGTGAGCTGACAAAGTGTCATCTGCCTTTTCCGTAAATGTGTGTGCGGGAATGGAGCCACTGGGCTCGGTGCCGTCAGGTTCTGCCTCCCTCGGGGTTCTGCTTTTCTTTCTTCCCCTCTTTCTTGTTGTCTTGGGGATCACACCTGGTGGTGCTCAGGGCTTTCTTCTCATTCTGTGCTCAGGAATTCCTCCTGGTAGGGCTCAGGGGACCATGTGTGGTGCCGGGGACTGAACCTGGGTCAGCCTCATGCAAGGCAAATGACCTACCCGCTGTGCTATCACCCTGGCCCCTGGGTCCCGCTTTGCTAACATGCTCTATCCACTTGGTCTTTGCAGCCTGTGATAGCCCAGGAGAACAAATGTGGCCACTGTAAGGGAGCAGAGAGAGAGAGAGAGAGAGAGAGAGAGAGAGAGAGAGAGAGAGAGAGAGAGAAAAGAGAGAGAGAATGTTGGTGTGCACCCAGGAAACATAGCTCTGAGCCAGGGCAGGGAGAAGTTTGCACTCCTAAATACAGCAAGACTGTGTAGAGGAGCCCTCACCTCTACCTTGGGGCATCTGCCCCTGCATCCCACCACCCATCCATCAACTCAAATAAGAATTAAGTAGATTATTCCGGTGGCTAGAAAGACAACACAGCAGGTAGGGCACTTGCCTTGCACACAGCCGACCTGGGTTCGCTCCCTGGCACTGCATATGGTCTCTGAGAACTGGGTGATCTCTTGGAACAGTCAGAAATAACTCCTGAGCACTTCCAGGTGTGGCCCCAAAACCAAAAATAAAAAATCCTGACTCTGCTAGATGGAAGCGCTGTGAGTTCCAGGGGTGTGCTCACTTTATCTCCCAGCCGCTCTGTAAATCAAGGCATTGGCTGTTTTCTCCTCAGTAGGGGAGCAAAGGAGCCAAGAAGCCAGTCACCAGCCCAAATCCTGCAGCTGTAAGGCGCTGACTTGCAGTCCCAGGTTCTGTAATGCTGGAGTGAGCCCTCTCCACTGCACCCGGCTTTCCCACTGGAGTGAGGAGAAAGAAGAGGGGGTCTTGGGGGGGTCCGTCAGCTGCCAGGGTGGGAAGGACAAGCCGGGAAGGACTTAGCATCGGAGTTTGGACTCAGCCCTGCCTCCCTGTGCAACGGGTTTCAAATGTCTTGGCTTCAGTAAGTAGCAAACATATAGCCAGAGAGTCGGTAAATAGCCGGAGAGCCAGACGGAGCTGGGCCAAACTGTCACGGCTGCGGGTCTGATTCAGACAAACGTTCTGGCGGGAGCTCTGGAAGCAGCGTCAGGCAGAAGAGCTTCTCCTTTCATGGAAGCTAGGAGGGCTGGAGCCGTATTGGGAAGAAATGGACGGGACCCCTGGTATGCACCCTGCAGGGCGAATGCCTTGTGTATGTGGGACCTACGTAAATAACCTTGATCTCGCCCGTGTTTTCAGTGTTAGAGGTCGATTGCTGATGTCGTTATTTCACTCATCTCAGTGTGCTGGCTCAGATTCTGAAAGTGGTTTACTGCATATGCAAACAAAATGATTCTTAGGAGATAACCTGTAAGTGAAGTCAAGAAAATGATGGAAAATGCATAATACGGGGGTTGGAAAATAAAAAATGTTAAGAGTGGAGTGTTCAGTGGGCAGAAGAAAGATTCCATGCAGGTGTACGGGCAGCGCCTCCGCTGTCCACGTGAGCGGGCAGCGCCTCCACTGTCCACGTGAGCGGGCAGCCCCTCCACTGTCCACGTGAGCGGGCAGCCCCTCCACTGTCCACGTGAGCGGGCAGCCCCTCCACTGTCCACGTGAGCGGGCAGCGCCTCCACTGTCCACGTGAGTGGGCAGCCCCTCCACTGTCCACGTGAGTGGGCAGCGCCTCCACTGTCCACGTGAGCGGGCAGCGCCTCCACTGTCCACGTGAGCGGGCAGCGCCTCCACTGTCCACGTTAGCGGGCAGTGCCTCCACTGTCCATGCAGATGTGCGGGCAGCGCCTCCACTGTCCACTCAGATGTGCGGGCAGCGCCTCCACTGTCCATGCAGGTGTGCGGGCAGCTCCTCTATTGTCCACTCAGGTGTCCAGGCAGCCCCCACTGTACATGCAGGTGTGCGGGCAGCGCCTCCACTGTCCACGCAGGTGTGCAGGCAGTCCCCTTCTACTGGGCCTGAGCGCCCTTGCGCGAAGTGAACAGGGAAACAGTGAGGCAGGGGACGTGCTTTGTCCCGGAGGAGGGAGCAGGATGGTGCTGCCAGGGACGAGGATGGGGAGAGGGCCACGCTCTCGTGGGTGATTCAGAGCAGCCGCACAGAGAGAGCTGGAGAATGACAGTAGAAGTGGCCATGGCCTTGCCCAGGGATGCCCCTGTGTAGGCCAGGAAACAGGGTTAGTGACACAGGCTGGCGTCTATGGCCCCCTTGAAATATCTTGGGCCTCCAAGGCCAAGATATTCCCAAGGGAGACCATGGGTGAAAAATCTTGTGAATGGCAGACTACAGTACGAGGCCAGGGGCGAGTCAGGAGGACGGCAGGAAGGAAGCAGGGTCAGAAGGGGCTCGCTTAGGAAAAGGTGAGGATCTCAGGAATGTCAGAAAATATATCTGAGAATAGTCAGAAAATATATCTTGGGAACTGTAGTCATGGCGTTTTCCCTTCATGCAATGTCCAGGCGTCTCTGTGGCTGTGCTGACCTACTGGGGGTCCCCAGGGGCATAGCTGTCGCTTCATATCGTCTCCGGCGCATGGCAGGCGCTCAGTAAAACTCAGTTAAGTGAATGGGCACAAACGAGCAAGGTGGCACAGGAACAAGAGGGTGAAGGTTAAGGGAACCCCGAGACCCTGCAGCCAGATTTGGGCCTGGCTGATGGAGTCGAGCCTGGTCCCACCAGAGCCCTCCCAGCCCAGTCACTTTGGGCGCTGGGTGGAGTGTTCCTCCACTTCTGTGTCAGAGCTGGAAGTGGGGTAACTGGATTTCATGCAGTTCAGCACCGTTCCTCTGCTATGGGCAGCTCCGTCCCTGTCCAGCAGAAATCAGAGCGTCAGATGAGTTTAAGCCAACAGCTTGTTACAGGTTTCAATATTCCAACGCCCCCACCGGCTCAGGTGCTGGTTGCCCGCAGAAAGGAGTGCGAGTGAGCACTTTTAAGGAGTGGGGTGCAACGGGCCTTCTGCACTCGGGGAGGCAGAGACTTTTCTAGCGAGGGAGTGGGGACACCCCTCTTTCCACTGCAGGGGTCGGTGAGCCCCCTTCTGCCCAGTCCATTCCAGGTCCATCCTGAACCTCAGAATCAGGTGTCATTTGTGTATCAGCTCCTGGAACATAGTTAGCACGAGGCCAGACTTCAGGTTGGCCACCAGAGCCAAGGACAGTATCTGGAGGGGGCTCTGAGATGGACACATGAGGCTTGCTGGGGCGGCCAGCAGCCAAGGGACAGGAAGGGGGCTTGTCCTGGTGCCCTCCCGGCCCCTGTCTCAGGCCCTGCCCAGCACCCAGACCCCACTCTGACACTCGGTCCTGGCTCTCCACCCCAGGCCCCAGCAATGGACACTTGACCTCCAGTCCCCACTATGGCCCCCACCCCTGACCCCAAGCCTCTCACCCCAGCCCTGGCCCCTGCCCAAGCTTCCATCCCGGCCCCCTGCCCCGGCCTCCTGCTCCCATCCAGGCCTCCCAGGCTGTGGCTATGCATAAACCCGTTTCTCCTCTTGTGGAAGGACACACCTGCGGGCAGCTGAAGAAACCCGGTGCTTTGGGGGCTACAAGCTCCCGTCTGCTCAGAGGACTAGCCCCAGGCTTGGGTCAGGATGTGGCAAGACCAAGGAATGAGGGAACCAAAACGGCTCCTGCTGTTGTGAGCCAGAGGAGGGAGCAGCTGGCAGCCCTGAAAGCCCCCACCAAGAAGACCCCTCGGCTCTGAGCCAGGGGGAGCACGTGTCTGGGGCCCAGGGGCCCAGAATCCATCTAGCAAACAAGGCGGCTCTGACCCCACAGGCCACATGCCCTGAGGGTCACCCCTGAGGGTGTCCGTGGCGCTGGCGGACACAGCCTCGTCCTCCTCAGCCCCTGACCCTTCCCGCACCCACGGAGCTGAGCTGCTGCGTCTGCTTTTGTTTTCCTGGAGCATCCGGCAACATGAATCCCCACAGAACCCAATGCCAGAAGCTAGAAATGGAGGCGCTGTGGCGGCCATCCCCGGGCCCTGGAAAGCCCCTCGAACCCCGCCTGGCACTGGGTCTTCTGGGCTCTCTGCGCCCTTTGCACCTGCCTTGGCCTCGGCTCTTTCTTCTGAGAGTCTACCTCACTCAGGGGTGCCTGGGCAGCATCCTTGCCTCGCCTCCAGATCTTAATCGCCAGCTTCCCCCTCCAAGAGAAGCTGCCAGGTTCTGGGCAGGGAGCCTCAGTGTCTCTCTTGACCTGCCTTACCCCCAAATCCCTGCATGCCCGCAGAAACCCGAGCGATGGTTGACCGGCGTGGCCACAAAGGGTAAGGGCTGGAAAAGATAAAGTGTTTGCCGTGGCTGCAGTCACTCACCTGAACACTGGTGCTGCATTAGCTGAGCTTGAATCCCGGGTCTTGCAGCAATTAGACATGTGGGCCTGGGCCAGCCCCTTACTTCTCTGATTCTAGGTTTTTTCCCCTCAGGGCTCTGTGCTCAGGGATCATTCCTGGACTGTCTTGGGGGCCATGAGTTGCCCGTATCAAAGCACACAAGGTGAGCACCTACCAGTTCGTTGTCCTGGCCCTCCTGCACCATCGCTTCCGGGCCTCTGCCATCCTGGGACCATCCCAGCTTTGGGGGCTGGTGGGAGCCACTGACTGTGAGGGAATTAAGTGTCTGCAAGAGTGGCCCCAGGTGGAGAGAGTCAGTTACCCCCACCCGTGGGACAGGCCACATTTGTCTGCAGCTTGTTGTCCTACAGCCTCTGGGCCAGGC
Source organism: Cryptotis parvus (assembly GCA_021461705.1). NCBI lineage: Eukaryota > Metazoa > Chordata > Mammalia > Eulipotyphla > Soricidae > Cryptotis > Cryptotis parvus. The sequence continues at coordinate 658,496 of JAJIBD010021133.1, forward strand.
GCTCCTCTGGGACTTGTGGAAAGGCCCCTGGCGAGAGCCACTGTGGGCTCACTGCAGCCCGCACATTAGTAGCCCTGCACTGAAGCCTGGTCAGGACGTAGCTCTATTCTGTGGAAACATAGTCAGTGGACCGTGGGGTTATAATAGCAGAGTCAGGTGTTGCAAAGAGAAACAACCACCCACCCCACCAGCCCTGGAGCCCACAAATCCTGAATTAGTGACTCCTGGCTCTCTGCCTCCTTACGTCTTAGCCTGTGGGTCATGTCACTCAAGTGGAGGATAAGAGAAAGAAAGAACACTGGCAACTGTAATGGATTTCAGGACATGCAGTGAGTGAGACTTAACTCACAAATCAACCGTGTCCTGAGCCCGGGCTGTGTCGGTCAGCATGAGTCCAGCTGGCATTACCCAGGGTTGAAGGCCAGGGTTCTCCAGTGGGACAAGAGGAAGTCCTCTGCCCTGGGGAGGAAGTGCCCATTGTCCACCTTGGATGCTCCCCTGAGTCTCCGCTGCTGTGCCCACCTCTCCACGGTCACACTGAGTGTTGCAGCTGTGCCCACCTCTCCGTGGTCATGCTGAACATTGTCTGTGCCCACCTCTTATGGTCACACTGAGTGTTGGCTGTGCCCACCTCCCTGCAGTCACACTGAGTGTTGGCAGCTGTGCCCACCTCTCCACAGTCACACTGAGTGTTGGCTGTGCCCACCTCTCTGTGGCCATTTGAGTGTTAGCAGCTATGCCCACCTCTCAGGCCAGATCAGGGTGGTCTCTCCAGACCTTGCCCCCGTGGATGGGCAGCAGGAAGACCTGAGTACCTGGCCCATCCTTTTCCCCCACTCTGCCTGGTGTGTGCAACTTTCATGGCTCTCAAAGCTGCATCCTTGGGTCACCAGTGCATGCACAGGAAGTGGATAAACCCAGCCAGGAAGAACGGATTTGGGGGTCACAGGCATTGTGGTCTGAGCTTTCTCTGACTCAGCAGGAAAAGTTCAGAGACTTCCTCTTTTGCTTCATGATCCCTTCCAGTGGGTTCATCAGCACGTTTGGTATTTCATGAGAGTCTGGTAAGTTCCTGTCAGGGCCATGCTCTTGTGCCAGGTGCTGGGGCCTCAGAAGGCACAAAGGTGAACCCATCTGGGTTAAACCTCATCAAACTCCTGGTTTCAGCGTTATTTTTTGGTCCCTTGGGCCCTTTGAGGAGAGGCACCCTATTTCTCCAGGTATAGAGTTAGGCTTAGGATGTGCACAAGACCTGGTTATCCACCCAACCAAATTTCTAAACCAGTGACCTTGTGCAGTGCACAACAGACACAACTGTCCATGGTGCTGAGTCTCCTGGGAGGCTTTAACAGCAAAGAGAGACAAGAGCAGTGCAGGAAAGGGGGTAGGATTCGGGGGTTCTGAAAAGCACATAAGGCAGGTTCTGACTCAGCCTCTTGGTTCGTCCAAAAGAAGCAACTCAAAGAGGGTGATTTGATAAGAGCAGAAAGTTCATACCTTTAAGAATGAAAATAATCATACACTAAAGACTTTTCTTCTTTTTCTCATTATTTCTATGATATTTAGTATTTCTAGAAACCAAGAGATGGTACAACAGGTAAGGTGCTTGCCTTGCAAATGTCTGACTCAGGTTCAATCCCGGCACCTCATAGGGTCTCCCAAGCACCGCTAGGAGTGAATCCTGAGCAAAGTGCCAGGAGTAAGCCCTGAACACAGCTGAGTGTTTGCCCCACAAAAATAATAAAAATAAATGTGAAATTTCTGAGATAGGGATAAGGAAATCAATCCTTTGCCTGTTTTTGGAGCTTCCTTGGTAAAGGGAGAGTTTATATGCCACCGTTTAAAGCCGTTTCAGCCCACTTCCCAGCACTGCATTTTGGCAGAAGCACTAAATGACTTTAGAGAGTTGGGAGATGGAGGAGCGATGTTTTTATTATTATTATTATTATTCCGAGCTTTTATTTGACTGTATAAATCGTTACACACACTTAAGCTTCTGCCTCAACCAACATCAGGAATTGCATCCACCAATATCGTCAGATCTGCTGCTCCCAGATAGGACCTTAAATTGTGACTCGAAAGTAAAGGAAATAATCAGGGGTGTTCATCATGATCCAACGATCTGGGTCTGGAAATTGACAATGTACTTGGCCCCGGAGATGGCTGGGTGCATGCAGTAGACGTTCAGATTAAAATCTTTCCCAGTGAAGGTGTGGCCCCCAGTCAGAAGCCTGCCTCAAGAACTGGGGGAGAAGGCACCTGGGGTGGGAAAGGGACCAGTAGGACAAAGACAGTTGAAAATGCCCGCTCTGGGTAAGCACTGCATGCTGCTGACTAAAACTGAGTGTTGAAAGTATAAAGTAATAAAGGGATATACATGATAACCCTCCAGTGTTTGTGTTGCAAATCACAATGAGCAAAAGAGGAGAGAGAGAAAGAGAGAGAGAGAGAGAGAGAGAGAGAGAGAAAGGTGTTTGCCATAGAGGCAGGTTGGGAGGGACGTGGGAAGGGGGCTTGGGAGGGAAATGGGCACGTAGGTGACAGGAAATGTCCACTGGTGGAGGGACGGGTGCTGGAACAATGGTATGACTGAAACCCAATCAGGAACAGCTTTGTAATGGTCTATCTCACGGTGATTCAATAAAATAAAAATAGTATTAAAACAAAGGAATAAAATCCTGCCCTATGCTGTTGCCGTGATCTGCCTCTCCCCACCCTCATGGCACACGTGGGTGAGTTCTCTGTCTCGGCTGCTGAGGCTGTGTTATATAACACCACCTCGAGCCGCTACTGTTCATGAAACTTGGAATTTCTAGTAGCAGCTGTGATCACAGAAGCCAGGAAGTGTTGTGCCATGAGAATAATCAAGTATGGCCAAAGAATTCAGGCTGTGTCTTTGAAACAAACTTGCCCCGACGGTCCTAAGGCTGTGGATTGTGCTAGTTGTGCCTACCACCCCACACTACCCTGAGCTCACGGCCTAAACGCGTTCTTGGTTTTTGTTGGGTTTCACGTAGAATATCCATCCCAGAAGACCCTTGTCCACAGTGTGGGCCAGTTCTCCCCTGAACTCCCTCTCTGCTCCCTTGCCATTTGCTCTGGGGTGGCATTTCACTGATGTGGTACATGCATCCGTCAGCTGGTGTCTTGTAACAAACACCCCCAGCACAGAGAGGCTTTCTGGCTATGTTCTGTGGCACAGAGCCCACGGCATGTCTGAAGCTAGGTCGTCCAGCTCACAGTCTCATACAAGGTCACAGATGAGATGTGGGCCAGCTCTGTGGTGACCTCGGGACTTGGCGGTGGGAGGCGTGTCCAGCAGGAATCACCAGGGGCCACTTTAGAAGCTGTAGAGCAAACCACAGATTTTAATGCTTAATTTGGAGATCATCTCTGCCTCACCAAAATAGAAACTCAGGAAGGGCAAAGCTGTTTCTGGTTTGTTCCTCACCATGTCCAGAGTGCCCACAACTCGCCGTTGTCATTCAGTTATTTCATGAATGATGGATCTGAATACAGACTCTTTTGCTCCCTTGAAGAGTCAGACTTTGTCTCTCTCCCATCCCCTCCCTTCTTCTCCCCCTCCTCTCCCCTCCCCTCCCTCCCTTCTCCCCTCCTCTCTTCTCCCCTCTTCTCCTTTCCGTCCTCCCCTCTCCCTTCTCTTCCCCTCTCTTCTTCTCTTCCCTCCCCTCCCTCCTCTCATTTCCCACCTCTCCCCTCCCCATGAGACCAAATGGACTTGAAGAATTTTGTGTATCCAAAGGTTATGTCAATATGAAAATGCATTAAGAGAAATTTGTGAGGCCAATCAGGTGGGCAGAATATTGTCTGTGCAAAGATGTTGGTGCCTTTATAGCCCTGAAGCCTGTGACTGTGTCACCCCATCCCCAAGGCAACGAGGGGCTTTGCAGCTATGACTAAAGCAGCGAGACTGCCTTCAGAAAGTCACTTGAAGCACTCAGCCAGGCCCACATCCTTCCCTGACAGTGGAACCTTTCCCAGGAGTCCAGGAAAGATTGTGCAGGGAAAAGGCAAGATGGTCACGGAGAAGAATTGATGCCTCGTGGTTCCATCTGAGCCATCAGGGCCGTCAGGACAGAGTCTGCTAGGAGCCGAGGGTCCCCTCTGCTGAGCGTGGGCCTGAGAACGGGCACCTCCTCCTCCATCCACACGGGACTTAACCCAAACTAGCCTGAGTGGGCCGAGACTCCCGGAGCCACCAGGAGAAGCACCTGCTTCTTAAAGGGCCCTCCCGAATGGTGTGTGACACCTGGCGAGCAGGACAACTCTCGCGAGTGCTCAGCCCTGCCGAGGCCCAAACTCACGACCGCACACAAACTCGGCTTGAGCTCTCCTGGTGTGTTCCCATTCCCAGAACTCAGCTTTTTAGTGCTGCAGTTTTCCTTCTCGAGACTGACATGAGGCTTCTGTTCTCTGGGACCATAAATGCTGTAACTTTCCTATCCACAGGGGTTTCTGTGATCACTTGTGATGGCAGAAGGTAGAAACAGTGACTGTGCCAATCACGACGCCCTTCCTAGCTCTGTGAGACTGAAGGCTTCGGGAATCACACAGCAGACCCTTGGCGCCCGGTTGGCGTCATCAGTGCAGTCCAGGGGCTGTAAATTCTCAGCCCGGTAGGGAAGCCTGATTTTCAGGCAGCGTTCTGATAAGCGCCAGAGATGGCACCAGGTGGGCAGTGCATTCCAGAGTTTTCAGTCCCCACCACAAGGGTGAACAGACCTGGCCACATCCCTTAGTTCCTGGTAAAGTTTAGGGGACAAGAAATTCGTCCCTTGGTGTTTGTTTCTGGGAGTGCTGGCATCACCCTTGGAGCTCAACATTGAAACACTTGATTGCCCTGAGAAACACAGGGTGTCGCACACACACGCTCATGTGTCTGTGTGTGTGTGTTCATCTTATTGCCATCTCACTTGCAGACAGACTAAGCCACGAAACAGCGTGTTTGTAACAGATAGAAGCACTGTGTGATGTTCCCTCACATCACGGGCAGTCAAGCTTAAGGGGTGTGCGTGTGGCTGTGTGCAAAGAGCCACGGCCGGTTGCCTCCCTCCTCACCCCTGCGCTGTCGCCTGTTACCAGCCTGCTGGGGTTCTTGTGACTCTGCCTATCCAATGCTGGGTGTCCAAAGCCAACCCCGCTCTGCTGCTCCTCTGTTCCTGGGGGTGCCGTGTGGGCGCACAGCATCGGCCTCACCTCTGCTCGACACCTGTAGGCCGGGGTCTAGGAGTCCGAGAGGGGTGAGAAAGCAAACACAGAGGCAGGTCCTGCCTTGGGCCGTCTGATAACTTTATGGGACTTAGTGGGTTTGTTCGGGCGCTTAAATACTGACTCTCTAATTTGGATTTGGGGGTGTCCTCTTAAGTTTCGAACCCCGGGAGGCCTCCCTTGCCTCACCCTAGATTCACCCACAGTGGGCTCTGAGGATGGCTGAGCCGCCCTGTCTGTTCTTCCAGATTCATCCCAATGGATGGTTCGTGTGTTCCTGCACTAAAGCTGTCCCTCCTGAACCATCATTAACCTCCCAATCCCCCACTCTCTCCTCAGAGTGCCAGCCTGGAATATTTCAGGGGCATTTTGATTTATTTTAAAATAGGCTCTTCTTTATTCGCTATGGAACTTTGCCATGTGCTCTGAGATTATTGGCCTGGGGGAAATATTTCAAGTTTGGCGTTTCACTCCTTAATTGATTCATTGGGTTTGGGCGATCAGGCTGACCTCTTCAGTCCTAGTCTCTTTCTGGAAAACAAAAGGAGAAGGGTCAGCAAGTGTCCTGCCTTATACGTCCAGCTGGACAGAGCACCGCACTCAGAGGTTTGGGGCCTCCGCTCCAAGGCCCCTCTGCTTCTTGAAGGCAGAGAACATCTCCGTCACCAGCCCCAATCTCCAGCCAGCTCTGCCCAAGGCTTGACAGAGGCAGGGATCAGCCTGATCGGATGAGAATTTCCAGGGCTCGGGTTGATTGGGTTTAGCTAAGCCAAAATCCTCTTAAGAAAAACCGTTCATGAGTTCGTCTAATTGACTCGTCTGGCAGGGAGCAGTTTTCATTCTGTGTCTGTGCATTTGTCGCTTGTTCTGAGCAGAGCTGCATTTCCTGGATCCCCTTCCCTCCTGCGTTCACAGGGTGCTGAGATTCAAGGGTGGTGACAGGAAGCAACCTCTCCAGGGGGAGGATGGAGTCCTAAGGAAGGGGCTGTAGAAATGTTGGGGACTTGGAGCCAAGAAACTGGTTCGTGTGCCCCAAATCTATGTGGGCAGGGTGCCGCCAGCCCTCGGGTGAGGTCTCGGGGCGCCTTTGCTGGGTCCCGACTGTGTGGCGGGGACCTGTTTTGGAGTCCGGCTGATCCACACAGTGACTGCAAGTTCACAGTTTGAATCCGTTTGTGCCTCTCTGTCATAGTCACCTGTGAATCTGAGGCCCGGGTGAGGCCCGTTCCCCATGTGAGAGTCTTCTGGCCGTGCTCCTGGTCCTCCTGGCCCTCCCATAATTCCCCCAAATCCCCTCTGCATTTCCTGCCAACATCACCATTTGGACTCTTGCAAATAGTCCTCAAAATGTGACCCAGAGCCGCCGATAAACCGGTGCTTGTGACTCAGACCCACTGTGTGCGTCTGGGAATCCTGTCCTCCCCCGCCAGCCGTCCCTCCCAGACCCGAGCGTGACGTGTGTCTGCCACATTTGTCCACGTGGATGTCTCCGTTCTTTGATGGTCCCACAAAGGTTGTTCTCCCTGTCACTAGCCGTGAGCCTGCACGGCATCATTTATCCCGTTAGAACCAAGAGATCCTGCAGCACGCCGAGAGGGCTTCCAGCACTTATTCACCCCCTTGGGACCAGGGGACCCCACAGCACTCCCAGCAGGTTTTCAGCAGCCTCTTGGGCAGCGCGTGGGGTGCTCCCGAGCCCACACGGGTCTTGCGTTTCCTCAGCTCCGGAGTGTTTAGTTGCCCCCTTGTCTTGGGTGGTGTCTTACTGATGACCCTGCTGGTGACTCAAGGCCAAGGGGACTTTGCAGCACCTCTGGGTGTGAGCTCGGTCAAAGGGAGAGCCTGCGGGTCACTGCCACTTTCACGTGAGGTCGACCACAGCCTTAGGCCTCTTCACGTCTGCCCGTGTGGGGCTCGAGGGGGTGATACCTCTGGGCAGCTCTGACTTGCTCACCGTGGCACGGATACTTGTTTTCGCTGTTTCTGACCTTCCCTTCTGGTTCCCTGACTTGGCCAGGTGGATGCTCGGAGGCCCGAGTCTCGTCTCCATCCACGTGCACCCTCAGAGCCGGCTCTCATCCTGTTCTGTCTCCCTTTCTAAGCTGCTTGTCCACCTGTCCAGGCTGGTCCTCTCGGGTCCTGCAGGGCCCCTGCCCTCTGTCTTTCTCCGTCTCACCCAGAGTCATGCTCAGAAATAGCTCCTCTGACTGCAGCCCAGAAAAGTGTGTTGCATCCGACTCTCCGCCCCCTGAAGACTCAAAGACTGCCGGGACCACCTTTCCTCACCCTCCCGTCACCCACCTTCATTTCAGCCCTGAGCTTCTTTCTCCCTTGAAGAGGTGCTTCATGCTGGGTTTGTTGCACTGCCATCCCTCTCCTCATGGGGTACACGGAACCTTCCCTCCCTACCCCTTCCATAAATCTGATAATGTTTCTTCCTCAACGAAGCCTCTCCTGATCACCAGGAAGATTATTGGCACTGATAGTTTATTCTCCAGTAAGACAACTCTGCCTTCTGCTGTAGACCCTGCCTCGTGCGGTGAAATCACTCATATCTATGACCTGTGAGTTATCCACGGGAAATAGCCAGCATTATGTATGACTTGTGAGTTATCCACGGAGAGCAGCTAGGATTATATAGCTGTATACCCTACAGGAATGGCTCACAACATATACTGCATATAAGGCAAGTGGATAAATGGGGTGAATAGATAATTTGATAGATGGACAACTGAATTAATGGATGAATGGACAGGCAAGCAAATGGGGGATGGATGAGTGGGTGTGTGAATGGGTGGAATACAATGGAAGAATTAATGGGTGGGTAAGGAGCTGAATGAATGGAGATTTGGATGTATGGATAGTAAATGGATTGATCAGTGAAAGAATGGATGAGTGAATTTTATGCATGAATGGTTGGATGGATGGATGGATGGATGGATGGATGAATGGATGGAAGGATGGGGGGGATTGATGGTTGGTTGGGTGAAGGATGGATGGATGGATGGATAAGTGGGTGGATGGATGGATGCGTGAATGATGGATGGATGGATAGGTGGATGGATGGATAAAGAGATGGATGGATGAAGGGGTGAATGAGTGGGTGAATGGGTGGATGAATGGGTGATGGCTTTATGGATGGATGGATGGATGGATTGGTGATGAATGGATGGATGGGTGGATGGATGGATGGATGAATACATGCATGGGTAGCAAAATCTGAGTAGCTTCCAGGGCTCCTTTGGGTTTTAGCATCAGTAAATTGAAGCTAAACAGATTTCAAACAATTCATCAGTGCCTTTGGCTCATGCCACAATTTGTTCTGCTCTAGAAGACCACCAGGGCAACACGAAGTCTAGATGGAGATGACTCTTCCCTTCTCCCCACTAGGGAATACACAGACGAACAAATGGACTGAAATATTTCCCCGAGGCTGCTGCCTCCCATCTCTGTTTATGAGTGACGGTGCTATCAGTAGTAGAATCGCGGTAGCAGTTGTCAGTGTGGGGACCGGTCTGTGTCCCAGCCTGTCCATCTCACCTGTCCCCAGCATCATCAGCGTCGTTCTTTGAGCAATCCTGGGAGTCAGTCGAGTCACACCCTGACCGCTCACAGTGAGAGCTCTGGGCATTCTGGAGCTCGTCCTAATTCCTCCTCCAGTGCTGCCCTATAGGGATGGGCTTGAGGATAGAATGAGGCAGTGCACCCTGGCTGGTCCCTACGGCACTTGGAGCAGGTGTCATCGGTTCATCTCGCTGGAGACGATGCTGACTCAGGCTCAGGAGGTCCCCAGGTATAGAGAATGATGGGCAGGAGGGTGAGGGCAGGGCCCAGCCGGTGGCACTCCAGGTGTCCAGGGACAACTCTGGGAGTCCTGAAGCTCCTGCCAGTTCCTATTGTAGACACCATTGTTTCTCCCACTGCTTTGCAGCCACGTCCGTCTCGGGTCAGCGCATTGACAGGCTGTCTCGTTTCCTCCCTGCTTCTCCATGGCAGCTTTGAGCGTGGGGCCTTATCCTCTGCACAGAAAGAATCTTGCTGCAAATCTAATAATTTAGTAGATTGGGGAACGTCATCCATATGCAGAGACATGAGCGGAGTGATTTCCCCGCAGGAGCCGGGGAGAAGGAGCTAGAGGAGACTTGCAGAGATCTGCAGGGGGTGAAGCCCTCAAGTTCTCGCCAGCGGTTTTAGTCTAGTGACTCTCAGAAGCATTCGATCCTGGTGTCAGCACCTTCTCCACGCCTTTCCTTCCCAGCTGCCCGGTGCAGATTGGCAGCACTATGGGATTTCTCACCTCAGAGAGTGTGGAGCATCACTCAGACTTTCGGAGTCGATTCAGGTAGATAAAAAGCCGCGTGTCTTTCTGCTTTACTGTGAAATAACTTCAGGGAGGCTCAAACACGGTCACTGCCGGCATTCCACTTCTTTTCCACTTTACTTTTAATTCGGGCCAGCAGTGCCAACATGGGTGCTGATCTTAATGATTAATTGCTGAAGGGGACGTCCCTTCACGGCACCCGGGGCTGCCTCCCCAGGTTCATTCAAGCTTGTTCCCTGCACTCAGTGCCTCATGCTGATCTCTAGCTGCTACAAACCTACCCCATAGCGACTCTTCCCTCCTCGGCTACCGTAGTTCTGCTGATCAAGTTTGAGCTTCAGGAAAGAGGTGTGAAGTGGAACTTTTATCTGATGCACTGGTTCAGAGTTCTATCTTCAGCTTTGGAAGCGAATCTTTCCCGAGCCAGATGGTCACAAAGGTCTCAATGAAAGCACTTGAGCAATGTTTTGTTTTGTTTCGTTTTTGCTTTTTGGGTCCACCCAGCGATGCTCAGGGGTAAGTCCTGGCTCTGCACTCAGGATCTACTCCTGGCGGTGCTTGGGAACCATATGGGATGCCAGGGATCGAACCCAGGTTGGCTGCGTGCAAGGAAAATGCCCTCCCGCTGGACTATCACTCAAGCCTCTTGAGCAATGCTTTTTGGGGAAGGTTTTAATAGATATTTTTTTGCAATACCGAAGGGGAATGATGCGCATTTCTTTTCCATAGGCAACCCCCACTCCCCGCCATCAAGTGAAACCACTTAGCGGTACCAAATGTGGGCAGTATCTTTTAGGAGAATGCTTAATGATCTCCCTCAAAATCACTTTGTTGGAGGGGGCAGGGGCATATTCAGTCAGAGGTTCTGGGAGCAGTGACGTCTTTACTTGGGCTATAGCGTGTTCTTTTCATGGGTAGTGCTGACCCACCCAGGACAGGTGGCTTAAATAAAGCCCCCTGTGTTTTAGCATAGTTCGTGATTCTGCTGTCCGATGTCCTAGAGCGGCGAGACTGGCGGGCAACTAGACCCAAGAAGCTCCTCCCATGCTAATCCATCTTGCCTCGCAGCTCTGTAGTGCTCAACGGCAAATTGTTTATTAAAGGCACTGAGAAGTCCTGCACTTTGGATAGGACAGCGCTCTTGGCGCTGACTTAGCATTAACCAAGCATCTAAGCTGCTCTTGGGGGCCGATTTGGCATTAACCAGGCCTCTAGGACAGCCACTCATTGGGGCTGACTTATGAGTGTTCACCAAGTGTCTTTGACCAAGGGTGCTACCATTGACTGAGTGTCTTTGACCACAGAAACCTCTGGTGATGGGGAATGTTTCTAATCTCACAGACCTCCTGCTTCCAAGTAGGTTTAGAAAGCGTTCAAAAGTAAACGGGGCATTGGGTAAAACAACTTTTGTTTTAGTTCAGACCAACTTGCCTGGCCTTTTCTACACCCCCTTTTTATATTGTCCTAGGATTAGAATATAAGCAGATGGGGGCTGGGGTGGTGGCACGGTGTGCTGGGGACAGAGTCACTCCCAGCTGCGTGAGCTCCTCCTAAGATGGGAATAACCCCTGAGGACCCCAACATCAGTGGGAGTAACCCTAAGTACTGTCAGATGGGACCCCAATGTCAAACAATAAATATATGTATACATCTAACTGATAAAAGTGATGTAGAATCAACTTCACTTATCTTTCAAAATGTAAGTAGACAGGGTCATTTGTTAAAAAAAGTTTATTATATGCATGTTCCCTTTTATAAAATAGCCGCTGATGACTGCTGGCTTCAGAGGCCTTCTAGAAATGCTTCTCTTCCCCTTCACTGCCCTGTAGCCTCTCGAATCCAGAGGGAGGAAGCCAGGATGAGCCAGAGGCCTCGGAGCTAGCCGGGGACGGGCCTGGGGAGCGGGAGGCGATGGTTATCGGAGAAGCGGGCAAGACACTCATGGAGGGGTTTATTATCTCTCTGACCTTTTCTTTTCTCTGCGGTGTGTGCTGGAGCGATCAATAAATGCTTCCCAAATTCCACCCTGGCCGGAGCAAGCCTGGACAGTCTCAGCGGCTAAGAATCTCTCCCCATTATCGGTCGGGCATTTTATTCGTTCCTCAGCAGAAGTCGCTCCTGCTAATTTGCTAATTCATCCCTGTGCTTCTGCCAGCCGCTGGCTGGGCTCTGCCATCCCGGGCCGGCTCTCTCTGCGGCCAGACCCGCAGTCTGGGTGCTGCTTTTAGTGGAATTAAGTCCCCGAGGGCGTAGCAGGTCCAGGAGTAGCAGAGAGGCCCCACTGTCCCCAGAAGGCACATTGTTCGTGGAGTCATTGGAGAGAACATTTTTTTTCAAGACTTCTTTTTAAAGCCCTGTTCCTGCAAAGTTCTGCTGTCTCAGGTAATCGTCCTGTTCTCCTGCACCCTGCTCAGGTCAGAGGCTCCAGCACTGCGTTCATGCACCAGCTCCTAGGACCCACGTCAGTGCCTGCTCCAGGAGCACACTCGGTCTCTCGGAGATTCAGGCTGTTGATTTTTCTTTTAAAAAATTCACAGAATTATCACACATGTTGGTGAGGATGGAAAGGGTCAGCCCTGCTGTGGCCCGTCATGGCCTCCTGTGCAAGGGCCGCCCCTCTGCTCAGGCCCGAGGGAAGTGTTGGCAGCACCTCTGCTTCCTAGGGAGAAAATGCAGGTGCAGAGAGGCTCAGACACTTGCCCAGGGTCACACCTGCGGTCCAGGACAGAGGTACGGTTGCAGGCGTGGAGGCAGAGACTGCTCTTGGGCAGGAAGCGGCTTTCAGGGCATGGTTCCGCACACCACAGTCTTCCTCGGCTGCCCCTGGGCTCCGTTTTTCAGAAAAGCTTTTAAGGCAAGGCCATCCCAGAATGATAAACTGAGGCTCTGGAGAGCCTCCAGCTGGCCCCCAAGCCGGGACTCCCGCCCAGCAGTCGCAGGTTCAAGTCAGTCCCGCTGGATCCTAATCCCGTTGGGCACTGCCGGCCTCACCACCTCCAACAGCTCTTCCCTCTGCTGCTCTCATGTGCGCTCACACTCCCCACGCTGGAGCACGCACCCCCAGGCACACATGAACAGTCACACCCAGAGATGCACACAGGAACATCCAGAGACACAGGGACATACCCACAGATACATACATGCAGACACACATGCAGAGACACAGACACACGTGTGCACACGTAGCATGTAAACACACACAATCACACAGACACACACTGCTCTATGCACCCCACTCTGGAGCATGGTGCCAAAGGGGTGGCATGGCCCCTCTGTCAGAACAGGGGCACCCCACCATCAGGGCAGACATATCTGATGCATCCACAGAGGCTCCCCAATGTCCCTCACGCATCCACAGAGGCTCCCCAACGTCTCTCACGCATCCTCAGAGGCTCCCCAACATCGCTCACCACCAGGGATGGCTCTTCGCTTCTGACCAGACTTGGGACCAGGAGCCCTCACAAGGAACTGGCTGGCCCGGGAACAGCCTGGGACGACCCCATGGAGGTGCTGGGGACAGAGAGTGCCCAGATGCACCAGCACGTGGGGACACTTAGGAGCGAGGCGCCCAGACTCCAGCTCATGGGATCCTTTCAGCTTTGGGCACCTGAGTCACCTAGGCTGAGCAACAGACCCCTGAGAAACAGATGCAGGATGTTTCGAGCAGCAGGGCTGGGAAGGTGCCCCCCAAGTACTTGGCCACGGCCACCTGCTCTTTTGTTCCATTGCACGAGGCTGCGACATGAGAGATCTGAGGACGTCTTGGTTCCTTCCCTGTCCTCTCCTTCACCACACATGCCCCGCGTAGCGCACAAAACAGTGTGTGTTTATAGTGGAAAGGACAGGGTTGGTGAGGTGAGGGGTCCGCCACCAGTCCCGGGGACTGTTTCCTGCACCCCTCAGTCCCGTCCAGGACAAGGCGGAGCCACCAAAGCCTGCTGTAGCCTCGGAAGGGGCAGGCGAGCCCTGGGGACTGCCTGGCCCACTGGTGTGCACTCACGGGGTTTTAATCAATTGATAATATCACCTGGCAGCCGGCTGCCACTTGGGTTCCACAAAGAGCCATGGTGGGTTCTTGGTGTGCACATCTCTGGGTGTGCACACACTTCTGCAATCCCTCCCTGCGGCAGAGACTCGGGTCGGGATCAGAAGGCAACTGCGAGGCCCCCTCCTGGAACATGGGCGGGGGCCAGGAGCACTTCCCTTGCAGGGAAGTGGACCCCCAAATGGGGGAAGGAGAAGAAGGCAAATGCCAAGAATGTTGGGGGGAAGTGAAACCGTCATATGACTGCGGTCGCCCTGAACGGGCAGGCAGAGGGGGCTCTGGACTTAGCTGAGTCACTTGGAAAAGACTCTCGCCTCTGTCCTGCTCGCTGCAGTTTCGGCTCTTCACATCTCCTTTTCTGCTGGAAGGAGAAAGAGCAGTGGGGAGCACTCCACAGGGGAAGCACTCCTCAGGGAAGCCCCAGGACCCGGCACCCGTGCTCTGTCCTCAGGCCCTTAGTCCCAACCTTCCCCAGACATCAGAATAATCTTCCCCCAAGTCCCAGATCGCAGTCAACTCCTGTGTGACTGTCCCTCCTGCTAGATAGACACATGCTTCCCAAGGTTCACATTCCCATGATCATGCTGACCATTCTCAGAGTAGTGCTGGCTGGGGGTCGGGGTGCAGTAGGCGCTCAACACATTCATAAATTAGAGGCGGATGGGTGGATGGATAAGTGGATGATGTGAAGCATGCACTGATGGGCGGGTGGATGGAGTGAGTCGATTTTTCATTGGTGGATGGATGGATGGTTAGATGGATGGATGGGTGGGTGGATGGATAGAGGATAAGTGGATGCTATATATTATATATTAATGGATTGATGATTGGGTGGATGGAGTGAGTAAATTTTTCACTGGTAAATGGATGGTTGCATAGATTGTTGGATGGATGGTTGGATGGATGAATGGATGGATGGTGGGATGGTTGGATGAATGGTTGGATGGATGGATAGATAAAAAATAGATGATGTAAATTACACTGTATGGATAGATGATTGGAGTGAGTATATTTTTTTCATGAGTGGATGGATAAATTGATGGGTAGGTGGGTGGAGGGGGTATGGAAGGTTGGAGAATGGGAGCTGCTATTCTTTGGGGGACAGAGGTGTGGGATTGTACTGAGGTAGAGGAGTATTCACAGTCGCCAAGAGCCAGGCCTTAGGTTCAGATGGGCATGATTTGTGTTCTAGTGATGTCTTCGCTGGGGCCAGTTTATCTCATCTGCAGTATGGGGAGTCCTTCCTTCAAGGACTGTGTGACCAGAGTGAGGTGCACAGTGCTACACAGAGGAACCCTCTGAACTTGGATGTGATGTTCCTGCTAGTGATGGAGAGAGGAAGGAAGAGGAGAGTCGGCCATGCTGCTTTGGGGTTCTAGCTCCCTGCTTCGACAGCTGTGCCAGGCCCCAAGAGATCCCTTCCTCTTCTGTTTGCCTTTGATGTTCTTACCTGGTCGAGCACAGGTATACAGGATGGTCCAGTAGAATGTACCAGAGACACTCCACAATGGAACCCACACTGAGCAGAAGCTCTGGGATGACAGTAGGATGGGACATGGGGTGCCGAGGGTGCCCATGGATGGTCCCTGGAGCTGGCACACAAATGGCACAGGAGTGGCACGTAGGAATGTTGCACCTCAAGACTCGGTAAATAGATTCTTGAGCACCTCTGCTCCCCTCCTTGTCCACGGCGGAGACTTCCCTGCTTACTTGTCATGTAAGTGTCCATTGCGGGTTGTTTGCTGACAGGGCTGGCTTTGCCCTTCTCCCTGCACCCCCAAGGCTGGCGCCCATCCCCAATTCTCAGGGCCTTTGCTTTGGGTGGATCTTACCTCTCCCCAGCTGTGGTTCTCCTGTCAGCCATGAAGGAGGAATAAAGGCCTCTTCGGGGCTCCCTCTGAGTCCCCATGCAGACATGGCGGCCAGTCCAGGACAGCTTCACTGCAATGACTGTGCACTCACTGACTGCTCCAACCCACTACAGGGCAGCGGCTGACCTGGGCTGTGGGACTTGGACAGAGCTGGGATCTGAGCTTGACCACACTCAGGGCCCCAGGGCCCATAACTGGCTACGGTTTAGTCATCTGTCAAAGATGGGAGCAGTCTCCACTCTGTGTATTTGCTTTTTCTCTCCTTAGTAAGCCACTTCCTTCCACCATGGATTTCAGATAGGGTGTGAAAACTCAAACAGAAGAGATGCAAACACACTTGAGTGTTACAGGCAAAGAGAAAAATCAGAAGAAGAAAAATTAATCCATGGGCCAGAGCAGTAGAACAGCGGGTAGGGCGTTTGCCTTACACAAGGCCAACCTGGCTTTGCTCCCCAGCATCCCATATGGTCCCCTTTAGTACCGCCAGGAGTAATTTGAGTACAGAGCCAGGGGTAAGACTGAGCATCACCAGGTATGACCCTAAAAATGCAAAATAAATAAGCAAATAAAATAAATCCAGTCTTAGGAAAATTCAGGAACTTAGTTCATTCCCTGGTAGGAAGAGAACAGCAGCCATCGCTCTCTCCCGGGTAGCCGGGCTTCTGGGCAGAGGCTCCTCCCTATACCTCACCCTTATCTGGCTGAGTGACCAGTCTGGGACAGGACAGCCTCTTGGCTCTGTCCCACAGATGATGCCTGCGCTGTGGGGTGCTGCCTTCTCTTGGTCTCCCTGCCCACTTCAGTCACGCTCCTGTTCTGCGGCCCTGGAAGTGGCATCGTGTGGCGGCTACAGCGGCCCTCATGGCCATTAAAACCTTCCTGGGGAGCCTTTCCTGCAGGAAGAGGAGCCGCCCTTGACAGCCTGGCCATTGCCGAGCTCCAAGTAGAGTAATTGCAGCCCTTGTGTCTCTGGTTCCTCTGAGCCTCTGTGGAGTGTCCTTGTGCTGTGTCCTCCCTGCTGGGCTCTGGGCTCCTGCTGGCCTTGTCAGGGGTGTTGGATGTCCTCGAGGTGGGGGGGTCATCACCTGTGATGGGCACGGGCTGCTCCTGACCTCTGGGTACAAGAAGTCCAGAGCAGGCTGTGGGCTGTCAGGCAGATACTCCCTTGGGGGCTTGGTCCCAAGTGCCTGGGAACAGTCACGTTTCTCCAAGCGTCTCAGTTGTGGAGGCACCAAAGCATGGGATGACAGGCCTTGCTGCCTAAGGTGCGACCGGAATTGTGACGAGCGCTCTGCCAAGTGACTCTAGATCTGCAGCTTCACTGCCATCTTGCCGTCCCTCACAGAGCAGGGAGGGTACCCAGGTCTCACTACCACCATCTACTTGGAGAGTCCCCATACTCCTCTCTGGCCCTCGCAGTGAGTTGGCCCCAGGGAGAAGGACCCTCTTGGCCCCCTCCTTTAGAAGATGATGAGACTGAGGGTCAGGAGTGGACCCGTGGATTTGCCAAGTTTCCAGTGAAAGAAAAGAATCCGGATTTAGGTCTGCACCCAAGCTCTTAAAGGAAGCTCATCAGTGTCTCATATGTCCATGCCTGGTCACTCTGTCCCCCTTACCTTTCCTTTTGTAAGAAACAGCTAGACTCTGCCTACACCCAGTTAGGATGGAGTTACACTGCTGACGGTAGGACAGCAAGAGGGGCGGAGTCTGTTTCTTTGGGCTCACAGAGGGCTGAGGCTTCCCGAGAGGTGCCCCTGATGAGGTACGGCCCACCAGGATCATCTTCCTTTTGATCTGCTCAGAATCAGACTGATGAGGGCCTCAGTTCCTTTGCCTTGTGAATTGCATAATCCCGGAATGTTGCTTCTCACACTCCTCGGTCCCAGCAGCCGCCAGGGAGGGGTTAGACAGTGGCTTGGTGCACCGCCACCATTGGGATCCTGTCTGCCTGACTGCAGAGATAGTATAGTGGTTAGGGCCTCTCACCAGCCGACCTGAATTTGATCCCCAGTATTCCATATGGTCCCCAGAGCCGACCGAGAGTGATCCCCAAGTGCTGAGCCAAGATTACCACTGGCTGTGGCCCCAAAACAAGCGAAAGACAGAATTCTGCCTGACACAGTTAGGCCTACACCCAGTCATGCTTGAGCATAGCTAAGGCTCTGCCCCTTTGCCCCACGTCATTATTACTCATTTACATTGAAGTTCATGCACATTGAAACATTTTTATCTTGTATACAGCTAGGACAGATGAATGCAGCCCGTGTAGACCGTGCCCGCAAGACAGCAGAGAAACCTTCATTTCCCGCATGTCCCCTGGGCTCCTCCTAGTCAGTACACACACATTCACACACATGCACACATATACATCCAAGCATACATGCACACACCTACACACATGCACGCACGCATGCACACGCACATGTTCCTAATTTTTCGAAAGCTGATGCTTATCGGCAGTCCCTGGCCAACAGCGTGTTGGTCAGCAGGAATCAGCTTTCTTCCCATTTTCCTGAGCTCGGGTCCAAGTGCTTCATGAGATATGTTGAAGGCAGAAAGACAGCGGGAGGCCAAGCTGCCCAGGGAGGGGCGTCCTGTGTCTGGAGTCCACTGCTCATTCCGGGCGCAGGCCTCACATCACCACTATGCCTCCTCAGAAGCCGGTGAGAGGCCCTGATCTGCCTCGGGCCAGCTCCCTTTTCTGATTGCTGGGGAAGGGATTGGTGGCACTTGGTCTCGTGGCTTTGCTCTCAGAGACAGGAAAATGCTCAGCTCGTCCCAGGCTCATGGGATGTCAGGGAAGCCTCTGTCACTGGGTCTCCCAGCACTGGGGGCCTCTGACTCTGTAGAGGTAGGTGTGAGTCAGCAGGAAAAAGGAAATCAGTGAATAAGGGAAGAGCCAGAGGGCAGCAGGGCCTCCTGAGAAAGGGACAAAGGTGGACTCGGACAGACAGGCTGCAGCTTTGCGGTACGCACCACGTTACGTTACCATTTGCCCCCTTATTCTCTCGCTCTCACACTCACTCATGTTCTCTCTCTGGCTCTCTCTTGCTGCTCTCCTCTCTCCTCCCTGCCCAGATCACCCTCCCAGGGCTCTGATGCCCTTGTGTATGGAGATGGCGGGCAGCACCAGAGCAGCCTCGTTCTGCCCTTTGCCAGCGAAGTTTCGCCCTGTCCTCCTCCCTTTGAGTCTCTCACCACCTAACACACCTCGAGCACAGAGTCTGCAGAGGACGGAGCCGACGTCCGGTGCAGGGAGGTAGCGTGTTTTTGGGCTCACCGTCCAAACCAGGCCCTAAGAGCCCAATGCAGAGATGCGTCGGTCTCGTGCAGTTCCTGCTGGGGCTATTTCCTCCTGCACCATCCAGAAAGATGTGGGTGAGGTACCCCCGGCCTTTCCTCTTGAAGCCTGTGGAGAATTCTCAGCCCCTTTCACCTCATGTCCACTTCGTTCCTGTGTCTCTTCCGTCCCTGTGTCTCTTCTGTCCCTGTGGCCTCATTTTCTCTCTCCTGCCTCTGTCTTTTTAGAGACCCTCTGCAATTCCCACTTCATTCCTCCTCTTCCTCTTCGACGTGGAAGTGTGCACCCCTAGAAAGTGTTTTCCAGGCTTATTGCCCCTTGCTGGACACTTCAGAAATCATAACATCACACACACAGACACACACACACAGACACACACAGACACACAGACACAGACACAGATACACAGACATACACACAGACACACATACAGACACTCAGACACAGACACACACACACACACACACACACACACACACACTGTCCCCTGGCACCATTAGCCTTATGAGAAGAATCCCATAAAGACCAATGCTGGCGATCTCTCATTTAATTTTTCCAAAGATTTGATTTTTTTTTTCAATTTAAAACTCAAAAATGCCATTAAAACTCTTGACCAGATCAGCTGTATCTTTAAGTGTAAAATCCATTTTGGTCAGTAGAGCTTGGAATATGGTTAAGTACTTATTTTTATTGTCTAGCTGGGCCTGGTTTTTAACTGCAGGTGGAGAAAGAATCAATATTGTCTAAAGACACGCCGGCCGTCCCCTGCCCTATCTCCAGTCCAAGCTCCGGGGAGTGGCTGAGGCCCTGGACGCCTTTGGCGCACGGGGTCTGGGAGCACGGCCCAGGCCTCTCTCCTGGTGCTCTTGTCCGATGCGGTTTGGCCAAAGACACCCTTTCTTTTGACAGTTTCCCGATTCCTTGTAAAGGGTGTCTTGTGCTTGCCAGTGTGAGTGTGAGCTTGCCACCGCTCTGCCTTCCCCAGCAGCTGTGGGCAGTGGTCACCATCGAGGCAGGCCTGCCGCACAGTCAGCACATGAGGAGAGTGGCGTGGTATGTCTGGCCATGTGTGGGCCCGAACACCAGCAGGAATGACAGAGCGCCGCTTCATTCCCACCCCACAGGTGTGCTGGCAAGAGTGGTGTTTTTCTGTTTGTTCGTTTTGAATGCTCAGGGCTTACTCCTTGCTCTGCTCTCAGGAATTACTCTTGGCAGTGCTCGGGGACCATATGGGATGCCTGGGATGGAACCCAGATTGGTCATGTGCAAGGCAATACCTTCCCCACTGTGCTAGTGCTCTAGCCTTATGATGAGAGTGTTTTAAAAGCACTTTACATGGCCTATGGGTACGGTGAACCAAGGACATTGGTGGCGGCGCCCTGTAATGGTATTTGCATCAGTGCTCGAAGTGAAGCTTCCAGAAACTCACAGCAGGCTCTGATGTTGCCGCTGCGACCCTGTCTGCCTCCCCGCTACTTTCTTAAGCACCCCTTCCATGCAGTGGAAGACCTTGTTCCCAGCTACCCAACTGCGGTCCTGACTGTGGGTCCCTCTGAGCCCAGCACCCAGCAGCTCTGCCAGGAAAGGGCGGATGTGCATCCCTCCCGGCCAGGAGCCAGCCGGGCCAAGTGAGTGGGTTCAGAGGACAAAGGCAGGGCCTCGGGAGGAAGTCCCCGCTTCCTCAGACATGTACTGTCTCCGCCTCGCATGACCTGTGGGCACATCCTCCACCGTCCCAGGAAAAGCATGTCCCAGACCAATGCCCGAGTCATAGCATCCCTGCTGAAATGTCTTTCCTTTACCAAGTCACTGGCTCTGTGGGCAAGGATGAGGGAGCAGAAGGCAGGGTCTGACACCTGCCCTCTGACCGTTGATCTCATTTGTCCCCTGTTATTTGATTTGTTTTGTTCTGTTTGGAGGCCACTTGTGGCAGTGCTCAGGATTTACTCCTGGCTCTGGGCTCAGGGATCACTCCTGATGGGGATCGGGAGCCAGTATCTGGGGCTGAGATTGAGCCCAGTCGGGCCTGTGTAAGACAAGTGCCCTCCCCGCTGTGTTGTCTCTCTGGCCTCATTCAGTACTGTTTGCAGCTGCAGAAGGGGAACGCGATGGGCATTCCGAGAGCGTGAGTGGGTCCGAGTGAACGGGACGGGCATTCCGAGAACGTGAGTGGGTCCGAGAACGCGACGGGCATTCCGAGAGCTTGAGTGGGTCTGAGAATGCGACGGACATTCCGAGAGCGTGAGTGGGTCCAAGTGAACGCTCATGTGAGGGACCCTTTCTTGGGCTTTGCCAGACAGCACCGTTTTCTCCATGCAGAACTTCCCTTCCCATTCAGTGAAGTAGACCCTGTTACAGTTCCCACCTACAGGAGAGTAGACCAAGGTTCAGAGAGGGAACTTGAATAGACCTTTTCTCTGGGCCATGAATCTTCCAAGAGCAGCCTGTGATTGACTGATGGTAACCAATCAAGGTTAGAGGGAAGACAGAGAACAAGACATCTCCCTTCGAAGGGTCTCATGTGGCATCTTGCTGACCCAGGACAAGAATAGCCTGGGCGACTTAGAGGCTCCCCAGAACATTTGCTTCTCCGGTTTCTTTTCTGCCCCCTTGGTTCTCCTGTCCTTAGTCACTCCCTTCCATGTGGTGCAGAATCCAGACTTCTCTAGACATGGGGCCTCGGTTCCCGGCTGCATTCCTCCCGCCCGGGTGAGCCAGGCCAGTGACTGCGGTATTTGCCTGCAGCCCAGAGCACACGGTGGCTGTTCCAGCCCGACCCTGGGAGAGCAGGTGCGGCCTGGTCACTGACACCAAAATACATTCTGCAGGCCGGGCAGGCAGGCCGGACGAGCACTGTGCCCGCTTCCTTCAGAGGACACGCTCTGGCGGGGACACCCCAAGCGCTAATCCTCTCACCCAGGAGACCTCAGCGTGGCTCACCATTTTAGCCCAGAGCTGGAAATGGCCAGGGGCATCCCCGGGAGCTCTGGCTGGCTGGGAGCTGCCATAAATCAGTAGGGGCAAAGGGACACCTCTGCGGATGCCACAGCTGTTGGGGACTCCGTGAAGCGTCGTAAATCAGGAGCTCACCCCAGTTTACCGCGCCTGCTGCCTTGCTAGAGCTGGCGGGCCCCCTGGCTGGAGCAGGACAGCAAGACTCAGAGGCAGAGAAACATCCCAAGGCCCGGCCCAAGGCCACTGTTTCCTCGTCCACTTATTACCTGAGATTTATGCGTGATGCAGCCAGGTCCGCTGGGCGACACATTCTAATTTAATTAAATTTCTGTTGGATTGATGTCCGATCAATCAATAATGTTAATGTTTTTGCAATTTGGAGATTAAAATATAGGCGAGCCACGGCAACCGGCTCCCTGCAGAGCTGCCTCTTCCTTGGCGCTTACCGACTCTCCGCCCTGCCCTTCTGGCCCTCACGGCTCCTGGAGCCATTCTGAGAGCCACGAATGAGGAGACTGACCAGGGGAGCAGTGGCCGAGCACAGAGGCTGCCACACCTGGCTCTGCACCCGGGCCCCCCCCCCCCCCAGACCTCTGATCTGATCAGTGGGGCGCAGTGCAGGGGTTTCCCTTTCTCAGAAAGCCTGGGTCCCCCAGACGCTGCTGGTCTGAGACTACCCTCTCCCCTTTTCGGGCAGCCACTAGTTTCCATGTCCATGGCTCAGGCTCTGGGCTGGTCTGGTTTCAGATTCCATGGCAAGGATGTGGCTTGGGTCATGCTACTTGATTCTTCCAGACTCAGTTTTCTCACCAATAAAATGGGAATAACCCAGGAGCCAAAGTCTTGCAATTAGGGTCATGGTGATGCCATGTAATCAACACTCCTGAGATGTGGGGACCCTTGGCATGTATGGGCTTTTCTGTGATGGAGAAGCGGGTAGAGACTTCCTGCCTGGCACTCACCACTGGTTTCCGGGCCAGGGTGAGGATGATGGAATGAGCAAAGCAGTGAGAGCCTCAGGCGGTGCCTGTCCTTTCTGGAGGTGTGAAGGGCCTCCAGGTGGTGCCTGTCCTTTATGGAGGTGTGAAGGACCTCAGGTGGTACCTGTCCTTTCTGGAGATGTGAAGGGCCTCAGGTGGTGCCTGTGCTTTATGGAGGTGTGAAGGGCCTCAGGCTGTGCCTGTCCTTTATGGAGGTGTGAATGACCTCAGGGGGTGCCTGTCCTTTCTGGAGGTGTGAAGGGCCTCAGGCGGGTGCCTGTCCTTTCTGGAGGTGTGAAGGGCCTCAGGTGGTGCCTGTCCTTTCTGGAGGTGTGAAGGGCCTCAGGTGGTGCCTGTCCTTTATGGAGGTGTGAAGGGACTCAGGCTCCTTTATGGGGGGTGTGAAGGGCCTCCTGGTGAAATGGAGGCAAGAAAAGGACTGTGAAGGGGCCGCCTGAATGGACCAAAGTGCAGTGGAAAGGCCCCAGAGTTGGTTTTTTTTTTATCCTTTTTGTGTCACACCTGATGATGCTCATGGGTTATTCCTGGCTCAGGGAATTACTCCTGGCGGTGCTCAGGGAACCATATGGGATGCTGGGTTGGAACCTGGTTTAACTGCTGTGAACAAGGCAAATGCCCTCCTCACTACTATGTCGCTGCAGCCCCAACCCAGAATATTGCAAGAACCTGTTCTTGTGGAGAGTCAGACAGACCTTTACAGCTCTCCGACCTCCACTTTGTTCCTCTTACCAGCGCTATACCCAGCCTACACGCTGGCCCTTGGACCAGCTGCTCTCTCGAGACCATTGAGCGGTACCATGGAGCAATGACCTGGCACACAGGAGAAATGCCCATAGCAGGCACAGAACTGACCAGTCCCGACTGTGGAGATCCCATTCCCCATGGGAAATACAGCACCCCCAGCTCCCTATATCCTCCCATGTGTGGATTTAAACCCAATTTGGAATCCCTTCTCTCCCGCTGACTAGAGCCTCTGTGCCGGGGGAGACGGTCTGTGTTACATTGTCACCCACCACTGCAAAGACCCATGGCACACACCGTGTCCGGCTGGGCTTTGCTGTCCTGCGCTGCTCTCGTAATTTACGCACATAACAACTGCGAACCAGCACACACATTCCGAAAGCTTAGCTGCCCCTGGCCATGTGGCCCCCATCAGGCAGGGGGCAGACAAGCCGAGAAGGCTGAGCTTCTCCTCCAGCACCTGGGCGAGTGCCAAAGGCCAGCTGGGATTTATTTAGGACTTGAGTTAATTGTAGTAATTATTTTTTGGGGTGGAGGTAGGGTTTGGGCCACACCCAGCAGTGCTCTGGGATCATTCCTAGTGGTGCTCTGGGGACCATATTTGATCCCTGGGGTGTCAGGGACCAAACAGGGGCCAGCCATGTACAAGGCAAGTGTCTTACCCACTGAACTATCTCTCCCTCTCTTTATTAATAGTATCATTTTCAATTTTAGAGAATCATATCCTACAGTGCTCACAGGGCTGTGGGGAGCCAAAAATTAAATGTAGGGCCTTTGCCAGGCTGAGGTGGGGGGCTCTCACTTAGCTTTCAACCTATTTTATGTTCCTGTCCCGGAGCTCCCTAGCCCAGCTGCTGTGTGTTTCTGTACTGATTTTCCTTTCAAAACAGCCCAGAATGCTTTTGAGAGATGGCCCTGAAGAGAACAGAACAAGAGTGAAGCAGTGTCAGGTTCAGGTGGCCTGGCAGGGGTACCCTTTAAAACCCACAAGCTAGGGCATGTGTCCACACTGGTTCAGCTTCTTGGTAATCTGTGCCAGTGAGCCCAGGACCCCCAGCCTTTTGCTCCAGGAATCAGAAAACCTGTGTGTGGGAGGGGGATGGGGGAGGGCATGTTGGGAGAGGGGCTGACCCTACCAGGAGGCCCCAAAGCAAAACAAATCCTTCACCCATGTACATTGTAGCGTAGTTTTCAGCCCAGAATCACCTTTCTGGCAGTCAGCCCATTTGCTGATTTATCCATGATTTATTAATGATTTACACAGGGGATCACACGTTCAGGGATCTCCCAAAAGAGGGGTTGCAGCACAGTAACAGAGCACTGGGCAGACCAGCGTGAGACCTCGGGTTCGGGTCCCCGACAACGCAAACAAGCCAGAACGTCACAAAGAGGAGTTTCGCCAGTGTGCCAGGGTGAGCCTGATTTAGGCCGCCAGCATCTGAGGGACATTCTCCCTGTGGGAGGTGCCCACGACCCCCTGCCGCTGACACTCCATCACATCCTGTGACTCCAGTGATCTGGTCACTGTCACACAGCTCTGGGGCGTGGAGCTGGGACACTGGCACGGACCCAACATGGGACTAAGCCCAAAGCCGTGGTCCAGGCTCTGTATAAGCCACTTCCTCCAGAGTAGCTGAACGTTCTTTATGATAGTCCGTCTTGGAGCGATAGCGCAGGGCTGCCGCCCTGGTGAGTGTCTTTGAGACTGGGAATCACGAGCCCAGTCTGTGGACTAGAGGCCGCATTTCTCCCAGCGGACTCCGGCGTGCTTCTCCGGCACCTCTGCAGAGGCTGCTTAGCTCCTGGCCTAGCCCACACCAAAGTCTCCGCATCTGGTCCTGCCAGAGAGGCTGTAAGCTTCCTCTCTGCATCCCTGTCCTCGGGATCTGCTGGTTGACCTCCGGCGAGATGGAAACCAGGGTCAGAGGATTGGCCTGTTCCTGCACAAGCTGTCGGGACCTCGGTGCTTCTTTCCCGACCCTCAGTTCTGGTGACTTTTTGGGTCACACCGGCAATGCTCAGGGGTTCCTCCTGCTCTGCACTCAGGAATTACTCCTGGCAGTGCTCGGGGACCATATGGGATGCCGAGGATCAAACCCGTGTTGGCCGCGTGCAAGGCAAATGCCCTCCCCGCCGTGCTATGGCTCTGGCTCCCAATTCTGGGGAGTGTCTGTGGCCCTGAGCCATACAGAGCTGAATTTATTGGGGGGGTAACATTAGCCTGTCAGTCTTGGACCCAGCCCATTGTGTGGGGAGGTGTCTCTGTCTAGACACTGAGCTCCTTCGCAGAGACCTTGAAAATCTTGGACAATATAAGAAGAAAGTCACGCAGAGATTGGCTTGCCTTGAACCAGCTAATCCTGGGAAGGGCCCCTTCTGCCTCAGCTGGACGTCCCCTACCTGCTCCCCTGTCCTCCCCGGGACCCTGCCAGGCCCCATCTGCACATACTCCACATGTGTAATGGATCAATGGGTGCCTCTGGACATCTGGTCTACCCCCGCCCCCACGTCCAGTCCCTGCAGCCACCTGAGAGTTCTGTTTCCAAGGTAACACTTCACGTGTTCATAATGAGCAGGTGGGACAGAGCTCTGGCATACACAGGCCTCAACTTCATCCCCTGGTACAGAATCCTCTGTGTAGACCTCAGGGTCACTGCTGGGCGAGTAACATTGACAGTGGACTCCCGGGACCCCGTATGACCTCCGAGCACCACCGGAGTGAATCCTGAGTGCAGAGCCAGAGTAACCCCTGAGCATTGCTGGGTGTGCCCCCCCAAAAAAAAGGGGAAAAATAGTGCAAAGCTCGATCCCGTTCGGCCTTGGCTCCCGGATTTCAAACTGGGGAGAGGTGGGGCCAGAGAGGCGACGGTTCTGCTTTCAGGACACAAGGGGCAGCACGTGTGCCGTTGCCTCATCGTGCCCGACTCCGTCCTCCCTTCCTTTTCCTCCTCGCTCCAGCCATAGCTCAGCAGCCCTTTCCGCACACGGCCCTGCACACTGCTTGTTTTTGCACGCTTCAGCTCTTTCCAAGGTTTGTCTCCGGACACACTTCTTCCGGAGCGCTGCCAGCTCACATTTGCTTTGGGGTGGGGATGTATGGGCAGAAATGAATGACTCGGATTCTAGCTCTGTCCCCATGTTTGCAGCGGCAGAGATTGCTCCAAGGTGGTGGTGGGAGGATGGGGAGATTTATGACATTTAAAACAAATGAAATCTTTTTTTTCTTTTTTGGGTCACACCCAGCAATGCTCAGGGGTTTTTCCTGGCTCTGCACTCAGGAATTACTCCTGGCAGTGCTCGGGGACCATATGGGATGCCGGGGATGGAACCTGGGCCATCATGGGCCAGCCGCGTGCAAGGCAAACACCCTACCCGCTGGGCTATCGCTCCGGCCCTAAAACAAACGAAATCTTAATGTGTAGCCAGTATAAAATTTGGAAGCAGGCACTTGGCAATTTTGAAGAATTCATTTATTTACCTTGTCAGAAGCATCCTGGGATCCAGTGTGACCCTCTCCTGAATCGAAGGGCCCAGAGGCTTTGACATCACCAAGGAAACATCAGTCACTTTCAGCCCTGACCAGAACCTTCTGGAATGCTCAGTGCCAGTTTTCATATAAGGCCTGGGGCCCAGTGAGTATTTTTGGTGCCCTGGCTGGAGGCTGGTGGTGGTATCGGTGACACGGGTTTGCCATAACTCATACTAGATGGAGAGTTTTCAAAGTAAGTTGTCATTGGAGTCCAAGTTTTCTGTGCCTACAGGGTTCAAGGAGGAAT
Source organism: Cryptotis parvus (assembly GCA_021461705.1). NCBI lineage: Eukaryota > Metazoa > Chordata > Mammalia > Eulipotyphla > Soricidae > Cryptotis > Cryptotis parvus. Next base: position 685,736 of record JAJIBD010021133.1, read on the forward strand.
GAACAGCCAGGGGGAGATAACTCCAATGTCATGAGGACCAGAGAGGGGTCCAGTGGCAAAGCACAGCGCGGGGCTTGCTCGCCTGTGGTCCAGGGTCAGCCCCACCGCGGGAGGCGGGTGAGGTGGAAAATTCCCTGCCCGAGTATAAACCAGATCCTGACCCTGCCCGAGTGTAAACCGGATCCTGTCCCTGCCTGAGTTTAAACCGGATCCTGTCCCTGCCCGAGGGTAAACCAGATCCTGACCCTGCCCGAGTGTAAACCGGATCCTGTCCCTGCCCGAGTGTAAACCGGATCCTGTCCCTGCCCGAGTGTAAACCGGATCCTGTCCCTGCCCGAGTGTAAACCGGATCCTGTCCCTGCCCGAGTGTAAACCGGATCCTGTCCCTGCCCGAGTGTAAACCGGATCCTGACCCTGCCCGAGTATAAACCGGATCCTGTCCCTGCCCGAGTGTAAACCGGATCCTGTCCCTGCCCGAGTATAAACCGGATCCTGTCCCTGCCCGAGTGTAAACCAGATCCTGACCCTGCCCGAGTGTAAACCGGATCCTGTCCCTGCCCGAGTGTAAACCGGATCCTGTCCCTGCCCGAGTGTAAACCGGATCCTGACCCTGCCCGAGTATAAACCGGATCCTGACCCTGCCCGAGTGTAAACCGGATCCTGACCCTGCCTGAGTGTAAACCGGATCCTGACCCTGCCCAAGTGTAAACCGGATCCTGACCCTGCCCGAGTATAAACCAGATCCTGACCCTGCCTGGGTATAAATCAGATCCCTTCACATCCTTGCCTGGCACTGTCCAGCACCTTCCACTGCCTCTAGGTTCAAACCCAACTCCTCCTGGGGGCGCTCTGTGAGCCAGCCCCATCTTCCACACCCCTAGGCTGTGGCTGCTTCAGTTCCCAGCAGCATCCTAGACCTGCTTTCTGCTCTGGAACGTTTTTCTTATTTGTGTGCTAAGGCTGCAGTTTGCAGAACGCTGAAGATGCTTGTTCACTAAAATATGTAGTTCCTAGAATGGCTCTTCTCTGACCACCTGGATCAAATCTGCCCTTTCCTTCCCCGTGGTCTAATCCCTGCCCTGGCCCATGTGTCTTCAGACACTGAGCCGCAGCTCCCAGTGTCTAATTTCCCTGTTATCTGTCTCCTCCCCAAGAAGAGAGACTTCACAGAGCAAAGCTGCCTTGTTCAATCGTGACTCCCTGTCTTGATCGCTTTTACCCTGGTACCTAGAGCAGTGGTTGGCAGTTAGCAGGGACCCCGGAAGAATTGAGTCTCCATCCTGAGGTGGCTAAGCTTGGCTGAGGGGAGAGCAAAAATGTTAAGATAGTCTGAGTTAGACATGGTCTCTTTTGTGCTGTGTGTATGATGTTTGTGTTTGTGTGGTGTGTTTGTATGTGAGAATGTATGTGTGTGAGTGTGAGTGTATGTGGTATGTGTGAAAGTGTGTGAGTGTGTGTTTGCATGTGTAAATTATATGTGCATCTGTGTGTATTATGTGTGTGGATGTCTTTGTGAGTGTGTGTATTATATGTGCACATGTGTGCTTGTGTGTATTATGTGTGTCATGTTTTTGTGAGTGTGTGTGCATTATATGTGTGCTTGCATACTGAATCTTCTTTTTCAGCACTGAAATATACTTGACCCATGGAAATTGTGTCCCTGTAATGTGTCTTGACATATGTATGTACTGATGTAAGTCCTCATTGTGAAATGATCGACTCAACAGTTAACATACTTATCGCACACAAAATTATCTCCTGTGGGTATAAGAATTACCCTCTCGGTACAGCTCCAGTGCATCGCCCGATATGGTTCGCTATTGTCACCCTGTCACTCATTACACATTCACATGACCAGCTAATCCTCCTGTATCACTATCACTGTCTTCCCGTTCATCATCTATTTGCTAGAGCGGGCACCAGTAATATCTCCATATGTCCTGTCTCATGCTAGTAGAACCAGGGCATCCGCTTGCTCCAGGAACATAAAAGCCTCAAACCATTATATTAGGTCATGGGAATGACCTAATATAAATGTTACTGGTATTTGGCATATCAAATACGACATGAGCAGCTTGCCAGGCTTGCCATGCGGGTGGCATACTCTTGTAGTCACCTCTAAATAAAGCAATTATTGATGAGCCGCACGGTGGCTGCGGGAGCCGGGCTGTGTAGTCTGGTGTGCTGGGTGGAGTTGTGACGAGAGGGATGTCCGATGTGGAAAACAGCGGCCCCCATGGAGTCGGGGGATCGTCTGGCTTGTTGTGAGGCTCTGCTGGGGTGGCGGTCCAGGGCTAGAAACCGCCATGCCTCCCGGGCACCTCATGAGCGGCTGGGCACAGGGAGAGCAAGTAGCAGTTCTGCCCCATGTCTGAGAGTCTCTGGTTCAGCATACCTGGGCCGGATTGAAAAAATAAACTGCTGCACGGTGGGTGTCGATGATCCAGGCTGTGATAGTCTGGTCTGCTGGGTGGAGTTGTGACGAGAGGGAAGTCCAGATGTGGAAACGGTGGCCCCCATGGAGTCGGGGTCGTCTGGTTTGTTGTGAGGCTCTGCTGGGGTGGCAGGCCAGGGCTAGAAACTGCCATGCCTCCCGGGTGCCTCATGAGTGGCTGAACACAGGGAGAGCAAATCGCAGCTCTGCCCCATGTCTGAGAGTCTCTGGTTCAGCATACCTGGGCCGGATTGAAAAAAAAAAAAACTGCTACAGGGTGGGTGTCGATGATCCGGGCTGTGATAGTCTGGTCTGCTGGGTGGAGTTGTGATGAGAGAGAAGTCGGATGTGGAAACGGCAGCTCCCATGGAGTTGGGGGGGTCGTCTGGTTTGTTGTGAGGCTCTGCTGGGGTGCCAGGCCAGGGCTAGAACCTGCCATGCCTCCTGGGCGCTTCATGAACGGCTGGGCACAGGGAGAGCAAGTAGCAGTTCTGCTCCATGTCTGATAGTCTCTGGTTCAGCATACCTGGGCCTGTATAACAGAATATTTTTGCCTTTTAACCATTTTCTCATTCTTCACCCCCCAGAAATTGCTGCTCTTCTCTCTACTGTTTTGAGTTGCATTATTTTAGATTCCAAAGCTCTTACACCATTTCTTCCTCTGTATTCAGTTTCTTTCACTTAGCATCCTCCAAAATCATCCCTGTTTCAAATGGCCTGGTTGCCCTGTTTTTTTAAAAAGAATAATATTCCACTATCTCTACATATGCATGTAGATATAAATTGTGATATATATCACATATATAAATGTTATAAATATATATATCACATTTTTTATATCTGCTGGTGGACATTTAGGATGTTTCCATATTATGAATAATGCTGCAATGAATTACAAGAGTGGAGATGTCACTGTGAAATAAGAATTCCTTTTCCTTAGGATGTGTGTGTATATGGATATATATTATATATGAATGGCGGATCAGGTGGTAGCTTTTAAATTCTTGAGGGACTTTTATGCAATGTTCAATAATGGTAGCCAGGTTGCCATCTGCATTTCTCCACCACATTCACCGTCTTCCTTCTCCCTGCAGCCTCTCCGAAGCTAGTTTTCCTGCCCCCCTGATGGAGCCTTGGGAAGCCAGCCAGAGCCCCCGGGGTCCTGCTCTGCATTCCTATAGCCCCCTCAGAGTACCTCCACCTCAGTCTGTGGCCCTTTGGGCGCATTCTTCTGACTCACCCCCCACATTTCCGTGGCCCACTTGGGAGGGTTTATCGCTCAGCTGCTCTTTCGTTGTGTAAGTTCTTCTGTACTTGAGATATTCACTCCTACTTCTAGGAGCTCTGGTTTTGCAAATATTCTCTCCCACACCCTAGCTGCCTTTGCGCTTTGTGGGTTATTTGCTGGGATACAGAAGGGTTGCATGGGATATTGTCCCAGTTACCAGTTTTCACTGATGTTGTCTGTGACTTCAGTGTCTTGTCCAAGCAAATCACTGCCCAGATCAATGTCAAAAAGACCCTCCTCCCCCGCCCCTGTTTTTCCTTCAGAGACTCACAGCCCTCACCCTCTGCTAGTCTTTAACCCACTTTGAGTTGATTTTTGTGTGTGCCATAAAATAAGGGTCTGATTTCGCACAGCTGCTCATGGGACCCAGTGGAGACCCAGCCTTCCTGGTGCCATGGCAGAATGCCCTTCCCCACAGAGCCTTCCAGCTCCGTGTCCTTGTGCGAGCTGTGTACCGGGCATGAGTGTGGCTGCATTTATGGATGTGCTCTGCAGGTGGGGAGCTCGGGGCGTCATCTGAGGCCAGTACAGAAGGAACTGTGAGCAGGAGCAGAGCTGCACTGGAAACTCCAAGCAATGGGAAGGAATTCCAGACCTGCAGTATAGCTGTCCCTGTGGATGGCTCAGCGATCAGAGGGCACTGCTGGGTGACCAGAGGACACTGTCAGGTGACCAGAGGACACTGCTTGTGGCCAGTGGGCACTACTCGGTCATCAGAGGGCACTGCTCGGTGACCAGAGGACTCTGCAACTCAAGACTTTTCTACTCATCTGTGGCTTTGTCTGGGTTAGCCTGATAGGTTGATCTCAGTTTCTTACCTGAAAACAAAAAATAGGAAAATGGTCTCTCTCATTGAATTGGGGGAAGAGATGAAATCCATGCGTAGTATCTTTGCAATATCTGCTCTGTTGTAAGGATCAATCATAGTTTAACCACGGTTGCTATTTTGATTATTATACTTTTCCCCCATGAGCTGAGGTCAGCTGGAAAATTCATAAGGGGAGGAGTGGCCAGCAGGCCTGGACTGGCCAGAGCCAGGCATCATTCGGCTGACCAGGGTGATGAGGCTGCACCCGAGTGAACACATATAAACTCTGACCAGGATATTTTCATACCTATAGCCATAAACTGAAATCTAGTGCCGAAGTCCTCCAAATTCTTATGAGACAGTTAGACAGACCACCCTGAAGAAGTGTCACTTCCTCAGAAGCCTATTAAGCCTGGTTTTGCTGAGAGAGAATTCACAGGTCAGCCAGTCTGCAGGGTAAAAGAATGCAGAGGGGCTGGACAAAGGAGGAAGGGATTTGATTGCCTAGGGATCATCTCCATTTTCCTGGACTATTTTCAGACCAGCCACATGGACACAAGTGTTCTCTCTCTGTTCCCCAAATAGTAACCACATGCACAGGAGTGATCTCTCCTCTTTCCCCAAATAGTACTCGGGGTAGAGACTGCTGGGTGCTCCAGGGAGCCTGGTCCTCTTCCCCCTAAGCACACAGTACTCACTCCCTCAGCATCATCTTCCCCCTGAGCACATAGCAGACTACATTTCCCGGCATCCCTGTAGCTTGACATGTCATCTGATTTCTGTCGGAAGGGAGAGATTGAGAAAAAGACCCTTACTGGCTTAGTCCCCTAGAAATTTCTGTATGTTCTCTACCATCTGCTGGCCAAAGGAGATGGCTCTGAGGGTCTGGAGGAATGCAGGCCTGGTCAGAAATAACCTGCTTTGAACTCTTGGGAATAAGAAATTAAAGAATGTTTAGTCACAGAATGAGGGAGGCTGTTAATTACGGGCTAGAATGTCCCCCCACTGAGTGAGACCAGCTCTTCAGGGCCCTCTGAGCATTCTGTCTGCAGCCACCTGCATTTCCAGAGTGGAGAAAAGATGTAGAACACATAAACAACACACATCTAAATTCTGATTCTCGTAAGAATGGCCATGGTCATTAGCATAACTTAGTTATGTTCAGTCTAATCAGTATAACATTGTTATGGTGCTTTAGAGATCAAGTGCCAGAGGTTTCTAAAATTCCCAAACATGATGTCAAAGACTGTAGGTTTTGCACTAAATCCCCCCTCTTTGGCAGGAGGGGTGGAGAGGTGGCCAAATCCAGCATTGTTCAGGAGAAACTCATGACTCCGTGCTCAGGGGTTACTACTGGTGGTACTGGGGAATCCTATGAGGTGTCAGGGATAGAACCTGGGTTGGCCACATCAAGGCAAGCGCTCTGTCTCTGTGCTGTCTCGCTAGCCCTACACTCTTCAATGTTTGCTTCTCTTGTCAAGTAGAAATGTCCAGAGACAAGTGGTCTGATATAGCACTTTTAGAGAGTCAAAGACAAGAGAAAGGAGAAAGGGGGTAAAAATTCAGAAACTTAAAAATTGTCATCACATCACAAAAGAATTAGGAAAGGTTGGTAGAGAAGGAATTCACAATAGAAAAGTGACATTTTGAGTGCCTTGTGGCAGACTTAAAAAAAAAAAAACAGACTTTCATTAAAATGTTTAAATGTTCAAAAATAAGTCATGAGGAAGTAGTTCAAAGGCCGAGAGGAGGGTGGGAAGATGTCAGCTGTACCCCAAATTAGACAGCATCTTATGGGTATTACAGCCAAGACATGAAGGGAGTTTTTCTTTCTGTTTTGTTTTGGTTTTGTTTTTATTAATGACAAGATAAAGCCAGAGATCCTAATGTGGAGGTTGTAGGCACAGGAGCCAAGAGATGAGTGAAATGAAAAAGCACCTAAACTTCAGGCAGAAGGAAAGGATTACTGTCTTAGTAGATGTTCTTAAAATATGGTAATGAGGTAGAAAGAGACCATATAGGATTCTGGTATATTATGAAGGTAGTATTTCAAATACTGCTGCTACTGGCTCTCCCCTCTGCCCAGCCGCTCACGAGGCGCCCAGGAGGGGATGGCGGGTTCTAGCTCTGGCCCGCCACCCCAGCAGAACCTTGCAACAAGCCAGACGACCCCCACTCCATGAGGGCCTCCATTTTCCACATCCGGACTTCTGTATCTTCAGAACTCCACCGAGCAGACCAGCCTATCACAGCCTAGCTCATTGGAGTTCCACCCTGCAGCAGTCTTTTTTTAAATATGGCTCAGGTATGCTGGTCCAGAGACTCACAGACATGGGGCAGAGCTGCTACTGGTTCTCCCTGTGCCCAGCCGCTCACGAGGCGCCCAGGAGGGATGGTAGATTCTAGCCCTGGCCCGCCACCCCAGCAGAGCCTTGCAACAAGCCAGAAGAGCCCCACTCCATGAGGGCCTCCATTTTCCACATCGGACTTACCCCTCGTCAGAACTCCACCCAGCAGACCAGCCTATTACAGCCTGGCTTTGGCGGCTGCAAGAGGACACGCGGTTCATCAATAAATGCTGGACTTAGAGATGACTGCAAGAGTATGCTACCTGCACGGCAGAGCCTGGCAAGCTACCCGTGTTGTATTTGATATGCCAAATACCAGTAACAATTATAGATCTCATTCCGGAATGGATTGAGGCTCTTTATGTTCCTGGATCAAGCAGATGCCCTTGGGTTCTACTAGCATGAGACAGGACATATGGGAGATGTTACTGGGGCCCGCTCGAGCAAATCGATGATGAACAGGAAGACAGTGATACAGTGATTTCAAATAAGGAATGATAGATGGATTACTTAACTATGAAGCATGAAAACAATTGGGTAGGCATTTCCCCCTAGTTTTTTATGGATATTTCATAGGAAAAAAAATATGTGCAATGTTATAATTCTCTGTAAAAGTCTTTTCTAAACATAATGCTGAACGCTAAAAGAAAAACTGTTAAGGAATAGATTAATACAATTTGTTACCAAATACTCTTTATTAGCGTTTCTCAACTTTATTTGACCATGACCCATTTCCCTTCCCATGTCCCTACCCTGTCCTACCTGTTGACCCCTTGGTCTCATGCTGTGGGCTCCCATTTGCACAGTTTTCACCTGTGGCCTTCAGCGTGTCCCATTTGGTCCCTAGGTGAGAAAATTGGCCATGATCACATGATGCTAAAAGCAATAGGCTCACAAACTAAGGCAATGTTTGCGACACTAGATAAAGTGTTAATATCCATTACGTATAAAAATTCTATGTTTTTAGGTAATAATCAAAAGACAAAAAATGTACCAATAGAATCTGGAAACAACCTAAATGCCCGAGAACAGAGGACTGGCTAAAGAAACTGTGGTTCATCTACACTATGGAATACTATGCGGCTGTCAGAAAGGATGAAATTATGAAATTTACCTGCAAATGGATGGGCATGGAGTCTATCATGCTGAGTGAAATTAGTCAGAAGGAAAAGGACAGATATAGAATGACTGCATTCATTAATAGGATATAGATACCAGTGTTTTAATAAATGTGGGAAATGGTAATGGTAGATTAAAACTCACCACTGAATATACACAAAGAGACTTAAGTGATAAACTCTAAATATCTTCAGGGCTAGCTACAATGTGTAAAATAAGAGGGAGAGAGATGCAGAGACAGAGAGAGAGATAGAGAGAGAAAGAGAGGAAACTGGGGTACCTGCTATTAAGGCGGGTGGGGGACTGGAGGGGAGGGGGTGCATTGGTGGTGGAAATGGGGCACTGGTGGAGGGATGGGTGCTGGAATACTGTATTACCAAGAACCAATTATGAACACCTTTGTAATTGTATGTTTCATGGTGGTATAATAAAAAAAATTAAAAAAAAATGTACCAAGAGCATAACAAACCTTTGGAGGAGACTGATATGGAAAAAGGTGTAAGCACTTAAAGTTAAGTTTTGTTACTTTTTTTCTCTTGCAGTGCCAGGGATCAAACCCAGGGTCTCACGTATGTGACATGTGCTTTACTATTCATTGAGCTACATCTCCAGAAACCCCCAAATATAAACATTTTAAATGATATCTTGGTCCAGAAAATCAGCTTTACTGGTTTCAAGGATATAGTCAATTCTCCACGATATAGGTAGGAGGATGTTCTTTGCAAAGATTAAGGATAAGAAAGAAAATTATTAAAATGAAGATGGGTAGAGAGTGACTTTCCCTTCTGGGTATTAAATATGTATCATGAATCTTGAGATAGGAAAAGTATGTTATTGATGGAGGACTGACACTTAAAACTCACGATCACGATCCACGATCTTCCCGTTGATCATCTATTTGCTAGAGCGGGCACCAGTAATATCTCCATATGTCCTGTCTCATGCCAGTAGAGCCAGGGGCATCGGCTTGCTACAGGAACATAAAGAGCCTCAAACCATTATATTAGATCATGGGAATGACCTAATATAATTGTTACTGGAATTTGGCATATTATATACAACACGAGAAGCTTGCCAGGCTTGTCGAGTGGGAGGCAAACTCTTTTAAACACCTCCAAATAAAGCATTTATTGATGAACCGCGCGCCGCGACACTTAAAACTATCTCTGAAAATGCATGTTCCATCCCATGCACAAACAACATTTGAATGTTTGATAGACTGTAGTAGCCCTAGTCACAAGACAGTGTCTGGCATGTAGTAAGTGGAAAGGTTGACATTGCTTATCTTGAAATAATCTTGTGAAACCTTGCATCTTTTTAAATTTCCCTTCTAAAATTTTATACCTCTGCATATATGTGTGTGTGTAATGTGCATAAACATCCTGGAATCACTGGAATCATTGTGGAGAAGGTGAATTATTATGCCAGACACACCATTTGAGGCCAGGACCTGCTGATGTGATGCTCAGGGATTTCTACTAACCTCCTAACCTGACCCTTTGAAAGAAGAACAGCACCCACTGTTTTAGAGTAATGGAGAGAATATAGATGAATATGTTCATAGACCTCTTAGGTCAGTAAATCAGATCCAACGGTGCTCAGGGCTTACTCTTGCTTCTGTCCTCAGGGATCACTCCTGGTGGGACTCCAGGGACCATATGTGGTGCTGATTGGATCAGTCACATGCAAGGCAAGCACTTTTCCACTGTGCTATCACTCCAGCCATGTTAATTGCCCTTTAAAATGTTTCATTACTCATTTTCTTCCTTGTAAAGCTGAAAAAGTAAAAGAACATACATATATATTTAGATTTTAGCTTTGGAAAATTGCATTTTTTATAGCAGCTTGTTTAGCTTTTTTTTTTTTTTTTTTTTTTTTTGCAAACGCCCCAGACAGGGAGATTCTGCCTAGGAAAAATACTTCTTGGTGCCTCTGACCTAAGGCAATGCCTGTATGAGCTCAGACTTAAACATTCCTCCCAGAACTTTGACCCTTGGCTAAGACAAAGACCACACATTATTTTTCACGTTATTTTTAACCCAACATGTGAAAATGGCTTCATAACAAATACCCACAGAATGATCATACCTACCACTTCCACATTCATACCACATTTTTGCTAAAAGGTGATTCATGCTTTTAGTTGACCTTTTGGAAAATACCGAAATGCACAGGCAGAGAGTAGATTCTGCCTCATGTACCTCTGAGCGGGCCCCGGTGCTTATCTTCTTTTTTATTTTTAGTCATTAAATCCAATTAGCACTTCACTTGGCTTTTGCCTGTAGTTGAACATGTTTTCCAATGTCAGAATATTCTGAAACACAGAAAGCATGCTCCCTCGTGAAATAAAGAAGCTCACAGCTCTGAGAGCATGGTAGTTGTTGCCAGCAACACAGTCTTTGGGGGATACTAGGGAGTGACAGAAGTGTTCCTTGAATTTGTTCTTCCTGAGGGTGCAGAGATCGGAAAGGTGCTCTGTCCTGTCCTGTCTCATCTGAGAGTAATTGAGAGGCTCTGGGCAGAGAACTGAGACCAGTTTCCCTGCTGATCAATCATACACTAAAGGCAGGCACGTGCACGCATGCGCAGATACACACACACACTCATGCATCCCAAGTCTTAGTCATATGCTCCAATATCTTTCTTCTTTCTGATCATTCATAGTCTAGATATTTTTAAGGAGCAGAGGGGGTAAAAGAATATTTGTGCATTTGTGTATTTCTGTAAAATCGTAAGAACAAGGGCATAAATGAGGGTAGAGCAATAGTACAATGGTTAGTGCATTTGTCTTACATCTGGTTGGCCTGGGTTCAATCCCTTGGCAACCCTTATGGTCCTCTGAGACTGCCACGGGTAATCTCTGAGCACAGAGCCAGGAGTAACCTCTGAATATTGCCAGGTGTTGCTCAAAAGCAAAGCAAAACCAAATAAAATAAAGGCTGGAGAGATAGTATAAGGATCAGGACTTGTCTTGCCAACAGCTGACCCTAGTTCAACCCCTGACACCAAATATAGTCTCCTGAGCACCGACAGGAGTGATCCTTGATTACAGAGCCAGATAATCCTTGAGAACTGCTATGTGGCCCCCAAACCCAAAAAACCAAACCAGAACAAATATTCCGAGCAGCAAATATTGAAGAATTGCAAAATAATGGGATTCCAAACGTCAACAAGAGTGTCCAATTTCCCACATGGGGAGGTAGCCAGGGAAAAAGCCAGTACAGATTTCTAGTCTTGGTAGCATTGCAGGCCCCGATCACCAATAGCATGACCTCCTTGAGGTGCCTTGATCTCCCAGGGGTATGTGTCTTGTCACTACAAATTAAGCTTGTTCCCATTGGCGGAGGACAGAATGTCGAGTATAAGCTAACTAATTCTGTCACGTGCCAAGACCAGGCTGAAGTTCCAGCTTCCGTGTCTCCTACTTCTGGGGGAAGTACCTACAGGTTCATACCTGCACATATATAATTTATTGGACGGCGGCTCATCAACTATATTGGTTTTCATAGCTCCACTATTGTCAGCATATTTCAGATTGGATTTGCTGCTGACATGCTTGAATGAAAAAAATACTGACATGTTTCAATATTGCAGTTGACATTTTTAGTATTATTATTAGTTGTTTCGCCTCCATGTAGTAGCATTGTTCGGATGGGCTCGTGCTCAAAGAATCCAAGGGCTCCTCCATCCCCAAGAGGGCCTGGCTGTGAGATCCCTGTGCCCTCCTTCCAGGGAATAAGAAGGGAATTACACCGACCCGGAGTGCAGGTAGCCTGTGTCATCCCGAAAATTCCTGCAGAGCTCATTTGGCGAAGATGCCAGGGTGGGAGCTTCTTCTGATGAGAATGGCTCTGTCCACTTCATCCTCCTCAACAATGCATCTTTATGGTTCCAGCAGACTTCCTCTTTGTCAGCAATGGTCACCATACCACTTCGTCCTTGATAAGTCCCTGGAAGTCTCCATTTGACCCAAATTTCCTGTCAGCCCTCCCAGAATCTCCAAGGCAAATACATAAGCTCCAAATTGCTCTGGCCCTATCTGTCTGTCTATCTCCTAGTGAAGCTTGGTGGGAAGACATTTTTCAAAAGTATTTATTCTTCTGTGCAGCAGAAGAGTGTTCATTTGCATATAAATAGAGCCATTTGTATTCAAAGCTTAATATTTAGCAAAATGTCCCAGAAAATAAAAACAAAACAAAAGAAAACCCTAACCAGCAATCCCAGGAGTTCCCACATCGAGAGGTAGAATGATGGTTCTTTCCTCTCTTTTGGGAGACTGGCTATTTCGCCCGGAGATCTGTCTAGATGCCAGTCAAGGTCCATTTGCATACGGACCCTGTTTAGCAAAGGGACATTCTGCCCACTCTTGCTTAGCCATAGCTTGGGAAGAGCCGCTTTGGCTAGAGGGGTTGTCTTAGGGGTGCATCCCCTCTCCCAGGTCTTGAGAAGAATTTAACAGGCAGAACTCTAGAGGGGTCCTGCTTCCTCCACAATCCAAGGGGTCTTCCAGCGAGCACACCTCCGGTGGAAGGCCCCTGGGGAACGTGAAGACCCTTGGGCCCCTCTTGCATGGTCCTGTGAAGAAATCATTTTACCTCTTGCTGGGTTATTGTCAACATCACATGTGTGTGTGTGTGTGTGTGTTTCTTTCAGTCAAATATAACTTGGACAGTTTGTCCCTGGAGATGAATAGCCTTTTCCACTGAGGCCTCAAATAGGGGCCATCATCAGAGTGAAGGGAGCTAAGTGGAGTAATGAGATGATGCTGCATCACTCCTGGGCTGAGCTCTGCCGCTCCGTGGCCAGGGCGGTATGTGGGCACATAGTCTTTGTGCCTAGAGCACCCAGCCCAAGGGTGTGTGGCCATGATAGGTCTGGGCACGGTGATCAACGAGGACATACAGAGAGTTTCCCCTGTAGGGTTTATTTCCCTCCCAAAGGAACAACCATATTAATTTTCCTTATTTTAAATATGAGTTGCTTTCGGGAGCCACCTTCCACCCTCTTGATTTGATTCAATTTTTTAATCAAGCGCAGCATATTCGGGGGATAAAAACTACCCCCTAAAGATCATGGAGAGGACTCAAAGGATTTTTTTGCTAGAGTCTCAAGTTGAATTCCTGGTACTGTGTGATCTCTAACTCCTAAACACAGTCTGGTGTGGCCCAGAAACCAAAACCAACCAACCAACCAACAAAATCTCCAGGACATAGGGTGTGGATGGGGAGCAGGTATTTCTGGCCTATTCCAAAGATGTTTTCATGGAAGATGCTGTGTCCCTGACAGAGGAGACTAGAGCTTCGCTCTTGCTTTTGTGTGTTGCTTTGTGGGTAGACAATATTACTCAGTGAAGACTTAGTTCCTTCTGAGCAGGGGCCAACGTTTAGTTTCTTTTCTGTCCAGAGTACCAGCCAGTTCCTGGCACATAGCGAAGAACATTGTCTTCTGAAGATGAGCATTTGGTATCACCTTCAGAAGCATCCTGGAGAGCTTTGTTATGGAGGCTTTCTTCTGAGAAGGAGAGTCCAGGGTGACAAGTCTCCTGGCCGGGGTTGGCCTTTAGGAGAAAGAGCGCTGGAAAAGCAGCCCATTGGTGCCATGGCAGGAGGCTGAGAAGTGTTTTTCCACCAACTAAATTGACTTGAAATTGACCTGAAATTGGGTTAAACCGACTTGCCCCAATTCCAAAGCTAAACTCACAGCTATCACTGTTCACCAGAACAAGTAGGTAGGGAGCTGACCCACCCCTTTTAGGAGCTTATTACCTTAGGAGAGACCCTGACCGTCTTCTAGGGTTGAAAGGAATAGCTCCATGAACCCATGGAAACCAAGTAAACATACCTAGTGACCATTTTTTTTTTCTCTGCTGGTTTTATGTTTCCTCCATGCTACCAAGCTGGGTTGACTTAGGCGTCATCTATGCCAAGTTGGTGCACTCGTGAAGTGGGCACAATCGACTCCAATACTTGGTCATTTATTTTACTGTGTCCTTCCTCTGACCCTGCAGGACTCCCCTGCTGGTCTGTTCCTTCCCTTTGATGTCACACTATCTGTCTTCTCTGTCGGGATAACGGTCCTATCTTAGGGCTTATAGGCACGAACTCTGAACCCAAATAGACATGAGCCTCTTCATTAGTGACGTACTCGTCTTGTTTGGAAAGATGAGCTAATCTTCCAAGCCTCGCTGTCTTCATAAGCACAACACCATCCTTCATTTGGTAGTTGGAGCATGGTACAACCACAGTGATTTAGGAATGTGGTGAATTATAACAATGTTGTGATCACTACTATTGATGGCGAGCAGAGAAATCAACTTTCAGTGGCGCGTAGGCAGTTTAGCAGTTCTTGGATGTTTTCTTGGAGTTTAATGTATAAGAAGAGAACACCTGAAACATTAAGGTCATGTTTAGGAAGGGAATATCTGTGTTCCAGAAGGAAACGTTTGCTTTATTGTTAGGGTCTGCTCCAGCAGATCTATAGTAAATATGGGTTGGAATAATGTATAATAATAGCAGTCAGCTGTCTTCTTATTGATGCCGCTTAATTCGCTCTCAAGATGTCTACCTCATTTACTTCTAGAGATCCTTCCTACAAGAGGGAGGTCTGGGTAAAAGACACAACAAATCAATTCCTTTCTTCTTTCTTCTCCCACCGTCTCCTAACAAACCAGCTTCTCCCAGTTTCTTTCCTAGCGATTCTGTTTTCTATTACATAGCACGCTTAGGTGATGTGCCAATAAGTAGTGTATGAATACTTAATGAAGGGGGAATGAATTATAAATGGCATGGAATTTATCTACACTGCTTCCTAGCTGAGGCTGGAATGGGCCTTTATCTTCTATCAAGACATATAGGAGTCACTAGGTGAGAAAGTATCCCAGCCGATAAATGTAAAACGGGTTACCGGATGCCAGCTTCAGTTACATGGAACCTAATACTAGGCCAGGGTCTGACTGGGGAACGAGGGGAATATGATGCTGGCAGATTAGAGACCGAGATGGTCCCAAGGGACCCACTTACTGCTCCACTGCTGGAGACAGACAAAGAATTGGGTGGGAGCTAAAGTCCCCACTTAGTCATTATGCTGAGTGCCAATGGGAAGGAGGGTGAGGGGAGCTCCAGGCACTTTGATTTCATGAGGAAGTGATTGAATGATGTTATCTGGAGAGCAGGTTTGTATATCACTCCACCATCCTAAAGCCATCTGTCCTCAGACCGTGCCCCTACATGAGAGAGAGACACCAAGGAAACTTCTCCATGGCCTGGTGCAAGATTGTTGGTCCCAGAACATGTCTTCTGTGGGGGCACAGAAGACTCTCTCCACCTTTGTTATCTTCTTTAGGTGCCCCCCAAACAGACATAGGCCATGTCAGTCAACATGGAGGAGGAAGGGAGCGTTTGAATGAACCGAGTCTCGACTTGGGTCACTTTTTAGCTCTGCTCACAGCCCCAGGCCCAGAGCTCAGTCACGCACCCATGGGCGTTCCAAAGGTACTTGGCGATGGAAGATGCAGGTATGACCCCTTCAGCCGTGTCTGCTCCATTTCTCAGCCTAAGAAAGTGCTCATATTGTTAGACCATGCGGGGGTAAAAATAATTACAGAATTATCTGCGTCAAAGTGTCCACAAACTAGGCTGATGCAATAGTACAGCTGGAGGACATTTGCCTTGCATATGGTTGACCTGGAGTCTATCCCCATCATCCCCTGAGCACCGCCAGGAATGCTCCCTGAGCACTGCCGGTGTGGCCAAAAGCAAACAGACGTTCACAACCTTCTTGTAGGAAACTGACCCTCTTAGAGCATCGTGTTTGTTTGCCAGCCCTGGGGACTCCAGCCCTAAACTGTCTGGATTTGCAGGAGGTGATTGGGAGAGTCCACCAGGCCTACTCGTGTTCAGGCAGAATTCTCCTTAAGTCTCAGGTTACTAAGGCATACATGTAATGTGCGGCGTCATCGGCGAAAGCAGCAGAGTCGCTCAGTGGTCTGCACTGTCAGATTGTTCTGCGATCCCGGGTCCTTACCCTCCACCTGCTGTTGGTCATGTGCTGAAAGACAGAGAGCAGAGACATTAGGCTTTGCAGGCCTTGCCACAAAGGCACAGTTGCCATACTCAGTTCTGCCATCATAGCTGCAGAACAGCCAGAGACATCGTGTCAGCACGTGGAGGTGACTGTGTTCCAATAAAACTTTATTTACAAAAATAGGAGGCAGGCCTGGACTTTGACTGAGGGCTGAAGTTTGCCAACCCGTGCAGTAAGTAAACGATGGATCCCAAGTAATACAGATAAAAGCTCTGAGAGTCCTGTGCACACACTGCGCTCAGTAAATATTAATTGGCTCTTCTTAGCTTGAAATGAATTCAGTTGTATGACTGTAACGCATTTACAATTCAGTGGCTACAAGCTGAGAGATGCAGAGCCCTAAGCACTGCAGGCCATTTCTATGCAGAGGCTGCTTGGAGACAGGATATTTTTTACATATTTTTTCATTTCCTTATACATTGTTTAGGGAAAAAAAATTTTTTTCAATGAGCAATTTTTTTATGGCAATAAAAGGGATGTTTTAAAGGCCAGTATCTCCAACTTTCTGCTGACTCAGAAGAAGGATCTTGCGCTTTAATCCTCAGCATGTGACTCGTTTGCGTGTCCAATGGGCAGCTGCAGCGGGTTGGTAGCTTAAACCACAGAACGGCACGAAAAGAGTTGGAACTGACTTTGCCTGAAATACTTCGAGGAAGACAAGCTCCCCACTTCCTCTTTGGCAGATTTTAGCTGACGCTGACATTGACAAAGGGGAAGGGGAGCGGTCGTTGACCATCTTCCTGAGCCCAATCTTGGCACAGACCAAGGTTGTGTCCGGGGTCACATGGGTAGAGGCGCTGGCAGAGTTCCCGGGCGGGCGAGGTGTTGGCAGCCATAGACTAGGTGCTTCTTGATGCTCTTACACCTGAATTCCCAAAGCTTCTTGACCCAGCACCTTGAGAGCTTCCTGCTCCTTAAACAAACACATCCTGGCTTCCATTCCTTCATTCAGCAGGAAAAGGTGCTGGAGAGCTTTTCATTAGAGCTGTCACCTTCCCTTTGGAGCTCTAAACATGCCCTGACCAGCACAAAGTACCACAGATAGACGCAATTCATGAAGCTGCAGGAGGGTTTCTGAGAACGGTGAGGCTGCTTCCGATTGGAGGATATGAGTAACCTAAATTAATCCGCCCACTGTCTTTGTACACCAGTGCGCTGCAGACGATCCGTGGGTATTGCCTGCAAAGGTGATGAACAATTTTGTCAAGTTTCCTCTCCTTTGTTGTGTGCCTGCGTGCTGTTTTTTAACTTAAAAAATAATAATAATAATAATAATAGCAATAACAATAGTTAATCAAGAGAAAACATGATCTTCCCCCTTTAAGTTTCATCAGTAAATGCTCGAGATGAGAGACTTCTACTGAGAATATACCACCTACCGGCAGAGCCTGGGAAGCTACCCGTGTATTATTTATTTGTTATGCCAAAAACTAGTAACAATTATGGACCTCAATTCCATGACCTGAAGAATGGTTTGAGGCTCTTCCTGTCCCTGGAGCAAGCAGATGCCCTTGTGTTACACTTGCATGACAGGATGTATAGAGATGTTACTGGTGCCCACTCGAGCAAATCGATAAACAATGGGAAGTCAGTGATACAATGATACAGTGAACAATAATAGTAAGAGTCCAAATGGTATAAATACTCTGGCCTTATTTCTTTCAGCCCCTGGTTTCTTTCTTGGTGCTCACCAGCTCTTGTCACTGGCCATTTACCCTCATGCCAATTGAATGGCACACTTTTGTTTTTGAGTAGAATCAAAATAAAACAAGACAAAATAATAGTGTTCCTAAAAACATGTTTTAACACCATGCCTTTGTATTTCCCTGAGGACATTGATAGATATCACTAGCTAATATCTTCTTTAGGAATCCAGCATGTTCTCTGGAGTTTATTACCAGATAAGGGGGAATAAAGAATCCATGTTATTATTTGGTCAGTTTACAGTGACTCATAAATTAGAACCTCACATGCCAGAGAAGTGTTTTTGCATGATGGAAACCATTTCCCGTACTTGGAAGTCGGTGAGTGGACACTGTCCGGTGCAGGTACATTGTACATTCCATGCCTCTGTTTCAAGCAGGTCGGCATGGTGGAAAAGAAAGTTAATCAAAGCCAGTTTTCAGCTCCTAGAGGAAGACTTCGAGTAACCTAGAAGTCCCAGTTTTAGGCGTCACGCACGAGTTAGGTAACAGGATTTCAGGTGGGCGTGTTTGTTTTCAAACGCTTTGACGGGGATGCTTGGGTTTTAACCCGACGGGATGACACACAGATTTTAGGGAGAGCTGATGCCGATGAAAAATCACACTCTCAGCACTGATTGCATAACCAGAAAGGAATACTGCGGAAAGAGGAACATGTGTTTCCTCTGTGGTATTCAGAGTTGTTCAGCGGCAATTGTTTCATCTGTGATCACGATTGCAGGACGCTTCTGTAAAGAGTCGTGCTCCCCTTCAGACACTCAAAGCCTCATGAAGCGCCAAATTGAGTTTGCTCGTGGCCGCTTCTGTACTCTCTCTGTGGGTGCTGGGTGTTTTTAAAGGAAAGGGTTCAGCTCTCATCTCCAGACTCTTCTAAAGAGGTATCTGGGCAGCAAGGGCCTCGTTTCTCAGTCAGTAGAAGGGAGCTTAGAATTCTTCTGTTCCACACACTCCCATCTTCCAAATGCAGAAATGGAGTCCACCCAGCATCCCATATGGTCCCCCTAGCACAGCCAGCAGTAATTCCTGAGCAGAGAGCCAGCAGTAACCCTGAGCATTGCTGGTTGTGACCCAAAAAGCAAAATAATAATAATAATAATAATAATAACAACAACAACAACAAGAAAGAAACTGAGTCCAGTTAAAGGTCACTCTCTGAATGGTGAAATCCAGGCATGCATCTGGCCACCTGTCCTGTCTGGCGCTGGCCCAGGGTTGGCTAGTGTAGTCTTCCTGACATATAGATTGTTTCTTCTTTTGGTTTTGGGGGCCACACTCAGAGATGCTCAGGGCTGACTCCTGACTTTGTACTAAGAAATGCTAGCGGTGCTTGGGGGACCATATGAGATGCCAGGGGCTCGAACCCTGGTCGGCCACATGCAACGCAAGTTCCCTCCCCTCTGTACTATCGCAGCCTCCTCATAAGCATTTTCATTGGAGAGACAGCTCGGCGCTTAGGCGCTCACCTTGCATGTAGCCAACTCTGGTTTGATCCCTGGCACTGCCTAAAGGGCGGTGGGCTGTGGACGTTAGGCAACAAGCCTTGCTCTATGCTTGCGGGCAGAGGTGCTGTTTGCACCGTCTAGAACACAGCAGGAGAAGAGCCAGCTCAGAAGGTTGAGTGTGTTCTATTTCCGGGACAGGGCAGGGGGGTGAGTGAATGAGGAGCTGGTGAGAGGACAGCAAGCAATCGAGCTGCTCCAGGGCTGGGCCAGGCTGCCCTGATGCAGGGGGCAGTGCAGGGATGTGCCCGGTCACTGTGCTGCAGTGTCCAGTATCCAGTGTGCCACGGCTGTGGCCTGAGACTTTCCAGAGCTCACTCTGCCTTCAGCCAGCTCCACGGTCACATCCCAGCGCTTTCCCTTTGCCCGCACTCGACTCTCTACAATCTATATTGCTTCCAAGCCCGTCTCTCCTGCTAGAATGCAACGGAATTAGCATCTACCTCTGAGCACTGCTTTGGGGGTCCTGGGGCCAGTGGATTCACTGCTTTGCAGGAGAAGATGCCTCATCCGCTGTGCTCCAAACCCGGTTCTTGTTCTCGCTCTTCCTATTCGTATTATTATTTTTCAAATTTTTGTATTATGCCACCATGAGATATACAGTTACAAAGCTGTTCATGTTTGGGTTTCAGTCACGCAGTGTTCCAGCACCCTTCCCCTCCACCAGTGCCCATTTCCCACCACCAATGTCCCCTGATTCCCTCCCCCTCCCCCGGCCTGCCTCTATGCACTTTCTCTCTCTTTTTCTCTCTCTCTCCCCCTCTCTCTCCTGTCTCTCTCCTGTCTCTCTCCTGTCTCTCTCCTTCTGTCTCTCAACAGAAAAGCTGAATGTTTCGTGATTTGATGTTTTAGCTCAACCTGCTTGATTTTCTAGAATCTCCCCACCAGGGTCTGCATGGAGCTGGGCTGAGTTTAAGGCTAGAAACCACATCCAGGCTCGAGAGGTTCAGGCTGGTCCCTCTGCCCGAGTTCTCCCCCTGGGACATCAGAGCAGGTGGACAGCTTGGTGCCTGCTGTCCCTCTCTGTGCCTCGGGGGAGCTGGGAGTGGGAGTTAAGGGGTGCTGGCATTCTCTCTCCTCTCCAGCTGCCTACGTGCCTAATTCACAAGATGGAAGTGGTAGAAAAATTGTCTTCTACTACCTGGGGTCCCAACTCCAGACCCCCACCATTGCTAGCACCTGCTTTTTGGGCTGTTGCCCCCTCTCAGAGTAAAAGCTAACTTAGCCATGAAAGAATAGTGGGCACTTTACCCACAATAGCCCCAGGACAAGCCTTGTTGTCTCTGCGTTAGCCCTCTTATCGGGTTGAGTAGTTTCCACAGCGGGTGTAGACTCCTCCCAGTCCAAACCGATCACCACTTCCCAGAGGCTGCTGTAGCACCCGCTGTCTCCGGCTCAGGGGCTCACCTTACACCACGTGTCAGGCCGAGTCTAGAGCCTTCAGAACACTCTAAGTTAGGCCTGGCAGGGTGCAGAGGGGGGAATTCGTCACCAATCAGGGTCACTTGTAGAGGTGAAAGGGTGCTATTAATAATGACGCTGGAGAGCAGGTGCGCGATGACTACCCCGGCAAGCCCACGGACGGTCACCCTAGCTGGCAAGGCTGGACAATGCCGCTTCCTGAGGAAGGATCACAGGCTGGGCCACATCTCTGAGCCCTCTGCCCGCCAGAACCAAAGGCTTCAGGCCACTGTGTTCTGGAAACTACCGTCAGACCTCAGTGTGGGCCCCCTCCTGCCTCTCAGATCAGCTGAGGCCTCTCTGCAGATGTCCCTTCCTTCTCTTTGTTGTTCTTACGTGTCTATGTGTGTCTCTCTCTCTGCCTGCCTGACTCTTTCTTCTCTGTCTCTGTTTCTCTGTGTGTGTCTCCCTCTCTGCCTGTCTCCTTTCTCTGTCTGTCTCTGTTTCTCCCTGTGTCAGTCTCACGCTCTGCCTGTCTGTCTCTCTCCTTTCTATTCCCTCTGTATGTCTCTGTTTCTCTTTCTGCCTCTCTCTCCCCTCTCTGTTTCTCTGTCTCCCTCTCTGCCTATCTGTCTATCTCGCTCTCTCTTTGTTTCTGTTCTCTCCATCTCTCCCTCTCCCTCTCTCTTTCCCCCTATCTCTCCTCTCCCACTTCCTCCTCTCCATCCCCAGGGCTTATGCCATTCTGTGTGTTTTGTGGGAGCTCCTGTCGGAGAGAGGCTGACTGTGGCCGGGCCTGCCGCATCGTTGTATTGAGGATGGCCGCTCCAGCGAATGGTCTTGTACACTCGCATTAGCATCAGTGGAGACTAAATGCTGATCTGAAATAACGTCCATCCATGGGGTCCGGAGCGATAGCCCAGTGGGTAGGGCATTTGCCTTGCACACGGCCGGCCCATGTTGGCCCGGGTTCGATCCGCGGCATCCCGTATGGTCTATAAGCACTGCCAGGAGTAATTCCTGAGTGCAGAGCCAGGAGTAAACCCTGAGCATTGCCGGGTGTGACCCGAAAAAGAAAAAAATGAAATAACGTCCATCACACGCCATCATCAGAGTCTTGAGAGCCGTGAGGATGAAAGCACTCAGGGATGAGTGGAGGGGCAGTTGGTTGCAGCCCTAGGAAGAATCCTCCCCAGCCACTGGCCCCACTTTGGGATTCACGACAGACCCAGCTGGGTTTGTGCATGACCTCGAGCAAGTGCAAAGACCGTCTGTCTCCCAAAGCCCTTGGAAGTGACTTGCCTGATATAAACGGAGTTTGGGGTCTGGAGTCTGAGGGTCTGCAGGCCTGGGCGGAGCTGCCAGTGATCCAAGAAGCCCCTGGAAGCCTCGCCCTGGCCGACCACAATCATGTCCCTAAGACCTTGGCAGGTCCATCCCAGCCTCTGCTCAGCCTGGCTTGCATTTGTTCCCTGGAACACATGCAAGTGTTCTGCCTCCTGTTGAAATGCTCCTTACCAAAGGAACACAAG
This sequence comes from Cryptotis parvus, assembly GCA_021461705.1. Lineage (NCBI taxonomy): Eukaryota > Metazoa > Chordata > Mammalia > Eulipotyphla > Soricidae > Cryptotis > Cryptotis parvus. The sequence continues at coordinate 707,950 of JAJIBD010021133.1, forward strand.
TTCCGGGGTCCTGAATTTGGAGCAAATGTCTCCACAGGAGGAGTTTTCCAGTCAGAATCCCTGGCCCGACCCCTTGGGAACCCTGGAGGATTGGTCCCAGTGAGCTCAGAGAAAGGACCTCCCTGGGTCACCTCTTGGACTCTGCCCAGGACCCCTGCTGACTCTCCTGCCCCGCCCCTCCAGACCCACCTGCAGAGCTGGCTGCTGAGTGAGTGATTAAGTGCCCCCCGATTTCGGCTCTCTGACTCTCCCCAGTGCAGAAGAACCCCTACCAGGGAGGCGTTTCTTAGTTGGGCTGCGGACAGGAGACAGGTTTCTTTTCTCCTTGCTGTCGCTTCTCCAGGGACAAAACAACCTTCTCCAGAACCAGCCCTTTCTGGAACACTGAAAGTTCCGGTCTGCCTGGGCCATGGCGGCTGTCAGGTTACTTCCAAGGCCTGTGGCTGCTGGTTGCTTGGTCTGGATCTGTCTCACAGGAACCTCTTCAAGGCTGCACCCCCATCCCAGTGCTGTGAGCAGTGCCCAGTGCCTTTATATAGGCTTGGGGCTTACCCACAATATGGGTTTGCTCCACATTCTAGAAAGCAACTGAGCTGAAGGTCTGGGCCGCACGGTGACCCTGTAGAAGTCTCTAGAGGGAATTTAGCCCTCCACCCCACTGCCCTTCCTGGGCTGGCCCGGAACTCTGGCTGCTCTCCAGTCAGTTTCTTACCTGACCCCTTTCTCTGGGTCTGTCTGGATTTAAGTAGACACCCTCCACCCCCACTTTTCTGATAAAATAACCCCGTGCACTGGTTTAGGACTCACCAAAATGCAGGGTGAACCCAACCCACCATCTTTAGCTTTGGCGTGAGTGCCAAGACTTTATTGCCAAGTAAGGTCCCATCCTGGGGTTCCCATGAAAGAGACTGTGGGGGAGGGGTGTGTGCGCCCACCATGGTCCCCACTGTCTCTCTGTGGGGGTCAGAGCCCTGTCTGGTCTCTCGTCCTTCCTTCTCCACCTGTGGGACTGAAAGTTCCAGAATCCCCGTTCTCGAGCCCCAGAGAAGTTGAAGGGGCCCAGGTGGCTGTCGCCCCTGGGAGGGCTCTACAGGGACGGAAGCGGTCCCCATTTGTGACCTCCATTTGGGGCAGGATGTGGTGAGCCAGCTCTCGCCATGTGGTTGGTGTGACTGAATGGTTTATTTGATTTAATTTATTTACCCTTTAAGCAGCTGCAGGAAGCTTGGGCATCCGTCCTGGACAGCCCAGGTGTGGGCCAACCCTGCATGTCCAGGATGCTAAGGAAACTCCAGCAGAGCACATGGCATGCCTGTGTCCACACATCCTTGGCATTTGTGGTAGAAATGAGATGCTTCAGTTTTAGGGAGCTGCATACTCAGCTGTGGACCAATGGGATGGTTTATTCATAGAGTGGACTCGACCGTGGACCAATGGGATGGTTATTCATAGGGTGGACTCGACTGTGGACCAATGTGATGGTTTATTCATAGGGTGGACTCGACTGTGGACCAATGGGATGGTTATTCACTGTGTGGACTTGGCCATGGACCAATGGGATGGTTTATTCTTTGGGTAGGGGGTAGAATTTTCTATTGTTAAATGGTTGAACATAGTCTACAAAAGAATAAATTTTCATGGTTTATGAAAAACAGACATGCAGATACCCATAAACAAATGTCATGAGAACTCAGCACCCTGCTCACCACTTATTGGCTATGGTTGCTCTCATGACCAGGTGCAGAGCCAAGCTATTGCCATGGAAAGTGAATGAACCACAAAACCCAGAGTGTGTTGCTCTCTGGCCATGTCTAGAAAGCGTTTGTGATGCCTGCTTTCACGCCAGGGTTTTCTTTTTTTTCTGGTCTATTGGGTTTTTTGTTTTGTTTTATATATTTTGCAGCATGGGGTCGGTGGAAACTAGGCCCTTACATAATCACCACAAACTCTATTGCTAAGTTGGATCCCTTGGCTTTTGGGGACCGCTGGAACTTGGGTTGCACACAAACAAAGGCATGAAATACATCGCTGAACTTCCCTAGTGCAACAAACCCACTGTTAGCTGGGGCAAAGTGAAAAGCTGTCATTCATAAACTTCGCCGTTCTGTCTGCCACGGAGGGAAGGTGGGTTCTGGAGTGGGGAGTGAAGGTACCTGGAACCTTCCCACCTCGCATGCCGAGTCGGGAAACGTTCGGGAACTGTGGAATTGACTCAATCACAGCAAAGCAACTTATGTGTGAGGGTGTTGGCCAAAGTCTCACGTGCCAGATTTTCGCTTTAAAATGTTGAGTCAGAGAAAAGAAGTTTCCAGATGCTGGTGATGCTTCTGACAGCGCCACCTGTACCTGTCATGGGCAAGTCCAGGGGTCAAGGTGAGCGTAGTCCTTGGGGACACGCAGCATAACAGAATCAATGGAGGCCGGAAATCACCCACCTTTACAGAGATCCAGCTTCCTGTGACCCTGCACCCCAAACAGGGAGGGACCAGGACCCATCTTAAGATTGGGTTGGCTGTGGTTTCGAGACCGTGGAGCCTGAGGCTGTGCAGGCCAGCCAGGCTCAAGGCTGTGCAGGCGTCTCCATTCCTCCTTCCCCAGAGAGCAACCTCCGGTCCCCCAGTCTCAGAATCTCCTGCAGGTCCCTTGTGGCCCCTTGCAAGCTGGACAGTGCAAGGAGGAAGTGGAAAGAGGGAAGGAGAGGGCATCCAGAGCTCCAGGGCCTGGTTGCAGGAGCGGGGCAGGCAGCATCCACAAGGTGTGTCCATTCTCAGGTGGCCACTGAGGGCTCCAGGCCTGGGCAAGGACGACGCCCTTTGCTAGCTGACTTGTCTTATCCTTCTTTGTTTCATTTTGGGGGGCCACACCTGGTGGTGCTCCCGGCTTACTCCTGACTCTGCACTCAGGGGTCACTCCTGGAGGGCTGGGGGGGGGTGGGGACCCCTATGGGGGAGCAGGGATCAAACTCGGGTCGGTCATGTGCAAGGCAAGTGCCCAACCTGCTCTGCTGTGGCTCTGGCCCTCCTCGTCCTCCTTAGAAAGGCGCCTTTCAGTGCCTCTGGGCAGAGAGGAAGGGAAGAAGCTGCATAAGGCCTACAGGTAAGGCGGGTTGACCCTGGAGCTGGGGACCAAGGAGTCGAGGGTCCGATTCTGCCGGAGGCTGTTAACAGGGCCCAGCAGGGGAGGGGCAGGAGCCACTAACACCTGCGTAGACAAAACAAAACTGAGCCCAAATACAGCACTCAGGGGGCCTGGCAGAGGGGAAGAGAAGCCCGAGAGGGGGGTGTGGGTAAAGCGTTTCCCCAGGATGACTGTCCCCACCTGATCTGTGGATTCACCGAGACCTGTCTGGGCCATTTGCTCCAGCGACTCCTGTGCCAAGGGCGAACCCCAGAGCCATGTCCCAGGGGGCTGACCCAGAGCTGCGACCCTGTGCCTGGGCTCTGTGTAGAGCCTGTGCTTTGGATGCACTGAGGTCCTGAGGTCTCTATCAGCATGGCTGCCCTTGGAGACTCGGTTTCCCCTTTCCCTCTTGAACATAAAAATGATTGTTTTTTAATTTATCTGTAGTATTTAGCATGTTTGAGGGATCACGTGTGGTCCAGGGACCCAGACCCAGGTCAGCCACATGCAGGTACCGTATTCTCTCTCCAGCCCCCAAGCTTCTTCTATTTCCAACTTGAGTCACATTGATGTATAATTTGACGCAGTCTGAGCGACTGTGGTTTGCTCACTGCCTGAGCTTCGCCCCGTCAACTCCCGTTCTCCCAAGGCACCAGCCCCTTCCCTTTGGCCCCCCGTGTCTTGCTCTTCTAGAGCTCGTGTTGGTGGCCTGTGCCAAGCTCTGCTTCTCTGGCCACTCACACAGGTGAGTCAGATGGTGTCTGTCTTCCTCCTGCTGAGGTCTCCAAGACTGCTTGTGGTCCATCAGTGGGCATGGGACCTCTCCAGAAAGACACTCAGCTTCCTGGACAGCTGAGATGTGCTCCTTCCCGAGTGCCCAACCCTCCGTGTCAGGGGCATTGAGACTGTGAACCCCGTTTTCTTACACAGACCCCAGGGTGAGGGTAACAGACAGCCCCACCCCATACAACAGGAGGGCTGGATCCACCGGAAATGTGGGTTATACCCCACGGGGTTCTGCAAAAAGCTGGTGTGTGATGGGGCCAGATGGAGGGTGCTGGAGGAGGGAAGGCTGGCAGGAAGGAGCTTGCTGGAGACCGGGAGTGGGGGGAACAAAGCCAGACTTAAGCCTGCGTCTGCCTCTCGGGGGCCTGCAGGGGAGGCCCAGTGGGCTTTGGTGCCCACACCTAGTCCTGGCTTGTTTCATGTGTGGAGGAACCCCACGGTGCCCAAGTTCCCCTTTTTCTCAGAGGGGACCCCAAAATTTCTGCTTTTTTATACTGGGCTCCATAGGGGAAGCAAACCCCCCCATCCCCAGCAGCTCACCGGAACATGCAAGCATCTTGCCAGCGGCTGCCATGGCTAACTCACATTGGCGGGCCTGTGCCCATAGGATGCCAGCCTTGCTGCCAAGTCCTGCCAGCCCTGCCTCGCCGGGCAGCCTGAGGGACCTGACCCGCTGTCTCTGAACCCCTCTGCCTTCCAGCCTCTGGGAGTGAGGGGGAGCCTCAGGTTCATGAGTGGAGTCTTGGGCAGCCCCCAGGACCCTGGGATCCCCCTTGGCGTGGCCCGACCCTTACATAACCTCCCGCAGCCTGCTCAGGGTGGCTCTCCCCGGGCAGTGCTGGGGGCGGGCAGGCGCGGCCTCTTCCCACACGCCCCAGTTAATATTTCAAACGTCCTGAGTTTCTAATTGTGGCAGAGCCTAAGCACCACCTAATCCGCCGGCGTATTAACTGCTCGGCTTCCAGACGGGCGCCTCTGGGGCCCGGCCTGACGCTTGCTGGGCTCATAATGGCTCCATTCATTCCTGGTGCCTTGTGCGAGAACCACATAAGCTAGGGGCCAGAAATAGGTCCGTGATTAGCAATGCCTGCGGGGAACCCCCACAAAAGGCCTGGTATGGGGGGCGTGGAGAACCCCCGGCGCGTCCCCCACTAGTACACTCCCTCGGCAGCCATAGGCCTCTGCTGCTTCCTAAAGCTCAGGCACTGCGTCTCCAGGGAGACCAGCTCCCCTGGGCCTGGTATTTCAGCCCCCAGAAGTGGGGTCCAGCCAGCCCCACCAGCCAGCGTTGACCCAGCCGGGACCAGAAGCCCAGCACCAGCGGAAGCCTCCATCCGGGGCAGGGAGGGGCAGGCCCTGCCCAGCATGTTTCTGTTGTTGGGGGAGCAGAGGAAGTGAGCTGCGCCGGCAGGAGCCCCGAGTCCCCAGCAAGGGTTGTGGTTCAGGGACTTGCGCCCTGGACATTCAGAAGGAAGTGGGGGGGTTACTGAGACCCTGCAGCCCAGCCTTCTCTGCTGTGGGCCCGGGATTCCGTGCCAGCTTGCAGAATTCCCTCCATCATGTGTGGCATCAAACCCCTGGTCCACTCTCCCATGTTGGCCTTTGCTGGCCCTGCGGTGTCAGCCCCCCCCCACCCTCACAGCCTCTGAGACCCTCCTCAGCACCCTGGGGGCTCCTGCTCAGGGCAGGCAGATGAGGCCTTTGCTTGTGGAGATGTTCCCTCTTCTGGAGACGTTCCCACAGCCCAAGGCAGGATGGCAACAGCTCCCCCAGATCTTGATTCTCTCCTCCCTCACTGCCATCAGGAGAGTCCGTGCCTGGTGGGGATGGGCGAAAACCCACACACTTAAGCATACACACACACACACACACACACACACACACACATGTACACACTGTGCAGACACACATAGGTGTGCACACGACGTATACGCCGTGCATGCACAGACACACACGGGCACACACACCATGCACTCTGGTACAAACATGCTCATGCACCATGATACAGGCACGCATACACATGCCATTCATGCAGACATACAACACACACGCAGACGCACACACCTTGCACACAGCCTTTCCTCCATCTGAAAAAACAAGTTGAGACTCAGAGAGACAAAACGCTTTTGCCCCAGAGAACCCGGCGAGGGCTCAGGGTGTCCCGTTGTCGTCCCGTGTCCTGTACAAGGCTGGGCTCCACGGACTCGGGCCATCAGCTCTGCTGACCACGCAGAGAAACTGGGGCAGAGAGGGTTGTTTTCCCAGTGTCCAGTGTCACTTGGCAAGTGTGAGCCCAGGTAGGATCCAAATCCCAGAGGCCAGTTCTAACCTCCACTCCTGTTGCCTCAGGCCAAGCATTCACACACACAGCAGCAGTTCCCACACCGCACCCACCCTGCAGTGCCGAGCCCAGGGCCCCAGCACGGACTCCAGTCTGCCTGCTCCGTTGTGTCACAAAAAAGTATCACACGTATCCAAAACAAGCGAGGGCCTGGTGGCCTGGTGGCCACATCATGTCACGGCCCTTGGTCTGAGGCCCACTCTGCTACAGCCACGGTTTCCTCTGCCCTGCGCCAGTTCCTATACTCGGCCCTCAGCAGCGGCTCTCTCTCTCTCTCTCTCTCTCTCTCTCTCTCTCTCTCTCTCTCTCTCTCTCTCTCTCTCTCTCTCTCTCTCTCTCTCTCTCTCTTTCTCTCTCACACACACAACACACACACTCAAGTGCCCAGCAGCTCACACACACACAATTACACACACTCAAGCCCCCAGCAGCACACACACACACACACACACCACACACACACACACACACACTCAGACCCCATGGCCCTTCTCTCCCTGAGACCTTGTTCTATGGAGCAGAAGTCTTGGATCTGCTGGATGGGGGCGCCGGAAGGCAGTGAAAGGCTCATCCTTCACCCCCCATGGGCTCCTGCCCAAAGGACTCCACTCACCTCGCCTGCCTCCATCTTGCCACTGCTGGGAGAAGCCACTTTTGGGCTCAGTGGGAGGCAGGGAAAGAGGGTGCAGGGTACCAGGGCCACGGCGAGTGTGCAGAGCCGAGCTGTGTGTGTGGAACCGTCCCTGAGGCCCTGGCCCCGCTGAGCATGACGGAGCCAGACAGGGCCGATCACTGACCTCAAAGCCTGTCCCTGCTGGTCCCCTCTAGAAGCCACCTTCTTCCTCCTCACTGTCCGGGTCCTCCATGCTCAATGCGGGCAGGTCCAACTGTCCTGAAGGAGGATAAGGGGATGTAGTGATGGGCAGGATGCTGCCGGGGGACCCGAAACCCTGCTGGGGCCCTCGAAGAGCCCAAACCGCAAGTTGTGTCTCCAGAGTAAAGTTCCAGCACGGGTTTGCCCATGCGGGGACGCCAGGGGCTGATATCTCCCAGGACACAGGCTCAGCCCAGGGAAGGGGCCGGCTGAGATCTCACAGTGGCCTGGGCAAAGGCCGCAGTCTCTGTGTGCTGAACATAGCTGGGCTCATCCCTTGTAAATTATTCAGATGTTAATTGCATTGTAAACAAAGCCGCTACCTTTCTTTCCTTTCCAATTATGTCATAAAACGATAAAAGTGCAGGGCGCTGGAGCCCAGGCCTGCGCCAAGCGGCTTCATGAGGTCGGGACTCCCGTTGTGGTTGGCCTTTGGGAACCCAGGGGCCAGAACTGTGAATGGGAAGAGGGTCTGGTCCCCACGATGCCCATGGGCTCGGGCAGGGCCCCCTTACCTCCCTGTCATTTCTCATGGGCAGCAAGTTAGACTTATTTTTCTGCAAGTCCTGGGGGTGGGGGAGGGGGTCTGAACCGAGGACTGTGGGGAGTGTGAGAAAGCCCCAGAGCATAGAAGCAGGAGTGCTCGGGCCCGTCGCCACGTCAGTGCCTTATACACAGGGAGCCAAGGGGGTCTTCCCGTCCACGCCTCTGTGTGCGCCACAAACCAGCTGGCAGTGCCCGGTAGTGCGGACAGGAAGCGCAGGGCTCAAGAGACTCGGAGACGCGGGCTCTGCCCAGGCAGTGCCCCGCAGCCCGCCCTGTGCTAAGGACGCCAAGATGCTAGGGTTGGTATCTCCTCTTGGCGTCTTCCTTTGGAAATAAATGGCTGCTCCTTCTCTGGTGGAGGGTGGGGGACCGCGAGGGCCGAGGTCCTGGGAGGCGAGGGCAGGCTGCAGAGATGGGCAGGAAGTGGAGGAATGCACAGAATCTGGACATTTTCCCGGCCCACTCTGGGTCCGTGTCTGTGCCAGCAGGGAGCCCAGCCCCTGCACAGATGTGCATCCATTCACCCCATGGGAAGGTCAAGCGACCCAAGAGTGGCCTGTCCAGTGCGGGGTTCAAAGGCTCCCAAGAGTGGCCTGTCCAGTGCGAGGTTCAAAGGCTCCCAGTTTCTGGACACGCTCCCCAGGGAGAGCAGGCAAATTCCCCGGAAAGCACCTCAGGGTCCCGCAGTCGGTGTCATCTGCCTGGGGGGAGGCCTTGGAGGCGTGTCTCTCCTGGCTCTCTGAGCTGTGTCCACCTCAGGCGTCCACTCAGAATGTTCCAGTCCCCACTGCCCTGCCCACCACCAGAGGCTCCATCACTGCAGCTGCCTTACCATGGCCTCTCAGAACCCCCCTCACCCGTCTTCTACCAGAGTTTTGGAAGGAGGCAGTGTTCTCTCTCTCTCTCCCTCTCTCTCTCTCTCTCTCTCTCTCTCTCTCTCTCTCTCCTGACTCTGTTCTCTCTCTCTCCCTTTTCTCCCTCTCTTCTCTCTCTCTCTCTCTTCTCTTCTCATTCTGTTCTCTCTCCCTTTCCCTCTCTTCTCTTTCTCCCTTCTCTCTCTCCCTTTCTCTGTTTCTCTTCTCTCTTCCCCTTTTTCTCTCCCTCTCTCCTCTCTCTCTCCTCTCTCTGTCTCATTAAAGGAGAAATGCCACTCTCGAGAACTTGAAGATAACAACAGGACACCAATATTCAGGCAACATTTATCCTTGGAACATCCGGGCATTGAACTGGTTGTCAGCAGAAGGTCACGAGACGGGTCTCCCCATTGTCCTGTCCGGCCTGTGCCCTTGGGAGCATTTCTGTGACACCACTCTAAGCTACCAAGTTCCTACCAAGTGCAGGGCCTGGGGGCAGGGGGCAGGAACTGTGGCTGGAGCTTGTGCCTAGCTTTGCTTGTCAGCCTTGGGGGACCTTCTTGCTCGGCTCCCATAGAATAGCTCTGGGGCACGGCAGAAGGTGGAGAGAACAGAGCAGCCTCTGCCGTGCTCACATTCCCCAGGTCCACCCCTCGGGTACCTTGACCATCCCCAGTGCTCAGCCACCGAGAGCCCAGCCTACCTGGGTAGGAGCCGAATAGAGTCGGATCCCTGCCCGCCAGGAGGTCATGGTCCAATGGAGAGCTCGCCAGACAAATGGAGCAGTTATACCCAGGGGTCTAGGGCAGTGCAGGGGGGCTAGTCAGAGGCCATCACAAAAGGCCTCTGGAGCCTGAGGAGCCTAAGGGGGTGGAAAAGCAGAGAGGAGAGAAGCAGAGAAGATGGAGGCCACTTCCGGGCACCTCCCTGCTGGGAACAGAAGGTTTCTGAGTGTAAGCAAGGAGCGGAAGGCTGCTGGCAGGGCCACATCCAACCAAGGCCATTTGCCGGCTCTCCTAAGGCAGTCCTAAGGCTCTGAGCTGACGCTCAGCCCTAAGCACAGAGAGAAGCTCATGAAAGCAGATGCCAGTGCACAGCTCCGGAGCCGTTTGCTCAGAGGACCAGGTAGATGGAGCCGAACGGAGCTGCTCAGACTCGGGAAGGCATAGCAGGTGCTCAGGGGCAGCCCTCACCCGGCAGGTGGACGATGCACACACGCCCCAGGGCAGCCGGATGAGACACCCCAAGTTATTGGCAGAGGCAAGTGGTCGGAGTGAGGTTCTTTTTGCCAAGCACCACTTTGGATTTGCGTGGAGAATCCACCATTATGGGTTGTTGGCCTTAAAGTCTGTGGAGTCTGACACCCCAGGTTGACCTTTGTGGTAACCATTGAAGTAGAGAACAGAGCATAATATTGTAGGGGTCCCTGTTCTAAGGGGTCTTCCCAACAAAAGTTCAAGGAGAAGGGGCACTGCTTTGTACTGACGGTACTTGTGATATAAATCCAGATCATTTAGGCCTGACCTGAGCAGAAAACATGTAATTTAGTGCCGTGTGCAAATCAGCAAGCCAGACATTTTGGGCTTCAGGTATGGCTTGATCTAGACATTCAAGCAATATCACCAGGACTGTCTGCATCTCTCAGTGCACCTGTTTGTGTGTGTGTGTGTGTGTGTGTGTGTGTGTGTGTGTGTGTGTGTGTGTGTGTGGTCTCATGAATGACTTCTTTTTTGGAATCTAAGCTTGCCTTAGATTTTAGATTTGTCTTGCTTGCAGACCCTGGAGAGGAAAATGTCTCTTCGCCATTTCAATCTGTGAGTCCATTTTGTCCTGAGTAGCCTTGGCCGCATGTCCTCCTGGGAAACAATCCCTGGTGCGCCAAAAGATTTAGAAGATGGCCCTGCACTGGCCTTGGGGGCTCACCCTCAAATCTCTCTTCCTGACACGAGAATCTTGGTGTTTGATTGATCAAGTTTGGGTCACGTGTTGTTCTCTGAAACTTGGAGCTTGGACCCTGCTTGGTACATTGCGCTTGGATGGGGAGAAAGCCTGGAGAAAACTGGAGTAAGATTCCAGATGTCAGAGGGGACGGTGGGGAGGCCAATAAACAAGCTGTCCATGAATAAGGCCTTACTGGCCAGTGAACAAAGCAAACCGGTGGGAGTCATTATAATGTGCTTTCACTAAACACGTCCAAAATATCATCATTTCACCATGTTCCCAATATCAAGGCTGAAGCGACTACTCTCCCTCCTTTTCTCCTTACCAAAGGCTCGGGATCCCCATGTGTTTTCTTACACTTGGGGCAACTCAGTTCTGATGCCAAAGTTTTTCCTTCTGAATTTGAACCTGTGTCCGGGTTTCATCACATTTCCCATTGAAATGGACACTCTCCTGCCTACCCAAATTGTTCCAGAGGTTTGGCAGTAATTAAGAATTCATGTTCTTGCTAAAATTTATAATGAAAATGAAAGGAACTCACAGTTTCAATTTCTCAAATTGTCCCAGAGGTTTGGCAACAACTGAATTACAAAGTCTTATTCCTGCCTAAAATTTATAATAAAAATAAAAGGAACTAACAATTTCAGGTTTTCCAAGGACTTCAGTTAAAATTTAGAGACCCAAAAAAGTTGTATGTGACCAGAAGTTCCTACACCAAACAGCCTGGGCCCGGAAGGTAGAGGTGCCTGGAACAATCTCGAACTATCTAGTCACTATCACTATCACTATCTTCCCGTTCATCATCGATTTGCTCAAGCAGGTACCAGTAACATCACCATATGTCCTGTCTCATGCTGGTAGAGCCCAAGGGCATCTGCTTGCTCCAGATGTAATGCGCTCGGCAGCACATATACTAAAATTGGAACGATACAGAAAAGTATCTAGTAGCTTCTGGAAATCCATATGGGGGAGGTAACTGAACACAGGCATCCATGACAATGTCAGAACTCAGCATGCTCTTGATGACAATGGATCTAACCCTGCTTTGGGCATGAAGCAGCTTATCCAGCCTTCTTGAATCTCTTTCCTTCTCCTGCCGCTGACGCTCAGGCCATCTGGGCTGAACAGTGTCTAAGTGCTCACAGCGTAACCTCCGCTATCCAAGACTGCATCCTTATGCTCCCTCTTTCCAAACCTTTCAATGCCTCTCCATGGCCCCCTGTCTCTTCCCACTGAGAGACCAGGAAAGAGCCACCCACAGCAGGAAATAGAGCCACAAAGTCCAGCAGAAGCAGCAGTGGGCTCTCAATTTCCTTGTGAGCCAGAAAGCTCTTCCCCTGGCCCTCTGCTTAGCTCTGAGGTGGCTGTGAAGGGTCCACACATGGTTCTTCTGAACCCTGATGGGCTTGTTTCTGCCTCACCCACGTCTCGGGGTGGAAAGGGCAGGGAGCTGGCTTCTGTGGCTTCGCGGACCCCTGTCCATGCAGGGCTTCCAGGCAGATCCGCCGAGGAGATGATTTTTTCTAGCCTTCTCGAGAAACTTTGGCAGCATGGCCGGTGACCCCCAGGGCAGAACTGGACACTCAGATTTCCTGGCTATGGGGAAAGGAGGAAGAATAAGTCAGACCTTGGAATTGTGTAAGTGGCATTTTCTAATCACTGATGCCCAGGAAGTAACCAGGTACTTTGGTTGTCAGCAAAACTTGGGAGTTTTCGTTCTGAGGGAGAAGAGAACGAGCAGCTTTATTCATGCTTCCAGACAGCTCCCTCCCAGGGCAGTGGAAATGGCAGCCCTGAGGCCCGGCACAGGCGGAGGAGTGGCCAGGACCTAACTGTGTCCTTCCTTTTTGGGGGCAGCACTGCTTGTGAAATTTTGCTAGTGCCAAGTGCTGTATTTTGCCTTTTTTCCCACCTTTGGATCTTGGGCCTTGGGCGGCACCTAAGCCTGCAGGAATCTCATTTTCAAAGGAAAGGACAAACTTATTCATCATGGTCAGCTGCATGGGCAGTGATGGGCTGAATGTCCAGCGATGGGCAAGTGTGTAAATAACTGTGGGTTCCTCTGAAGGTGGGAACATGCAGTTAATGAAGAGGGATCTTACAGGAATGGCGAGTGGGGCGAGCACACTCTTGTCCCAGGAGGTGGGGCGCAGGCTGGCTGCCTGCCCTAGTGGGTTCAGCTTCCTTCCGTGCATCCTCCCAGCCAGATCCTGAGGGCGTACAGCACAGCTGTTGACTTTGTGAGTTGGGGGCGTGGGGAGGGCAGCGGGCAGCAATGATGTCTGTTTCCGTCTGTGTGTCTGTCTGTCTCCCATACTGAGGGCATCTGGGGGGAAAGTACCAAGAAGGGAAGGGAACGGACCCACTGTACTATTGCTCCTGCCCCAGCACTCGCTTCTTTGAATGCATCCGCCATCGAGCCCATTCCTGCTCATGCAAGAGGAACAGTGGGCTGTGTGTGCTGGCCCCGGCAGGGTCAGGCCCAACTGTGGCCGGGGAAGAGCAAGAGGCAGGGCTCTGTAAACCATCCAGTTCACGCTCAAGCTCACCCAAGATAGCGAAAACCCATGTTTATCCCGGACCGGGCCAGAAAGCAGAAACCAACGAGTGACCTGGGGGTGCACCAGCCCTGCTCATGTGAGCGACTTTTGGAACCCCAAAGGGGAGCACTCGAGTGCTCCACGCCCCAGCCAGGCTCTGCTGTGACTGCTCTGGCTTCCTGCCCTTCAGTCACCGGGAGTCAATGGTTAAAAAACTAGCCCAGATGAAAGCTGTGGAGGCTACTGGAGGGTCGGGAGCTCCCAGAGGTGCTCAGTAACATGTAGTGTCGGGTACCAATTGTGATCCGGTCCTTGTGCCCCCACCCCTGAGCTCGGGGTCGGGAGCACCCAGGAGTGCTCAGTAACGTGTGGTGTTGGGAATCAAGTCTGATCCAGTCCTTGCCACCCCTGAGCTGACTCCTGCTCCCTAGAAATTCACTTTTTTGTGGCTGCTCCTCTTGCACGTGCCTCTTCTAGGTGGGCACGTGATGCCCAGCAACCTGGACGCCTCCCAGCACAGGCGGGGGCTGGACAGGAGGACTGTCCCCAGGAAGTTGCAGCACAGAGAGGCCGAGCTGCTGGCTGAGCGGGGTGGTCTTTGTGTGTCTGTCTCCTCTGCCTGGGTCTGAAGCCCGGGACTGGTCCCACCACACGCACCCCGGGCTCAAGCTCAGCCCCATGAGCACCCCAGCTGCCACTCCAGAGCTTCCTGCCTGCTGCAGATCCGGTTTCTGCTCCGAGGCTGATTTCCCCAACAGAGTGCGTTTGTGCTGATTCTAATAGAAGTAAAGGTGAAGGATTGTGACACCCAGTGCCAGGATTGGTTCCAAGGAAGTGTTGACTGCTGTGACTTCCTTCCTCTCCGTCTGCCCAGTGCCACCCCACCCTCTCCCAGAGGCTCCCCAGCTGCCGCAGTGCCCGCTGAGCCAGCCCTGGGCCCCCTGCTGGCCTCCCTCACCATCCAGTCCACCTCTGCCCACCAGATACACACGGGTCCACCTGCCGTGGGGGCCGGCCGGGTGGGGGCGGGGCGCAGGAATGAACCCCATGCACGCTCGCTTGGTCCACATTTAGCCTGGTGCATTTCCTGTGCAAACACGGCTGACATTTATGAAATCTAATTTAATAAATGCCTGCGTTAGCACGCTCATTAACATACCGCAAAATAGCACCGGAGTAGCCTGTTTTAATCAAATAAATTGTTGCTGCCGTGACTACAGACTGCTCCTTTATTAAGGGGAGGTGGGGCAGCCCCCTGCCATGGCCCCAAGCCGGGTGGGGAGCTCCCCCATGTGGGGGGGACCCTGCCTTTCCTCCAGGCAACACGGCAAGGGGTCCCCATGCCTCTCCGCATTTGCTCCCTGAGACGAGAAGATGAAAAATTGCTGATCGTACATCACGTCCATAAATCTTGCCGACAATAACTCATGGAACCTTGTGTTCTTACATATGGTGGGCGCCCGGGGATGGAGCCACCATATGTGAGAGACATCCTGGGTTGGGGGGAGAGCTGTCGCCTCTGAGAAACTTCTAGAACCGTTTTTCCATGCCAAGAGTGAACAGGCCACTTGGTCCCCTAATCTCTGTTTACTCCGTTCCCTCCCTCCCCCCCGGCCCCGTCAGCGGCCCCATGTGATCGAGGCTTCCCACCCACCCCATCAGGGCCTCCCAGTACCCATCAGGGCCTCCCAGTACCCATCAGGGCCTCCCAGTACCCATTAGGGATTCCCAGCACCCATCAGGGTGGCCTGTGGTCTGCCCTATGCCTTTAGTGTCTGTGCATGAATCAATGAATAAGAGCTTCAGTCCCTCAGCTGTCATTGCGGGGTGCACAGGTATTCAGGGCTGTTTCAAGGGGAGGGGGCCCAGACCCTGTGTGGTCTTGGGACAGATCCCAGGGGGACAGTCTGTGCCCCTGCACGTGTTCCTTTCAGGGAACACCACCTCCCACTCCCCATTTTCAGAGCTGCCAGGTGCACTGAAGGAGACATGGGAAGATGGTCCAGGTCAGCAGGAGCCTGAGGACACAGAGTGGCCAGGTAGAGGCTGGCCAGCAGAGGAAGCTGGCCCTTGCCCGCACGCTCTGGACAGGACACGCCTGCCAGCCCCCAGTGAAGCTGAGGGGCTGCAAGGCTGGACGCCCCAGCACAGTGATGGGGTTGAAACGCAGAGTGAATGAGCGTGGGTGGGGCTAGGGGCCAGGCGCGGCACCAGCCCAAGGCCTTTCCCGTTTCCAGGAGTCCCCGTTTCCCGGCGGCAGCCCATAGGCGTTATCGCAGACCGCATCCCCGAGCAGGGGGTCCTCACTGCGTTATCGGGGGCCAGAGGCGCCCCTCCTTTCCTGCGATACTCCATGCAAAAGTTGTAAACAAAACGGAGTTCCTGGTGTTTGGTTCGAAGAGAGAAAAGCCGGGAAGAGCAGGCAGGAAGTGAGGGAGGGGGTGCCTGGCTCTGCTGCTCCCAGAAAGGGAAGTGGGGGTGGGCTGGAGGGACGCCCCCTCCAGAGAAATCTCAGCTACCCCTACTCCAGCTCGCTCTAGCCCTGGGTCCAGCAGCACAGAGGAGACCCTCTACCCAGCCCCGGATTACTGAGAAGCCCACCTTGTTTTCAGGGGGCTGACGGTCACATCACTGCGGAACAGGACCAGGAGGGGCAAGGTGCACCCCAACCACCACCCAAATCGGGCTGGTGGGGGCCATGGCGGCAGCAAGAGTCTGGGGGTCTTGGGAGCAGGTTCGATGTCCTGGTCCTGAGGCTGGGTCACACTGACTCTGCTATTCTTATGCTAATTATTTTACCAAGTGATGTTTGATTGTTTCCATAAAAGCTTTAGGCCAGAGTCACTCACCACAGGCTTTTTAAAGACCTCAGGACACAGAGGGCAGCGCTCCTGGAGTCCATTAAAGAATTAGGTTCTATCACTGCCTGAGACTAGGGCACAGGGCCACCACCCTCCGCCCACCCTCCTACCCGCGGCGGCGGGAAGGCCGTGGCCTGGCCTAGACACTGCCTGGGGAGCCTGGGGAAGCCAGACGCTTCCCAACCTTTCCGGCCCCGGGCGGGCTCTGTGTGCACCCCTGAGAAACCACATGTTTGCTTCAATTCTGCCATTCCCACTGGGAAGTGACTCGGGTCTGAGGCCGGAGTGGTCGGAGAAAGGGTCTTGGGGCTGCCCCTGTTCCTCGGAGTGGAACCCTCCAGGAGTGGCCCCTGCGAAGGTTCTGTCGCTCCTTCATCCCGGGGACCCAGGTCCGGAGCATGCCCATGGCGCTCTCGGGCAGTCCGGGATGCTGGCATTGGGGGGTGTGAGGACTGCCAGCTCCGCTTTTCTGCCTGGGTGTGACCCAGAAGTCATGAGCCACAGTGCAAAGGGGTCTTCCTGCACCGGCCCCACTGGTTGGGAATGAGACGGGCCACTCCTTCCCAGGTGCTGCTGTACGCAGAGATTTGATTCATGGAGGTCGCGGTCAATTCTGAGTTATTTTTGCCCATCTAACCGCAAACCTCTTCCTTTTTTCTAATTCTCCTGAATGCCTCGTGCCACGCCGAGGAGAACCAGAAGCAGCCTTCTTCCCCCAAAGGGTTTAGAACAGTGAAAGGCTCTGCACAGTGCCCCAGGCCTGCTTGCCTCGTGGAGGCTTATTAGCACCATGGCGGAAACACAGTTAAGGGGTGACTTGATGGGGCCTCAACTCTCCGGGAACTCTGGAAAAGGCAGCACCAGTCCGGGCTGTAGCGATAGAACTTTCAGGGAGGGGGTTTGCCTTGAATGCAGCTTGATCCCCGACATCCCATATGGTCCCCCAAGCACTGCCAGGAAAAATTCCTGAGTGAAGAGTCAGGAGGAACCCCGAACTTGGCCGGCTGTGACCCCCAATAAAAGGTAGCCCCAGAGCTCAGGTTTCCTTCTAGGGCTGAGGCGGGCAGCCAGCTCCCAGCCGGGTCCCTGTGTCCCACAGCCGGCAGCAGCCCGAGGCCACACAGCTGTGACCGTGTCCAGCTGGGTCTGTCCTGTCTGGGGGGGCTACAGGGAAGGGACGCAGGTGCTGGGCTCAGCTGACCTGCAGACCTGGTTCTCAGCCACAAGAAGCTGGGCAGATTCACGGCAGGGCACAGGACATTCTAGGGATATTGACCAGGTTACTGGTCACATCCGCTGGCCTGAGGAGCCTGGGGCTGCGCCTTCGAACCTGAGGAAGAAGGACACGGGCATGTGCTGGGCGGCCGTGACCTTGACAGGCCACTGCACCGGAAAGAGAGAGAGAGGAAGGTTCTGGAAGGTCAGGCAGCCCCTTGGAGACTTCCTGATAGTCAAGGATTCCAGGAATGCTCCTGACCACAGCACCCCAGGGCTGCCGGAGGGTGACGGACTGGCCCGTGGCTGAGAGTCGGGACAGGTGCTGCCTCGCATCTGGGAGGGGGCTGGGTAGGGTTTGGGTGCTGGGTGTGTCATGCTGGGGCAGCTCCCGCGGATCAGAGGCCCCAGAACCGCTCTTAGGGGGCACCTTCCTGACCGCTAAGCCCCAGCCTCGCGACAGCCCCGCTGTCTCCCTGCCCTCCGCCCTCCGCCCCCCCCCGTCTCTTGCTCCTCCCAGAATGTGTGAGAGTTCTGTTCAGCACAGGCCCAGGAGCCAAGGGAGCCCCTAAGGCTCTGGTTGACGGTGGTCCTGCCCAGGGGACGCCGCTGGGGACTCCTGAGCTCCCACATTGTTTCAGGGGTCCCTGTCAGAGCCGCTCACCTGATGGCTGCTGCTCCACCCACCCAGCCCCACGCCCAGGGCACCTCAAGGGAAGTCATGAGTGCACACTTGCTCCGCTATGGTGAACTGCCCACACCTGGCCCTGATGGCCACCAGAGATTCTGTGCTGACTCCCCTCGCCCCCAGGGGTGGGGTCCCCTCTCGGTAGAACTGGTGGGGGCTTGGGATGTGTGAGAAGGCTGACGTGACAGAGTGTTCTCTGTCCACGGGCACTCCGCCTCCGGGGCTTTACGAGGCTTTGCGAAGCTTCGTGGCATTTACTGGGAGGGGCATGTTGTTACTGAGGCACAACCAAGTCTTCCCGCAACTGCGCCCACCTGCTGATCTGGACTTTCAGGAGGCGCCTTGCGTGGGCCTGTGTCAGAGTGCTCTGCTGGCTGGTCCGCAGAGAGCTGCCTCACGGCTGAGAGGACACGCACTCTGCAGGGCCGGGCTGCCTGGCCTTGCCCTCCTGCTGGGCTCCATGCGCAGCCACACACAGGGCAGGTGAGGGCAAGCAGGCTGGAACTGATAAGCATAAGCAGAGTGGACATAAGCAGAGTGGACAGGGCATCCCCGGCCATGGCACTGTCTGTCCTAAGAGGCTGAGGATGGCCTTGTGAGGTCAGTATGGGGGTCAAGCAAAGTGGACAGGGGGTCTCTGGCCATGGCACTGTCCTTAAAGGCTGAGGATGAACTCAAGTGCTTGACCCCAGCTTCCCCCGACACGCCCTTGCGTAGGACATGTTGATATCCCCGGTCGGGGAGAGCTGGTGGGGCCATCACAGCCCCAGGAGGAGAAGAAATGGGGTGCAGGCACCCGGAACCCCACAGTGACTACAGTTTGTGTGAGAAGACACGTAAGAACGGGCTGGGAGAAAGGACAGCGTGCAGGACACTTGCTCGCACGCTGCCCCCCCATCCCCAGCACCACATAGATGGTGCTCAGAAGGGATCCCTGAGCATCCAGGAGTCAGCCCTGAGCACTGTGGTGGGGCCTGAAACCCTCGAAAACAATATTTATACATACATACATACACACACACACATACATACATACATACATGCTGTTCTGTATAACTGTCATGGTCCCAGCCTTACTGACTTAGAGAGTGAGAAAGAGTGACTCAGAGCGAGAGCAGGAGAGTGAGAGAGAGAGAGAGAGGGAAGGAAGGAGAGGGAGAGAGAGAGAGAGAGAGAGAGAGAGAGAGAGAGAGAGAGAGAGAGAGAGAGCACTTTCCTTGGTGGCAAGGACACAGTATCTTTCTCTCTCTTGCTGCTGTTTACCCCAGCTCACTGGTGTTTTACAGGAAGCTGTAAGGACTTCCTGTTTTCACTCTCCCAGATGCTGGCCCTGATAATTCTCATATTTACATACCTCCAGGGCACAGCAAAGGCCAGAGCTGCTGACCGGGTGGGATTTCAGGACAGGGCCTGATGGATCACCTCCTCCCGCTATCTCTCAGGCGGGGGTGGGGCGGGGTGGGGGAGCCTTTCCTCTGCCGTCACGTGGCCACACAGGCCCCGTTTTCCTGCACGCCGTGATCTTGGCATCCTCGGATGCCACCAGGGCATTTGAGAAAACTGAGCATCAGAATCATGCCCTGTGCTCCGGCACAGCTGTCATGCCTGGGGATGAGTGAGGAGAGGGCATGCTCAGGGCACGAGGCCAGAGGCCAGAGACGCACTATCCAGTGCCCAGCCGGGAGCATCAGAGCCCCAGAAAGAATCACGCAGGCGCACACCAATAGTGCTCACTTGGGAAACCTGGGCTTGGCTCAGGGAACATTAACAGGACAGAGTTTCAGCTCACACCGCCAGACGCTGGGCCCTGTCCTGCCCAGTGGTGAGACAGTTCCCCGTGCAGACAGGCCAGCTACAGCCTCCTCCTGTCTCTGGCCTCTGGCCTCTGGCCTCCTCCAGCTACTCAGCGCCCCAGCCCCCACCCCTCTACCTTCTCTGACAGCAGCAAGGGATGGACAGACAGACAGATGTTTTTTGCGCGCTCACGGAATGCTGAAGTGGCCCCTTCACAACCCTTAAGAGCTTAAGAGTTCCGGTCTCCGGACTCCTCACCCGGCCTCACAGACCCCAGGAACATGCTTGGTGCAGAGACAGACAGAGACCCCTAACTTAGCACCAAGGAAACTTCAGGGACAGATATTCCTAACGGGTGCAGATGAAACCCCCCATTGCAGAAGCCCCTCCTTCCAGCCTCCCTAATCTATAGCTGGGCCATGGCCCCCTGTTCTCTCCCTGTGAGGGTGGCCTTCCCTCTCTCTCTCTGCGGAGGACACTCCTCCTGACCACCTGACAAGCTGATGAAATGCCGCTGCCGTGTCCAAGCAGCCCTCCTGCCTTTCTTGACCCGTGCTCAGGTTCCTGGCTCCCATCTCTTGTCGCCCGTCATACTGGCTGCCCTGGCAGTTCCCTCACGCAGCTCCCGGAGAACCAAGCTTGGCGAAGCTTTGTGCTTCCCCACACCATTGCATCTCCCACGACCTGATCCACTGTTCCCGTGACCAGGCTGCACACCTTTAATCAAGGTGTCATCATGCAGAGACTTGGGGTACATCTAGCGCAGCCCTGTCCAGCACAGGGGCGTGGGTGATGCTTCTGGGTAGAGTATGGGTACACATGTGCCAGTCCCAGGCCGTGGAGTGTGGGTATACACGTGAAGTGGCAGTCCCAGGGGGAGACAGCACAGGGCTTGGGGCCTACGTCTGGACTTGGCTGACCCAGGTTCAATCCAGGCATTATAGATGATCCCCGAGCCCCCAGAAGTGCCCCTTGAGCAGAGAGCCACATAGGTGTGGCCCCCCAAATCAAACAACACTCTTGAGACTCGGGTGGCAGTGCCAGCCCGCTCAGACCCCACCCAGCATTTTTACCTCTGCAGAAAGCTGCCTTCTCCAGCAGGGCCCGGGCCCTCTGAGACCTGGGCTGGTCTCTGGTAGTGCCCAGCTGTCCCTTGAGGGCCTCTTTCTTTCCAGGAGGAGTAGCCGCCAGGCCGAGGCCCAAGCGTCCAGCTGTGTGCAGTACGTGCCTGGTCCCAGGGGTCCCTGTCAACCACAGGAGCCCTCATGAGTCCACAGTGAGTCGGCCAAGTTGGGCTGGACATGGCAAGCCGCTGGCCTGATGCAGGCTGCGGAGTTCTGAGACTCCCAGACCCAGCTCTGACCGCTCACAGCTTCCTGACGAGCTTCTAAGCTGGCCGCGAGGGACCCAGCTTTGTGGAACCATCTAAAACATGGGCTTTTGCTTGTTTTGGGGGCCAGGAACAGGGACGGGGGTGACCTCTTTTTCTTCCTTTTCAATTCTTTACCTGATTGGCCTTTGGATGCAGCAGATCCGCCAAAGGCATTTCATTTCTTGTATGTGGGCTTTGTTTTCCGGCCACCCCGGGCAGTACTCTGGGTGGGGCTACTTCCTGCCCTGTATCCCGGTGGCCCCCAGGTGGTTCCCCACGGTCCATTCGGTGCTGGAGATCAAACCTGGGATATCCCAGATGCTCAGCTGGTTGGGCTTTTATAGGCCCTAAAAAGGCATTTCTTGACTCAAGGTGTGGCTTTTCAATATTTTTTTTCTCTTTCAAGTAGACCTTGAGAATATAAGCCCCATTGATAAAACAGAGGGAAAAGGCCACTCCCTGGGGAGAGGCAGGAGGAAACCTGGAGCCGCCTGTTCAGCTTCCTTCAGAGCTGCCAAACTGTACAGACTTCGGGGCTGAGGCAGGCGCTGTACCCAGGTAGTGGCATAGGAACCAGCTGGCCCTTCTGGTGGCCAGGGGCATGCACTGCTTAAACACTGTGCTCTACTAGTTTTCCAAACTCGTAAACACAATAAAATTCTCCCTGGCAGCGGGACTGCACCCCCCCATGCTAACCTAACCTGCAAAAGTGTTTTCACGTAACTGTCACCTGTGGCAGGTCGACTGAGGAGCCCCATTGGTGCTAACAGCGAGTGAGCCCAGGCAGATGCTTTTTGTCTCATTCATTGGAGCTGGTCCATGAAGCTGGGATGCAGCCCCCGGGGCTCAGGAACTTTGGAGGCACCTCTGTCCCCTACACCTCCTTTAGAAAGAAGGACCTGGATGGACATCGAAGTGAAGGAGAGGGTGAAAGGAGAAGAGACCGGAAAGGAGAAGGGAAGAAAGGATGGAAAGGGAGAAAGGGAAGGAAAGGCAGGCAGGCAGGGAGGCCAAGGCAGGGCGCTGGGAAAGCTGCTCGTACTTCCAGACTCTGGGAATCGGGAGTGCGGCTGTTAAGTCTCTTATTCAGTCACTGAGACCATGGATAGGGCAGGCGGAAGGCGGAGGAAGGGCCACACTCGTGTCTCTAGAGCCTGGCATCTGCCCGTTATTCTGGTGCCCCTATTTGTCTCTTCCAAGGTCTGATGTCCCCTTCATCTCTTGGGCTCACAGGCACCCGTGTCTCCGTGTAGCAAATGGCAGGGAAATACCTTCTCGCTCTGAGCAGGGAATTCCTCGAGGACAGTCCTCGTTCCTCCTGCTCCAGAACCATCCAACCCTCTGCTCGCCTTGCCTGGACGCTGTCTGAGGTCTGTGAGTGCACAGCACAGCAACACCCCTTGAATACAGGAGGAAGGTGCATGGTGAGGCTGGGAAAGAGTGGGCCCAGTGCAGGGGGCGTTGCAGTTTCCTCATGCCTGGGCGCTGCAAGAAAGGCCGATACCTGGGCTATGTCCGTTCCGATAATGAAGCTGTATGTCTCGAATTGAATAAAGAACAAACCTTTGACATAGTGCACCGGGATGACTGATGGGTGGTGGGGCTGAGCTACCAGGGGGACCCGCTCACGCCAGGCTGGGCAGCCATTAATGGGCTGTGCTGGGGCCGTGGTGTTCAGAATAATTAAACCGCGAGCTGCAGCCAGATCCCAGGTGTAGGAACATAGCAACGGGTCTCACCGCTGGCACATTGCACACACACACATGTGCGCCGCACACACACACACACATGCACACACACGTACACACATGCACACATATGCAACACACACACACATGCACACATGTGTGTGTTCAGGCCTACTCTTAGAGAGGGAGAAACTTCCAGAGGGCTTGTAAGAGAACAAAGCCCGGTTTTTACCAGCACAAAAATCTTTATGGATCGTCCTCCTTACGGGTAAAGTTATATCCTTTATGGTCACATTTTGGTAGTTTCCCTTAAATTATTGAAGGCATTTCTGAGGGGCCGCATGCTCCGAGCAGAGCCCACTGAAGAGGCCTCGGCCGCCCGTCTGGAGGTGGGTTAATGATGGCAGGCCTTGCGCAAGGCGTCCCGGACACAGAGGTTAATAAAACCCGTAGCTCTTCTTCATGGGCACCAGGGGATGTTTAATGTTCCAGCCTGTGCAGGACCTCAGCTTAATGTTCCGCGTGAAAGATCACGCTGCCACGCGACTCCTCCCCAGTGCCAGCCTCGGATGCGCGCGGGGAAGCGGCCCGAGCACGTCGGGGGAAGTCAGGTGCTGCGCTGTCCACCATGGGTAGGGAGAAGCCGCTAGCCCCCAGCTCCAGAGGTTGGAGTAAACACGGGGGCGGGGGCCCGCGTTGAGTCCCACCTGGCCAGGGGTGGTCAGATCCGGCTTTGTCCATCCACCCGTGGAAGATCAGAATCACCACTGTCCGCCTCAGGGAAGCTGCACAGGCTGGGCACCCTCGGGGGACCCATCTGTTCCGGGGTGGTCAGCCATGGTTTTGGGGCCAAAGGAAATGCAAGTTTAATCCAGGTCCAGGTTTATGTTACTACTGTAGAGCTTCCGGGAATGGGCCTGGTGTTGCTTCCTCAGCTAGAAACGGGCGCCCAGACAAAGACTGTGTTTGCTTGTTGGGGGGAGCCCACACCAGGCAGTGCTCAGGGATGACGCGCAGGGGTCGCCAGGACCCCGTGTGGTGCCAGGACCCAGCTCGGGTCAGCTGTGTGTGAGGCATGTACCAGAAGCCCTGGGCTCTCCCCTGCACAAGGCAAGGATTTAAAGGCAAGCTGCTTCTTTGGGAGGACCCCAGGAAATGCCAAAGAAGGGAAGGACAGGGCAGTTCCCGTGGAACCAGGCCTCTTACTTAGCTCTTCCCAGCCAGGGCGAGGCAGCAGTCACCTAGGGCATTCGGGAGGGCACGGTGTGCCTGGCATTGGTGGCACTAATGTGGGCAGGAAAGGGGCACGTGCAGCCCAAGTCTTTGCCTGGCTCTTGAGCCCGGCCCCTCCCTCGTGTGGCCAGGCCTAAGGGAGTGGTCCAGGAGCCAAAGTGCAGCTTCACATGGCCGCTGACTCCTCCCCACGGGCCCTGCCCCGTGCTTGGAGGCGTGTGCAAACAGACCCAGCAGCTTAGCAGGGAACATGCATGGGGCCACTTGCAGGACCCCAAAGCTGTGCTTTTTCCCTTCCGGGATGAGAGCCGGGCTGGAGCAGCATCCCAGGATTGCCCTGGAGTGTCTGCTTCCAAGGAGAATGAAAGGAAGCCCCAGACCCTGGTGTTCCCCGTGAGCTTTGAGTCCCCCCAGCCCCGGAGCCTGTGGCACTGCTCCTGGCCAGAAGGACTTGCAGCTTGGATCCATGTACTTTGCATTCCAGGGGAGTGAAGCCCGCCCAGAGGGCAGCGAGTCCAGACCCAGAGGAGGTGCGCCCACAGGGCACCTCCATCACCGGGTCTTGGACCCTGGGAAGTACACCTGGGCACAAGCGGCTCCTCCTCCATCCACTGACTCGAGCTCTGCCCCAGTGACGGGGCACCAGCTGTATTGGGAACTGTGGCCACTTTGGTGGTCACCCTCACTTGGAGGGAACAGAAGGGTT
The DNA here is from genome assembly GCA_021461705.1 of Cryptotis parvus. NCBI lineage: Eukaryota > Metazoa > Chordata > Mammalia > Eulipotyphla > Soricidae > Cryptotis > Cryptotis parvus. Next base: position 732,509 of record JAJIBD010021133.1, read on the forward strand.
GGGGTCTAGCTCAGGGGTGCTGGCCAGGGACACAGCAGTGCCCACTGTCTCCAGTGGTTCCACACCTGCCATCCGCCCTCGTGGGGCAAGTGAGAGAGGGAAAGACGGGTTACACAGGGGAGGGGCAGCCAGGCTGGCTGGAGGGACGTTTGCTTTATTGGGCCGCACCCGGTGCTCAGGGGCTATTCCTGGCTCTGTGGTCAGGCGTGTGCCTGGATGTGCTCGGGGCATGTGGAGCTTGACCAGGTTCAGCTGCTTGCAGGGCAGGTGCCTCCCCATCGTGTCTCTCAGGCCATGCATTTCCAGGTGGGGTTTCTGTCGCAGCACTATGCGGGTGTGGGAAGGGCCTGGGCCATGGCCAAAGCCAGCAGGGCGAAGCCTCGACCTTTCCAGTCGGGTTTTGCTGATTCTAGCGGGCCTGGCTAGCCTCGCTGGGGAGCTGTCCCCAGTCTTATTCACCGTGAAGAATAAATAGCGCTCAGACTGCTCCAAGAGGCAGCTCACAGCCCCACGCAGGCCAGCCATCGTCAGCCTCAGCTCCTCGGGCAACCCAGACACTACCCAGAACTGGTCCCCACTCGCCCAATCCCCTACCAGCCAGTAACCTTTTACATTTTCATTTATGTATTTTTTGGTTTCTGGGTCACAGCCAGCAGTGCTCAGGGCTGACTTCTGGCTCCGTGCCCACGGATAACTCCTGGTGGGCTCAGAAAAACATTTGGGGTGCTGGGGATCAAACCTGGGTCAGCCACATGCAAGGCAAGTGCCCGACCTGCTGTTCCAGCGCTCCAGCCCAGAATGTTCTTTTTAGAAACCCGTCTAGAAGCTGCAACGCAAAGGCCTAGTGTGATGTCCCTATGCGCATTCAGTGCGCCTCGCTGAAGTGCGCGAATTCTGGAGGAGCTGCACCTCCCCAGCCTCACGGGCCCCTAGAGCCCCTAAGACGGGGGCCACGCTCCTGGACCACAGGGAAGTGGCCTCTGACACCAGGTATCACTTGGACCCAGCGTTACTCCAGCACCATGGACACAACATGGTCCCTGAAGCACAGAAAAGGGTGTCATGGTCCCCCTCATGTCTTGGATCCCTGGGAAGTGACAGGTTTAAATCCCTGGATCCCAGCCCAAGGAGCTCTGGCACCTTAGCCCATGGGCTAGGCCACCTTCAGGCCGTGTGACCCTCCCTACCGCTCACGCTCTCTGGGCCTGACCCTCCGGGCTGTATGACGCCCAGCTGCAGCTCCTGCGCTCTGGCCAGCGGAGCTCAGGTCCAGGGCTCATGGAGTTTAGAAGGCTGGTTGTGTGCCCTGTCAGGGCAGGGCTGGGTGTGTGGAGGGTGCCCGAGGGGCCTCACCACGGGAGCCCGAGGGAGCAGGATCTTTGGGTGACCTGCTCGGTGTCCGTATGAGTGACATACTCGGCGCCCACAGAGGCCCAGCCTCTGTCTCCCAGCTGTGGTCTTGGTTCTGGGCCCTGATCTCTGCTGGGCTTCCCTTAGTCTCCCGCGCGTTGCACCAGCCCCCAAAGATGCAGCAGTGAGCCTTATCCTGCCCTCAAGTTCACCCTATGGAACCTCCATCTCACTGCATGGCAGCCCAACTTATTCTGGGAGTGGGGCTCACCCAGTAGTGCTCCTTTATCCCTGGCTCTGTGCTCGGGTCCTTGGGGAAACCCACGCAGTGCTGGCTGGCAAACGTGGGCCAGCTCCGTGCAAGGCGAGGGCCTTACGCTCTGTGCTGTCTCTGCCCCAGACCATCTGACGTGCAGGATGAGCATTTTAAAGGGAGCGCTTCACACTCCCACCCACCAGGGCCAGCTCTGAGAAGTTGTGTGCGCCGGGCGGCCGCCTTGCCCTCTCTGGGCTCCAGAGAACACGCCGGGCACTTTCAGCCTGCGGTCACCCAGCACCCGGCATCCTGCCCTGGTACCTCATCACCTAGTCCCAGGCTGGAGTGTAACAGAAACAGCCGGAGCTGGGTGTGAGCAGAGGAGGCCGCCCGGGAACCGTGTGTCTCTGATGCCCGCCGTGGCTGAGAGCTGAGGGGCCAAGTGCCACACCGAGTCCAGGTCAGGCACAGTGTGGGGATGTCGGTGTGGCTGTGCGGGTGAGGTCCAAGGCCCTGAGCCTTCCTGGAGCCAGCCCGGCTCTCCCAGAGGCCAGCGCCAGGCTCTTATCGGCCCGGAGGCTCCCAGTGTGACCGCCTCCGGTGCCGCGCCAGGCTCTTATGGGCCGGAGGCTCCCTGCGTGGCCCACCCTGGTGCCGGTGCGCGGCTCAGACCTTGGACCCGCGAACCTTGGCCGCACGGCCCTTCCTTCCACGGAGACAGCCTGGCACATTTCTCAACATTTATGCCCCATTAAAAAGGGTTAAAAGTCCCCTGCCGGCCTTTCAAAAATGCCACGGCCAAAGGCCACACAGCCTGCGGGCGCCAGGGCCCCCGCCTCTGTGTTCAGCAGCAGGGGCCGCTCTGCGCCCTCTCTGTCCTCTCTGGCCTCAGCCCCCCACCACCACTACCACTACGTGCAGGGAATGGGAGACTATGTGCCCTGGGGCCCACGCAGGGAGACGGAAACTGCCCAGATGCTGACACTAGGCCAAGCCCTGGGGACAGGGTTCTGGGGGAAGGTTGGGAGCCAAACAGGGAAACTGAGGCAGGAGAGACAGAAGAGGGAGGGCCTCAAGCCCAGGACTGAGGCCAAGCAGAAAGCAGTGGCCGGGGGTGGCCACATTCCCTCCTGGAACTGTATGAAGACCACGCCTGGGCGAGAAGCCCCGGACATGGGGCCATTGCCCCTAGGCCCAGGAAATGGCCCCCACTGGGTTCAGAACCACCTGGGGCTCTGCCAACCTCCAGCACCAGGGCAGGGCAGGGTGCCGCCGGCGCCTGAGGCTGCTCTCCATTCTGGGGCGATGTTGAAGTAGGTGCTCCCTTCCTTGGGTGACGCCCCAGGGCAGAGAGATGGGGTCCAGCTTGGCCTCTGGAAGGGGAACACCCCTCCTGGGCCCCATCAGGGTCCGGTATCACCCACCTCAGCGCTTGGCTCGCCAAGGTCCCCTGCAGAGAAGGGAGAACCCCAGGGCTCAGGACGAGGCACCCCTTCACTCCCCAAGGAACCGCTCAATCCAGCCGTGCTCAGGACCACACAGTCCCCCACTTCTCTCTCTCTCTCTCTCTCTCTCTCTCTCTCTCTCTCTCTCTCTCTCTCTCTCACACACACACACACACACACACACACATACATACATACACCAACAATGTTGTGTTCAAGCAGCTGGGTTTTTATTATTCATACTCATTTCTAAAAAGGAACATTCTGGCTTTAATTAGAAAGAAAAAATATGAGCAGCAGAAATATTCAAATATCACACGGCTTCATTATTTACACCATTGATTTCGACAGGCAGATAAACACAGAGTAAGCCGTGAGCACGGCCTATTTAAGGAACAAAGCGCCGTGGACCCTCTCACTGCGCTTTTCTGTCTGTAAAAGGCTGGGTCTGGCCCGGGAATTGTCACTCAGGGGAACCGAGGATGCTCAGAGATCTTAACCCAAGCCACTGAGCAGCCTTGATGTGCTCTCTGTCAGGAGCTGGGGGGCTCTGGCAGGCTGTGGCCCCTGGCTCCTGAGAGAAGCTTCCAGGCTCGCCCAGGGCACACCCAGGCAGTGGAGTCCAGAGAGGGCCCCGCCCGCTGGTCAGAGCTGTATGTCCAAGGCTGGCTGGGCCTGAAGCATCAGCTGTCTGACGTCTCCTCCCCCCAGGGGCCAGAGTCAGCCCATGCCCGCCTTCATAGCCTGCACTCCAGGGTGCTCATGGTGGGTGGAGGGGCTCCTGGGTCCCGCAGCCTGGCTGCACAGCGAAAATCACCAAGCCCCATCACAGATCATTCTCTGGGCCTATCGGTGGGCACATCTGGGGGTGGGAGGGAAACCCCGGTGCCTTTACAGACCCCCGGTGACCCAAGGTTAGCCGCGTTGGACGCTTGCCCCAGCAGGCCCCCTCTCCGCCCCTGGGGAGTGACTGCTACTATTGACCCATTTTAAAGATGTGGAGCCAGAGCCTCAGGGGACTCCATGCCTCCCCTGGTGTTGGGGTCTGAGCCAGAATATTCTGGATCCCCCGTTGTTTTCCAAACCTCTCCACTAACATGCCTTGCGAGCAGGATATTGTTAGTGGGTCAAGAGAGGCTGTTTGCAGGCGAATACACGGTGCCTTGGGATGTATAAAAAATTGAATCAAGTTTTTTCCCATCTTGTGGTTTCAGCCCTTTGAACAGGCGTGAAAGTGAAACTGTGTTTGCTGCACGCAGCCCACCCCCTTTCCTCTGGAGTTTTAAACCCCTAATTGAATCCGCTTAAAGTGCTGTGTTTTCTTTAACAGCAGCGGCAGCTCGTAGGGCAGATCTGTGAGGAGCTGCACGTGCCCAGGTGCCCACCAGCTGCTGCCGGTCCCCAGGCAGCACACACTCCCCTGGTCCCAGCCCCGTGGCTCCAGACAGGTCCCAGCTTATCTCGGGTCCTTCCCGCTTTTGTATCTAAGCTGGGAGGGACCTGGGGACCCAGGCTTTGAGGCACCAGCTCCTGTGGAGAGCGGTCAGGCTGTGAGTACTGTGCATCTACAAACCTGCTCCCCAAGATGGCGCGTGCTCCCAACCCGGGGCCCGCTTATGCCCTGCCGGCCTCCCTCTGGCCGGCATCATCCATCTCTATGCTGATCTCTTCTGGCCCACTCTCACAGTGAGAGACTCCTCTCACAGTGCTCCAGCCCACAGACTCCTCCTCACAGTGCTCCCAGCACACAGACTCCTCTTGCAGTGCTCCCAACCCACTGACTCCTCCCCTTAGTGCTCCCAGGTCGCATCTCCCACCGTAGATGAGACACATAACCAACCAAGACTTCAGCCTGCCTGCTGCATGAATAAGTGTGCCCAGACTGGGTGGTCCAACCACTGAGGGTGCCCACACCCAGGCCCTGAGAGCGACCATCCCAGGAGGGTGCCCCACGTGGAAGTGCTCAGCGGGGGTGTTGGAGCGGCACAGCTTTGCTGAAAATGGGCCGATTTGCGTTGAGCAATATTAGCGGCTCTGGTGATCTCTGTGAGTTCCAAGGCTCAGACGGGGACAATGGCAATTCAGGCGAAAGGTGCGTGTGTGCCTGGGCTGCAGCGGGAGACACACACAGGCTGCCTCAGGTGACACACACAGTGGCGCAACATCAGGCCAGCGTGTGGGCTTCTGGGTTGGCACAGCCTTGGTGGGCTTCTCCATCAGTGGGTTCACATCTTCAGTGCCATGTCCCCAGCGTCCGTGTTCCTGTGGGGGAGAGGTGGGCCACACCCAGCAGTGCTCAGGGCTTACTCCGAGCCTAAACTCAGGGGCCACTCCCAGCAGTGCCCTGATGACCATTAACAGTCAGTAATGCACTAACCTATGCACTATCTCTAACAGTCATTAATGCCCTAACCTATGCACTATCTCTCTGGCCCCTCTGGGTCCTTATTTATTTTTTCATAACTACTCACCTCTGCCGTTGTGACACCTTAATGAGCGGCAGCTACTCCCAATACAGGGATTTGTCGGCAGCAGACCGAAGGCTGTATTTACACAGAGGCTATATTGACCTACTGGAAAACTGGGTGCATCCAGAGGAATTTCTCGCACAACACAATGTCTGTCGAAAGAGTAAAAAGATTCAGGAGACTGGCAACGCCGCTCCTGTGCATCTGACTTACTGCCGCGTTCTGGGATCTGAGAGTTTGCTTGGGGCAACAGAGACATAAACCATCAACAGGCTGGGGGAGGCAGCCGAGAGCCCAGGGGAGAGAGGAAGCAATTTAGCAGTGGGGTAAGTTGGGAAGAGGCTCCCCACGGAAAAGACTTTGACACTGAGTCTGGAGGAAGGTTTGCAGGAAGAGAGGAAGGCAGCGCCACTCCTGGGAGTGAGTCTAGACTCGTCCAAGCGGGGCGCAGCCGGCAGGGCCTCCTGGCTCCATCTGCCCATCTTCTCTGTGGGTGCAGGCACGGGCTGGTTTTCTCTCAAGGGCCTGGACATTTGGGGGCCACCGGGGACAGAGCGGTGGTGAAGTGTGGGGCAGAAAGTGCATTGGTTCCTGGCCGTGGGCTGACCAGTTTCACCAGGACACGAGGGTGTCAGGAAATTGCTCCCTGCCTGTTTCTGTAAAGGTGAAAGGAAGCGAGACGTGCCCAGACTGCCCAGCCCAGGGGGTAGCTGCCCCTTCCACCAGCAGCCACCCCCCTGAGTGCCACTCGCTTTGGGGCCTGTCAGTGGGCAAGAAACCGTCCATGCGAAGTCCCGCCTGGTGCTGTTCCACCTGCTGCCCTCACAGTGGCCAGAGGAGTGTGGCTGGGGTTAGCCAAGCCTCCCCTGTCAGCGGTGACCAGGATGTCTCGGGACAGACGCCCTTTCACTGAGGGTCCCCACAGGGCTGGGAGGTGGGTGGGAGTTGGCATAAGTGTGTCCGCTGGGCTCCAGGATTGGGCTGACATTCCCCTGAAGATGCATCAAGATTGGGAAATGATCCTAAGTTAGAGGACAAGTCCCACAGGCCAGGATAAAGACTGATAGTGTCCGGATATGGCTTTTCTTTATTTGGGGGGACAGGATAGGGGTGCTTTGGGCCACATTTTATTGTGCTCTGGGCTTATTCCCGACTCGTGCTCAGGGATTATTCTTCGTGGGGCTTGAGGGACCAGCAGTGTCGGGGTTGGAACCTGGGGTCAGCGGTGTGCCAGGCAGGCACCCTCGCTGCTGTCTCTGGCCTGTCTCGCCTCTCGGCCTCTCTTTCAAGAGGGTCTGGGACAATGTCCTAATTCTATCAAGTGAGCTTGGTGGATCCCAAGACCCGACCACTGCAACCTGACCCTCGAATCCTCCTGGAAACCCGCCAGCCCTGGCAGCAGCCAGCCATGTAAATGAACCGGGCCACGGGCCCAGCCCCGCCGGGGAATAGTCAGCCCCCAAGAAATCATTTGGAGTCAAGATGGAAGACCCAGCCCCAGGACTGTGGCTGCCTTTGTTTGTTCCCATCTGCAAAGACAGGCTGCCAAAACATATCAGGAACCGAATGAGAAATAACGGAATCAAAATAATGTAAAGGAAATAAGTGCTGAAGAGGATAATCAACATCCTTTCTGAATAGATTTCCTGCCAGGGAGACGGGCAGGGGGAATGCCCTCGCCCCTCGGGACCCCGGCAGACAGTGGTCCTGGAAAGGAGAAAAAACCCACTTCCTGGAAGAGAGTCTTTTAATTGTTCATTTAAGAGTGAGGCCTGAGTTGCCAAGGACTAGGGCAAGTACTCTGTTTTGGGGGTCTCCATTTACTCAGGCAAAGAAGCCAAGACCTTCATTGTACCCCGCCAGGAGCAGGGCCATCAGCAGTGGGGTTCTGGGGAGCAGCTCTTAGTTTGACACGGTAGCTGGACATGGTTCATTCCCAAGGATGAGAAGGGCAATTTAGCGGGACTGGCAGAAGGCAGGGCTGGGCTTCCCGGCTCTCACATGGCGCCTGCGCAGGTTCCCCTTCGCCATAACAAAATTCGACAGCACTTGGCTGATCAGCCCCTCCCAGGAAACACTCACCTGCACAGTCGGCCTACTTGTGGATTCAGTGATGGCCTTCAGGCCAGACAGAAAGCGTAGGGCTGAAGGCTCTTGCCTTGCACATGGATAAGCCTGTTTGAATCCCAGCCCCACATATCGTTCCCTAAGCACCTCCCAAAATAATCCCTGAGCACAGAGCCAGGAGGAAGCCCGAGGACCAGTAAGGGCGGCCCCCAAACCAACAGTGAATAAGTCGCCGAGGTCATTCTTAGAGGCTGGGGTGCAGTAGGCCCCGCCTCCTGTTTGCTCCTTCCCTGCCCCCCCAACTCTCCTCTCTCTCTCTGCACCATCAGACCAGTCCCCTCACTCTTGAGGATGGGGGGCACTTTGGCATGTCAGCCCATGTGCCCAAGCGGCTACTCTGGTCTGGGCCCCAGCGGCTCAGAGCCCCCTAGGGTTCCTCGCGGGGGACCACCCCAGAAGGGGCCGCTCAGGCACCCGCTTCCCCCTGCTCTACTTTGCTTCGTGGTCTAACCACAGATGTGTCTTTTGTCTTTTATCGAAAAGGCTGACCCCCCGTTTCAGTTTCCTGCCGGCTCTTCATCACCGCCTAACCGCCGCGACAGAGCCTTTCGCTTAACGAACCAGCAAGCCTGGCCTCCCCTGAAGGCTGTTTCATTCCCGCGTCTCGGCCCTGCAGGGACCCCCTGGACCCCAGGCCCTTCCAGTCCAGCTGAAAATACAAATGAGAAAATACCAGAATGATCAAAGAACTCCTGGACATTCTTCTAAACACTTCCAGTAGCCCTTTGGGCCTCTGCGGCCGTCTGTGAGAGGCATATGTCTGCTCACCTGCTTTATTTGGAGGCTCCCCTAGCGGTGCGGCCTCACTCTCATGGTGCTGAGGATTCCTAGGAGGAACGCCACTTCACAGATGAGGAAACTGAGCCCAAGGGGCAGAGCAATCTGCTCAGATGCGGAGCAACTGAGCTCAAGGGGCGGAGCAATCTGCTCAGGGGTTAGGAGCACTTGGCCTCGGGTCAGGGTTTGGTTTCCTACCTACACTGTAGGCGTACAGAGCTCACGTGGTGCCCAGATGGGACCGGACAGGCTCCTTCCATGGGCTGTAGGGGAAAAGTAAGAGAGTGTGTGCATGGGGTACCGGGAGCAGGGGTACAGACAGGCCAGCCCTATGGGTGCTGGTAAACCCAGCCCCCTGCTAATAAACAAGCATAGGTCTATAGTCCCTGAGTCTTTGAGGCGGAAACAGTAGCCCAGAAAATCCCCGATAACATCAGACCAAGCAGGTAGCTGTAGAAAGCCTGCAAAGGGTGGGGGGCCGGGGGTGGAGTGGGGGCTGGCACCGTCATCCGCCCTGCACCGCTCCCTGTGACCCGGATCAGCCTTGCCTTCCAAGGACAATTAATTCCTCTGCCCTATCTTATCTGCTGCATCTCCCCAAAGCGTTTCCAAGCTGGGTTTCTGGTTCCGGCTGCCAGTGGCCCCAGTTCACAGCAGGCTCCTTCCTGGGCCCGGTCCTGCGGCCGCAGCCTGCCGGCTCCAGGCTGGAGTTTTCATAATTGGTTTTCGGAACAGCCTCTTCGGTGATGTGTAATTGTTAGCAGTTGTAAAAAGATAACTCACATTTTGAAAAGCTTAAAGCTTGCTCTGTGCAGATAAAAACTGTGACAAATTATGTTCCCAAAAAATCATAAAAGTAGAGGGAGACATGTTAATAACCAAAGGTGGCGATTCGTTTAGAGGTCAGCCTGCGCTATTAAAGTGCTCAGGAATTTCCAGCCTTGGCAGGAGTGATTTGACCATATCACTTATCTCCTCTAGCCCATGCCTAAGTATCTTCCTCGCTAAAAAAAAAATAATAATAAAATAAAATAATCCACCGACGGTAATACAGGAGGTCAGGAGGAAGGGGAAGAAAGCCAAGGCCGCCTCAGCCAGACTTCCGGCAGAGCCTCACACTCACCTCAGCCCTTCAGTGCCTCGGTGCCCCCGTTCCAAGCCTGTATTCGGAAAGACGGGCCCACACATGGTCACCCACTGGAGCCCCAGCTACACACACAGACACACACACACACACACACACACACACACGCACACATGCTACGGGAACTAGTCAGAGGGCGAGTATGTAAGATTCTGGGGAGGAAAAGGGGGAAGCAGGCTGTGGGGTGAAGCCTGAGGATTTTATGACAGATTGAAAGGAAATTGAAGGGTGGGGAGCCGACCACCACTCCTGTCTATTAACTCCCCACTAATGTGTCTCTGCTCGGGCACCCCCACTCCCCTTTCAGAAATCACGGATTCTGAGATGTGGTTTTATTCCCTCTTGTTTGGGGGAAAGAAGGGAAAGAGCAGCGTGTTCTGGCTGATGAGGGTCTGTCTCGGCACAAAGACTTTTTCTCGGTGTTTGAATTTTTACTAATTTTTGTTTGCTTTCAATGATGGATGTAATGGCGACACGAACAAGGACCAAATGGCGTCTCCCGGGGAAGAGAAGTGTCGCGCGTGTCGCACACGATGGCAGGTCTCTCCCTCTGGGAGGCCTGAGAGGAATTCCTGAGGGGAGAATCATCGGAGAGCAGAGAGCTGGCTCTGTACCCATCGCATAACTTACGTGGGCCCCAGCAGCCAAGAAATATGAACTTTCCGCAAAGGTCATAAAATGCAGCCATTTATCCACAGGCCGGCCCAGCCCACAGAACTCAGGAAAAACTCTGCAGCCCAATTTAATGCATTATAAATGGAAATAATTATGCATTTGTTTATTTCGGTTCCTCGTTGTTCCTCTCCACCATTTAAGCACTGAGCAAAGCTGGGGTAGAAGTGTGAGAGGTGGTCCGCCCCACAGAACCACTTCACCAACCGATCCTTGACAACAGGCAGTGGAAGTGCCTCGCATTGAACGAGGATTTGCCTCCATTCATAAGAAACCATCATGATTCATTATTAATCTCCAGTCTGCTGCGGGTTCCGCTTAACGTGGGACTTGCAGGCACAAACCTCAGCCCTCCAGGACTTTAATGAGAAATGACCTTCATGTCTCATTCTCCTTCGTTTATGCCTCTCAAATATTGGGGAACCCTTTCAGCAACCAGAAATGCTTCTGAGTTGTGAGAGTCATTAGCAGTCTAGTAGGAATCACGGCCATATTTACAAGTAATGATGTCCTTGAAATAAGAGTTTGTTCTGGTTAGTCTATTGAAACCTGCTTTCCCTGCCAGAGCGCTGGCTGTGTAAGGATGACCAATAAATGCCCATTATGATATCATTTGTAATAAAGTGTGTGTGCGTGCATGTGCACACACACGCACACACACTCACTCCCCGGCCTCTGAGAGAATATGCCGCTACCGTTGTCTTCCCAACATGCATTGCCTGTTCACGGAGAACGACGGACTCAATGCCAAGATGACACTAATGACTTCCCTTTGGGACTCAAGCTTTGACGTGGTGGTTTTGGTTTTCTCCCACAGCAATGGCTGTTGGGATCTTCGGGATGCATTTCCGTAGGGTGAGTTAGAGTATAAGTAGATATTAAAGAGAGCGGGGGCCTCTCTGCCCTCGTGCATGTGACTCTAGCTTGCAGAGGGCAGTGCTATGGGACAGTCCACTGTGTCCATCCCAGCACCCACCTGCCGCCCCTGGACGACATCCTGACATTGGGGATGTCCTGTCCTGAGGAAAGATCCCTTGGGGAGCTGACACCTATCCTGACTCTGGAAGAGGCGGGACACGCCTGACACTCCCCTCCAGACACTCAAGTCAGGGTTACTTTCCACAGTGATCTTTGTCACCTAGGCTCTCTGTGCCTCAGTTTACCTTTCTGTACAACATGGCTTCTAATCACCCAGCCAGTTGGAGGAATTTATCCTGGGTGTGGCCATCACCCAGGCTTTCCGAGCCTCTGTTTACCTGTCTGTACAGCAGCCAGCTGGGGGGGTTTGTTTGTCCTGGGCTTGCCCACCTCCCTGAGGGCCACTCTGCCTTCCTCTCTGGCCGTTGTGTGGGTCTGCCCTTCTGTGACGTGACTGCCACTGGCACCCCCGGAGACCTTCCTACTGCTCTGTCTGCTCATCTGTCCCGCCTCACACTTGGTAATTGTTCATCGCTCTGCGGCATGCAGTCCCCCATATACGGGTATGAGATTACATGCTTGTCTTCTCAATTATTTCCCGAGCCTGTAAGCTCCAAGGCCAGGGTCCCGCTTCAGCCTCTCAGTGCCTCATGGAGTGTCGGGAACCCATTAGACACTCAAAAACTCCCATTCAACAAATTCATGGGTGTTAGTATTTGCAACCAAGTTGCAAATACCGTGTGTAACGATAAGCTTATTTTTAAGACATAAATATGAGCCGTACTGGCATATTTTAGAAGGATGGGCTTGCATTCTTCACCACATTTCCATCCTTCCCTTTTATTTTTTTCCTTATAGAAAGGGAGAGCTCAAAATCAAAAAAGAAAAACAGTCGCAGAATTCTATGCATCAAGTGAAATGAATTTTCAAACCTTTTCTTGGGCAGAGACAAAATTCATATTAGAATTGACAGTCTGTTAATCACTATTCGAGGTGTAATCCAATAAGCAAGCCTGTTCCATTTTAGAAGTCAAATTGATTCATACATATTGGCAAGTTAGCTATTTCCCTCAACGGCAGTTGGATTTATTTGGGCAGTATATTAATATCTTCTTCCACTTCTTGTGCACTAGTGATGTGATCATTATTTCATCTCAATCGGTTCATGCGAGTAAATGCTATGGGAAGGAGATGCTGACAATCCCTCACCTGTACCCAGGTGCTTTTGCTGGCAGGCCGGTGTGAAATTCTGCTCTGGTTTTCCTGCCTGTTCTCTGCAGAGCTTCGCTCCCGCTGTCTCCTGTGCATGCTTCCAGCAAGCCCTCATCAGGGCTGATCATTTCTGTATCATTCTAAGATGTTCTTTGCCTATTTCTCCTGACCCAGTGCAGAATGTAGGTTTGCCTTAGAACTTCACTTGCAGAATCCACAGTCAGCCCCTCAGTGGAAACCTGCCTTGGTGGCCATAACCATGGGCCCCGCTTCTGTGTGAGATGGGATAGGGCAGTGGGGATTGCGAGCAGGTTGCCCCTGGATCTCTGGAGTATAGGCGGAACCCCCCAGGAGTTGACTTGACCTCATTGGCTCATCAGACTCAGCCAGGACTTCGCTGCCAGGTAGTGTTGCGGCTGAAAGGAGGCAACTCCACCCTCTTCCCTCTTCCCATAGGCTTCTCAAAGATCATCTGAGTGGGTGGGAATATTTTTAGCTTCCAGACTGGAAACTCCCTCTGGACGGCATCGTCGGGAAGCTCCTTCTTCTCCTCTTCCTCCCACCAAGCACCTGCCTCTCCCTCCTGCCTGCCCCCTCACCCCTGTCTTTAGCCCTTCTCAATGCCCTTTGTGTTCCCTTTATACAGTATAGTGGCCCAAGTTCTCCAACTCTTTATGGGGAAGCCGAGGCAGAGCCCTGAGGGGAAACTGAGGAGGGCGAGGGGCAAGGAGGAGCGCACAGCTGCGGCCTGGCCCACCATGAAGCTCAGCTGCCCCCCCCCACCAGCACAAGAGGGTCTTATGCCAGCTGTTTGGTAGATGGGGAAGATGGAGTTAGAAGTAACTGCACCTTGGATGCGGGAGAAAAGGACTCTCAGTCACTGTTGGGGGCACTGCCGACTGGTCCAGCATTTTGGAAAACAATATGGACAGTCCTCTAAAAACTAGAAATTGAGCTCCCATTTGTCCCAGAAATACCACTCCTGGGAATAGACCGCGGAGGGGTCAAAAAACACACAGCAGAAACACTATCTGCATGACTAGGTTCTTAGCAGCACAGTTCACAATAGCCAGAATATGGAAACAACCTGAGTGCCGGATAACAGGTGGCTGTGTAAAGAAATTGTGGTGCTTTACACAATGGAATATTATGTAGCTGTTAGGAAAAATGAAGTTGTGAAATTTTCCTACAAATGGATGGCCATGGAGACTATCATGCTGAGTGAAATTAGTCAGAAGGAAAATGACAGATATAGAATGACTACATTTATCTGTGGGATATAAAAAACATTATGAGACTGATATCTAAGGCTAGGCAAAAGGGTACAGGAGGACCTGTCAAGGGTAGGAACCTACCACAAGTGTGTGGGGGCAGAGGTTAGGTAAGACAAAGAAGGGATCAGTTTGCCAATAATAGATGGAAATGGCAACACTAAACTAGAACCGAGGATTGACGATAGATAAAGGGATGTGCATGATAACCCTCAGTGTGTGGATGGCAAACTGCAATGCACAAAAGAAGAGAGAAAGAGAGAGAAGAAAAGTGTCTTCCATGGAGGCAGTTAGGATGGGGTGGGGAGGGAAACTGGGGACGTTGGTGGCGGGAGATGTGCACTGGTGGAGGGATGGGTGCTGCAACATTGCATGGCTGAAACCCAATCATGAACAGATTTGTAATTGTCTATCTCACAGTGATATAATAAAATTAAAAACAAAGAAGTAACTGTACCGCCATGTGGTCGGCAATGCATTAGGAATCAATGCAAGTGTTCTCACGTGGCCTGTCTGATGCATGGGACCATGAAGGGGGACATTGCTGGCCAGAGGGACAGGACAGAGTAAGGGGCATGCCTTGCATGCAGTATACCCTGGGTCAGTCTCCAGAACCACGCGGTGCTGTGAGCATCACCAGCCATGGCCCTGGGGACCCCTCGGCACTGCTGTGGTGGCTCAAGTAATCCCTAGTACCCCAAGATCTGATTAACAGCGTCACAGGCTCAAGGTTCTTGCATTGAACTGCAAGCCTGGTTGCCGAGTACCCCTGTGGCTCCTGAGCACTAGCTGGGAATCCCTTCACCGCCCGCCAAAAGAAAGTGACCCAGGAGCCTGCCCCATCAGGCATCCCTGGGGCAGCGTCCAGCCCTTCTTGTGTTGTGGGGCAAGAAGCAAAGTAGGAAATTGCTAAATTCCATGCAACAAAATCTCTGTAGCTGCAACTTCTACTGATCTTAACTGTGACGTTAAGTCTTAGAGTGCCACATTCAGCTCTTAAATGAACTTAGGTTCCCCAAACTTGGGGTTTGTTCTCTGCATCCTGGGTGTAGGGGAGCTGGGTGGATGAGAAGTAGCCAGATTCAGCTCTGTGGGAGACAGGAGAAGAAGAAATCTCTGTGGCAGAAATGCTCTGATTAGAACAAGCCTTTGTCGGGCTGCCCCCTGCTTCCCCATGCAGGACTTAAATCCTGGTCTTTCCTTTTCCTCCAGGGATGCAGTGTTTTGCCTTCAGAAAGAGGTCACCCAGCACTTCACAGTTTAAAATCCTTCCCAAAGGACCAGAGAGATAGTGCAGCAGGCAGGGTACTCGCCTTGCATGTGGCCAACCTGGGTTTGGTCTCCAACATCCTACATGGTCCCCAAGCTCCACCAGAAATAATCCCGAACACAGAACCAGGAGTAAACAGAACAGAGAGGGGAGGGAGGAAGGGAGAGAGGAAGGGAGAGAGGAAGGAAGGAAGGAAGGAAGGAAGGGAGGGAGGGAGGGGGGAGGGAGGGAGGGGAGGGGAAGGAAGGAGAGAGAGAAGGGAAGGAAGGGAAGGGAGGGGAGAAGGAGGGAGGAAGGAAGGAAGGAAGGAAGGAAGGAAGGAAGAAAGGAATGAAAGAAGGAAGGGAGGGAAGGGAAGGAAGGGAATGGAAGGAAGGAAAGGGAGGGGAGAGGGAGGGGAGGGATTAAGGAAGGAAGGAAGGAGCAACTATACAATTGTTCTTGCTGTGTAATTGAGAGTTAGAGTAAAAGTTGACTTAGAGAATGAATGAATGAATGAGTGAGTGAATGAATGAATGAGTGAGTGAATGAATGAATGAATGAGTGAATGAATGAATGAATGAGTGAGTGAATGAATGAATGAATGAGTGAGTGAATGAACGGATGGGTGGATGGATGGACGGACGGATGGATGGACGGACCGGACCGGACGAACGGACGGACGGACGGATGGATTCTGGAGCATAGGCTGGGCTCAGAGTGCCAAATCCCAACCAATCTCCATCTCGCAGTGCTGTTCCCTTACTGTGATGTACCTAAAACCTCCTCATGTTCTTGCTTTTCCAGACTTCAACAGAAATGTGCCAGTTTGTAAATTTTGCACTTTCTCCTTTAGGTTTCTCAGAGCTGTTCTGTTTAGACAACACAGTGGTTCTGTGTTCCATGAAGATTTGACCAGTGTTTGGGGACGGAGGGTTTTGACCCCACCACTGCAGTTAGAATTAATACCTCACCACTTCTTCACCAGTAGCACCTGGTTGTTTCTGCGTCTCTCCTGCACAATAGCTTACATCTCAACATAGTTTGGAGCTCCGAGGAACTCCGAATGAGCAGTTTCCAATTGAGGTCTTCCATCAGAAGCGCTGGTTCGGTTTCTCCACAGCCTCTTGTGGCTACTGACTCTTGGACTGGCTGCACTAGCTCCTTGACATTTGCATCTTTGCACACAGTTCAACAGGGAAGACCCGGCATCAGATCCAAGCATGAAAATTGCTCATTAAGTTCCGTCCACTGGAGCAAGGGAAGCAGGTTTCAGGTTTTAGAATGGCGCTTTGAATTTTCCTGGGAAATGCAGATATCAGATGGCCAAAGGAAATTCCTAGAGGAGCTAGAAAGGGGGAGAAAATGAATGAGTTGAGTCTCAAAATTGAAGGAAAAAAGAACAGCCCCCCGCCGCCTCCCAAAGCCATACATCCTGTGTTTGCTGTTCTAGACCAGAGACTGCTTGTGGAATTATGAAATAAGGCTCAGGAGTGTGAGAGCCAGGTAACAAGGGATGTCATCACTTGGCCTGGAGTCAGCAGCCGAGACAGGACGGAAGGAAGGGACGATGGGAGGACGTGTCAGTGATAAAAGGTGCCCTGACATGTCACAGTTGGCTTCTAAGGGGCAAGGAGGCCGCTGAGCTCGGGGGCTGGTTCAGGAAATACAAATTCTTTTTCTCGGAACTCTCATCCACTGTTGGTGGGAGTGCCGACTGGTCCAGCCCTTTTGGAAAACAATATGGGCATTCCTCCGAAAGCTAGATATTGAGCTCCCATTTGATCCAGCAATAGCAATCCTGGGAATATATCCGAGAGACCGAAAAACACATAGCAGAAACACTATCTGTACTTCTTTATTCATCTCTGCGCTATTCACAATAGCTAGAATCTGGAAACAACCTCAATGCCCGAGAACAAAGGACTGGCTAAAGAAACTGTGGTTCATCTACACTATAGAATACTATGCGGCTGTCAGAAAGATGAAATTATGAAATTTACCTGCAAATGGTTGGACATGGAGACTATCATGCTGAGTGAAATTAGTCAGAAGGAAAAGGACAGATATAGAATGACTGCATTCATTAATAGGATATAAATAGATACCAGTGTTTTACTGTATTACTGTATTACTGTCTTCCCGTTCATCATCGATTTGCTTGAGCGGGCCCCAGTAACATCTCCATATGTCCTCAATCCATTCCAGAATGAGGTCTATAATTGTTACTGGTATTTGGCATATCAAATACAACACGGGTAGCTTGCCAGGCTCTGCCATGCAGGTAGCATACTCTTGTAGTCATCTTTAAGTCCAGCATTTATTGATGAACCGTGTGGCCGCAAAGCGGCCATGCGAGCCGGGCTGTGATAGGCTGGTCTACTGGGTGGAGTTCTGACGAGAGAGAAGTCCGGATGTGGAAAAATGGAGGTCCTCATGGAGTGGGGGGGTCGTCTGACTTGTTGCAAGGCTCTGCTGGGGTGGTGGGCCAGGGCTAGAACCCGCCATCCTTCCTGGGCGCCTTGTGAGCAGCTGGGCACAGGGAAAGCAAGTAGCAGCTCTGCCCCATGTCTGTTTCATAGTTAAAAATAAGACCTCTTAGTTGAATTACTGTAAATTACATCTTTACAAATTAGTCATGTTAAGTTTCAGGAGTCCAAAGTTTCAGCAGTGACCAATTCTTTCACCAAAGGCCACTTCCCACTACATATGTCCTCAGTTTCCCTCCTGACCTCCAGGCTCCTCTACTATGGGCTCTTTTGCCCTCCACTATTGTCTAGTGCTCCCTTCTCCTGACTGTCCCTCTCACCCCATTTTAGTGTAAAGGTTCTTACTGAAAGCCAGTTTTCACGCTCTTTTCATTCTATTACCTTTAGGTATTTGCTTTTCCCCTTCTATTTTTCTTTATATCATGTACATGGGAAAGATAAGTCTGTATTTGTCCCTCTCCCTCTAACTTCACTCAAAATTATAGTCTCTGGATCATTAATGAGGGGGCAAAGTACTCTACTGTGTATATGAACAGAGTTTGTTAAGGCAGTCATCTGCTCCTCGGCACTTGGGTTAGCTCTAGAGTTTGGTTATCATGAATAGTTTTGCAATGAACCTAGGAGTTCAGAAGTCTTTAGTGTGTTTTGGGGCCCTTGGAGTATATTGCCAGAAGTGGAATTTATGGGTTATATAGATGCCCTGTTCCTAGTAAAACAAGGAACTCTCACCATCATCTCCGATCTGTTTCTGGCTCTACAAACTTGAATGACGTTTTAGCATCATCATTTATGTTACCATGCTCTTTTATTCTTTTTTGGATCTATGATTTTATCTCCGTATCAGATATATTATTTTAGATCCTAGGATACTTGCAATAATGCTCAGAGATAAATGTTATTTTCCCAATCATTTTTTGAAATAGATAATAAACATGTGTTTTACTAAATATGGGAAATGGTAATGGCAGATTAAAACTCACCATTGAATATACACAAAGAGACTTAAGTGATAAACACTAAATATCTGCAGGGCTAGCCACAATGTGTAAAATAAGAGGGAGAGAGATGCAGAGACAGAGAGAGAGACAGAGAGAGGAAGAGAAGAAACTGGGGTACCTGCTATTAAGGCAGCTTGGGGGTGGGGGGAGGGGGTGGGGTACATTGGTGGTGGAAATGGGGCACTGATGGAGGGATGAGTGCTGGAATACTGTATTATCAAGAACCAATTATGAACACCTTTGTAATTGTATGTTTCACTGTGGTATAATAAAAAATTTTTTAAAAAATCTATTAACTATTGAAAGAAGTCTTTAAAAAATTCTTTTTCTCACCTTCCTTTTTTGTTTTCGGGGTGCAGGTAAAGCTCGGAGCTTTAAGCTCAGTCATGGCATGGCCACTCTGCCACATTCCAAGCCCATGGGGGGGCAGCAGGCCCCACCCAAGCCTCTGCTTCCCTGCACCCCAAGTCAGCCATAGACCTCCCAGTTGCCAGGAAAGGGCCAAGTGGGTAGGAACTCGTCCTGGGGCGACCGCCAGAAGCATGGCCTTCCTCGGGTCGTGGTGGCCCTGGTGTGTCACGGCACCCCCCAGGAGTGAGTGACAGCTCCCAAGAACCTGTCTGCCTCCCTATGGACCAGGAACGGTTCAAGGGGGTGGAACGGGGATCTACTCTACGCCAGCCCGGGGTCCAAAAATATTAGAGGATGCTCTTCTGAATTACACACCCCAGGATAGGCCAGCGGGCTCTGCCTCCAGGGCTCCAGCAGCCCAGCAGCCGGCCCCTGTCCAGAGCTGCTGTTCTCTCACTCCCAGGGACTTCCCATCACAGACCCACTCATCAAGGCTTCAAGCAGCCTCAAAGATTCGGAGTATGGATCTGTTTTCCAGACTGACCGTCTGACTGTCTGACCTATGGTTGTTCTCTCTCACAGAAATGCATAATGTTACCTTTGTTAAAACCACAATTAGTCTAAACCCTTTACAGGAAATATGGGGTGGGTATGAGGAGAGAGACCGTTAATAGGAAGTCACGTGGTGGGTAGGCAGCACAGCCACACGCCGGTGAGGGCACCCGGGGCCTTCTTATCATTGATCTCCAGCTGCAGCCGCAGGGCAGAGGGCTAAGGTGAGCTGGCATGGGCACCTTCACGCTGCCAAGGGGTGAGGGGTGCAGAGGACCATCGGGTGCAGTGCTGGATGTGGGTGCAGAGGGAAAGAGCCTCTGGGGAATAGAGCTCCAGAGAAATTCCCCAGCTCCTTCTGCCTGCTGGGGAAGAACAGGTGGCTAGTCTCAGCCTTGGCAGACAGTTGTAATTAGAACCAAAGGAAGTCACAGTGTAGACGGCACAACTGAGAAATTGTGGCAGGAGCCACGGGGCCAATGGCTGGAGAGCATCTGGACTCATGTGTGTCTTGGCTCCCCCATTAGCTTTGGAGCTTTGGCCTCACTTTCCCTATCTGCCCAATGGGACTGGAGCTACCACTGAAGGTGAGTTGAAAGGCCTTCGTCTAGGAAGGGGAAAACTAACCATAAGCAAACATTATCTGCTGAAATTTTATTCAAGTCCAGGAAAAATATCAAAGAGGGGAACATTCTAGTGTTGACCCCTGGGCGTCAAAGGGAAGATCACAGTTAGCCCTGGGAGTAGCCAGCAAAGACTAGCCAGGTGGCCATAGCATCGCTTCTCCTTCTGAGTTTTCTTTCTCTTCCCTATAATTTAAAGATTATCATAGCCCTCTCAGCAATAGTGAACCACTAGATCAGATTACGGTTAGCCTTTACCTAAAAATGAAAAACGAAAAGAATAATCTGGGTGCCATCACCATGGAAATCAGCGTCCTCAGGAAAGCCTGGCCTATGGCTACTACCCTGAGGTTGGAAACTTTCTTTTGTTTCAAGACCAAGAGTCTGGGGGATTGTTTTAGCCACAGGTGAAAAGCAACTTGTTTTAGGTGAAAACTAAAATATCTTCAAGAGTTTCAAATGGAGCTAGACAGGAAGATCCCAAGCTGCATTTAGCTAACACAGAAGTGGGATTTTTGAGAGATGGTGGTCACGAACACGTGGACAATGAGAAAAGAAAGTGTTTGGTTGGGCCAAGGGCACAGATGCCTTAAAAGCGTTCTGCACTCTGGCGGATTCCATGGCAAAGCCCAGCGGCAACTGAAGAGTGAGCAGGCATGTTCCCCGAGATCGGGAGCAAAGCGAGGCTACTGTCACATTTTTACTGTGCTCTAGGCCTGTATTTGTGTGCTCTGGGCCTTTGTTGTGCTCTGGGTCTTTCTTATAGTCTGGGGGAGAGGGGGCTGCCGAATGGGCCCTCCGTGGGGTTAGGATCACTCATGGTCTCCAAGCTCAGGCAGAAATGCTCCTTGCTTCTTCTGGAGCCTCAGGGAAGAAGGGCCCACCGGAAAGGGCAGAGCTTCTCTCCAAGCGCAGAGTGGAGGGTGTCCTGCTCTAGCCGCGCCCATCAGATTAGCTCAGGGCCAAGGGGCCTCTCCTCTACTTGCTCTTTCCATCCCTCTCTGTAAAGGAAAATCAGCAGAACTGAGCAAGGCAGTCAGATCTTCTAGTGAGCCAATTCCATGGAGTCAATTAATGGTATTCTCCTAGACAGCAAAAACCGTTTTAAAAAGGGGGTCCCGATGCTCATCAAGGTCAGCCGGAAGGTGGGAGAACATCTGACAAGGTTCCAAACAGGATCATATCAGTTCAATTGGCATGCTAACACTTAAAGGCAATTCTCGCTTGGGTGTGGTTGAGCGCCTGTGTGTACATATGTGAGCATATGTGTGTGTGCATGACCATTCGGATGTAGCAGGTGAAGAAACAGCCTGTCCTGCCCAGATCCTAAAATTTCTGGTCAGGCAAAGCCACACAAGCTACTAGAGCCCAAATGCAGCAACAGATCACAGCCGTGGCTGAGCGGCCTGGACACACGTGGCCAGCGATCCTGCTGCTTGCAGCGCAGCGCTCTGGCAGGCTAATGGACCAGTCCTGCGGGTTCTTCAGCCAGACAGAGCCCAGAGTGCTTCTCGACCATTCTCCAGACAAACACAACCAATCGGTTGGCGTTGGCAGGCAAGCTGAAGGCCACTTACCTCCCGAACCAGAGAGTTTCCATGCCAGCATCTGTGACCCACAGACGCTCCTCAAATTATCTCACAATCATGACCAATCACTTAACTATGTCACGAGCACAGTCTGAGTTTTAAAAGCTTATGCCCCTCACCGGGAGAAATATCTATTCCGTGGGACCAAGCCAGGGTGGTCAGCCCGAGAAGAGCCCCATTTTATTTTTACCCAAATCTAAATTAAAACAGGTATCGACTCTTGATGAATTGCATCTAGAAACGTCTACCTGATGACCCAGTAAGTCCATACCCAAGAACTCTGAGTTGAAGCAATAATGTCAATTCAGGAAATTCCTTGAAGGGGGCTGGGTAATGCTGTTTGTTACGGTAGTATTTGTAATACCAATAACAGTCACTTGACTGCTCAGCGAGAGGAGATAAATAATTAGTAATCGGACTCATTTGATTTACGCGAGTGCAGAAACTGCAAAGCAAATACTCAGATATGCATGTGTAACAATATAGAGCAAGAAGACTCGGACAGTAGAAACCACAGCCATTTCTCATGGACAGAAGACAGTTATCTCTCCTTTGCTCATCACAGCCTTTGATAATGTAGAGTTACTTTTTCATTAAAATTATTATTGAAGTGTAATCGACATATAGAAAAGTGTCAGGGGCCGGAGTGATAGCCCAGCGGGTAGGGTGTTTGCCTTGCACATGGCTGGCCCTTGCTGGCCCGGGTTCGATCCCTGGTATCTCATATGGTACCCCAAGCACCACCAGGAGTAATTCCTGAGTGCAGAGCCAGGAGAAACCCCTAAGCATTGCTGGGTATGACCCAAAAAAAAAAAAAAAGTGTCCAAATTATAAGTGAACAATCCAATGAATGTTGATGGGATGAATGTACCTTCCATGCTCCCGATAAGAAACACCGCAGCCTGGTTTAGCCTGGTTTGAATTGTGTAACAATGGAATCAGAAGTGAGTATTATGTTGCCCCCACTGACTTCTGACTTTTGCACCTTTGCAATCTGTTCATGCAAGGGATTCAGCCTTGCATGTAGTTCTGGGATTCTCTCTGCCTTGCTGCTGAGTGCTCCATAGTGGAACTTTCTATGCTAAGGCAATCCCCACCCACGGGACTAGTCTAGTCACCATGACAAATGTCCTTGCACTGAGCTTTTGAGAAACCTTGTGAACATTTCTGGAGGCGATTCTCTTAGGTAAAACTCCTAGATCACTGGGCAGTAAGTTTTTCAATGGGGGAAGCAGCATATACGTTCAAAATGGATAGTATTTAAATCTAGGTTTGTCAAAGGCTAAATGCATGAAGGATCTCAGAAATTCAAATAAGAATAGACCCTTATAAAAGATAGGAAGGGATGGGGGGAGGATCTAAAGGCAAGGAGCAGATGTGTTGGAACTGAACGGAGCCAACTCAAGCTAGGAAACTCTAATCCTAATACAGGTAAACAAGCAACATTTCTTTTTTATCTTGACCCACCAACCAGCCCCCAGTGTTACTTCAGGTAATGATTGATTCACTCTTCCTCCCGGCAGTATCAGGACTTTGAAGGAAGTTGGCTGGCTGGTGAGTTTCTCACTAGTAGACAGAGCCAGAACCAGAGCAATGATTGTGTTTTCCATGTTGGAGAATTTGTCTCTAGATCACATTTCTAATGCATCTTTGAGATGATGTATGGTCTCTCCTGAGTCTGTCCTCATGCCTAGTGATATGAAACTCTTTGTGCTGTTTCTGTTATACTGTGTGTCCTACCATCCCTTGGGGTGAGAAGTCTAAAATCCTGGGGCAGCGCAGTCAACTGGGGATTTGTTGGAACATCTGGGCAGTCAGAGAGCTGATTCCTGAGCAACCGTAAACTAGAGGAAGCTCGTTTATGTGCCCAACTTGACGAGGCGCTGGTTGGGGAAGCATCTTGGTTGCCTAAGTCAGGTCCCCTGAGATTCTGCCTCTGGTGAATGAGAGAAACAGCTGGTCAGAGAGCTGGGCCAGACCAAGGCACCACACAGGGCCACCAGGACCACGCTGGAGGTGCTCTGGGAGCCACCTGATGCCAGGGATCACACCTCCCATTAACACGGATCATACACTGCTGCTTAAGGTACATCCTCTACCCTGTTCCACTCGGACTATCTAAACTCTTGCTGGCACAGGTCAGTGCTTAGGAATTGCTCATGGTGGTCACACCATGACAATGTCTTCTTCTGTTTGGGGGATCCAATCCTCCCATAGACACACCCCAGGTCCGAACACTGCCGCACTTCTGCACCGTGCTCTGGAGAATCACATACAAAGGAAGTTTCTTAAAGCATAAACTCTGCAACCTGCCCTCAGATGTGGTCCGGGGGACCAAGGGGGCTGTTCCCTTCCATTTGAAGGCCAGGAAGGCTGCATTTCATGGGGTGATTCCTTATACCTTCATCCCTGTCACTGCCTGTTCACCCCCATAAAAGCCTCCCTTCTTTTGGTTGATGATATTGACCATGTCTTCTCTGAGAGGACACCAATGTCCCTCTATCCCCAGAGGCCACTCACCAGTGGCACCATCAATCAGCTCTCATGGAAGGAGGGTGCTGTACCTTAGAAATATTACTGGAGGTCACGGGAGAAAGTATAATTGGCAGGTTGGCAATGGCAGAGATTCTAGAGTAAAATATGGGGCTTAGGTTAAGGCCAAAGGAGCAAGAATAAGCATTGGGTGACCGGGAGGGACAGTCGGCAGAGCTCAATCCAGTTGGCTCTCTCAGAACAGGAGCTAGGGAGGACCCTACTATTTCCCTACTATGGACAGTGGCGGGTGGGGTGGAAAAGGACCGCCCATGGATTCCAAAGGGTTGGGATTGTTGACAGACTGTACCACAGGGATAGGAAGCAAAGACGGGCCCAGGGGAGGCAGTGCCCACAAGTTCCTTTGAGTCTCTGGCTCATTGTGCCACCCGTGGGTTATAGACTGAGAATTTCCCTGCCTAAGCAAATCAGTCAAGTTAACAAGAAATGTTGCATCCACCCCACCCCAGTCCTCAGGGGGTGCCCACACGACTTTTTTGTAACAAATTTCTGAATGAACGAGCAGGTCCAGAAGAGCCACCCAGAGAGCTGTTGGTTCCTTGAGCTAGTTATTGGCGCCCTTGTCTTCACCTTGGGGAAACAACCAAGGTGGTGATGGTCTGACACGGGACAACAGGGAAGGAGGAAGTGTTGGATTGGGAATGGGGGATTGGAGAAGAAGCCACTCTCCAGGACAGGGAGGAGACCATCATAAAGGGAGCTAAGTGATGAGGAAGGAAAGAAGGTTCTAGAAAGAGGTAGCTAGGCAAACCTGTGGCAGCGGGAAATTCGGTAAGTCTGAGAGTCTACAAAGGAAATCTGGGGGGGGTGGTTGCTGGTGGAGGCAGAGTCCAGTGAGAGAGGTTGGAGCGAAACCAAAAAGAACTTTATAGGTCACATAAGGGGTCATCGGCCTGCTGGAGGGAGTGAATCACAGCTCCTGAGGTCAAACACAAAATGTCTCGCTCGTTCTGATTCACACAGATGGAGCCAGCCGGGGGTTGCCCACCAGACCACAGCCCACCGGAGCGGTGGATGCGAAGGGTCCCCCATAGGTCACCATGGCTAAGACATTACAGCGTCTCCCCTTCTGCTTTCCAGTCTGATGTAATCTTTCTGAAGACTGGCAAGAGTTGCAAGAAAACCGTTTCAGAGATCTATTAATATTTTAACATGCTTTTTAAGAAAATTTGGCCTTTTGTTGGCTGGTCTCAGGGCAGACATATATCACAGCCCGTGATGGGCAGACACTTATCCTTATTCGGTGGGCATATATCTCTGATTTGGATTCGTTTTTTTTAACATCTATTATTTAAAAAAGTCCTTCCTTGCCAGTCGCGTGTTTGCCCCTCCATTCTCAGCTTGTTTACTCGGAGCTACCCTGTCTTCCCTGTGCCCACGAGGAATGGCGCGCATCGAATTTCCTGACTCGGGTTAGCTGAGAGCTGAGAAGACTGATCTCAAATTAGGTACCAGCAACAACAAAACAGCTGGAACCAGGAAACCCAACCAGAGTTGAGAAACCAGGAGACTGTAGCCAGCCTTTGCCTAGCCCTGGGCTGGGGATGGGGGGTGGGGGAGGACAAGCTCTTTCTGCCCACGAAGATCTTTTAGAAACGTAACCATATCCAGGCCGTTCCTATGTTGCTCACAAGTCGGCAATCTGCAATCTTCTCTCTCTCTCTCTCTCTCTCTCTCTCTCTCTCTCTCCTCTCTCTCTCTCTCTCTCCCCTTCCTTCTTTTTCTTTCTTTTCCTTCCTTCCTTCCTTCCTTCCTTCCTTCCTTCCTTTCTTTATTTCTCTCTTTCTCTTTCTTTCCTTCTTGCTTTGACATTCTGTGAGGTACTGTGTAGTTACAAAGTTGTTAATGATTGGGTCTCGGTCATGCAATGTCCCGACACCCATCTCTGCACCATGCACATTTCCCACCACCACTGTCCCGTTTTCCTTCTGTCCCTTTCCCCATCCCCTGCCCACCTTTATGACATGTGACAGGTACTTTTCTTCTCTTCTCTCTAGCGCTCTCTCTCTCTCTCAGTTTGTGCTCTCTATCCTTTTTAGGCATTATGGTTTGCGATACAGATACTGAAAGGTCTTCTTGTATATCCCTTTGCCTAAATTCAACATTCAGTTCTTGTCCAGAATGATCATTTCTAACTATTATTGTCATGAATTAATATGATGAATTAAAGATGGCCCCTGTTCCTGGATGCTGGTACCATCAACAGGTTGTATCTGTGTCCTTCCTGTTGAAAATGGGGGCTCTGATGTCATTGAGCAAGGCCAGATGGCAGAAGTGGTCCTGTGGAAGCCTCCAGGGAGGGGCAATCTTGTCTTGAAACATACTCTGGGAGCCCAAAGCCACTGGGTGGGAACGCAATCCATCAAGGCTCTCGACACTGGAGTAACAGCAGGCAGGGCGTGATCCTGTCAGTGCCGCTCACGTGAGCCCTCACCAACACATGGAAATCATAAGTAAGGCCACCTTAAACCTTCCCAACCAAGGCTTTCTACCAACTGAGTGACCTTGGTCAACTCTGTGAAGCAGAAAACCATCTAGCGAGCCCTTCCTGAATTCCTGCCCACTAATTAAGAGTGGAAGGTGGCTTTCAAACCATGGATGCTGTAGGCAGATTGTCACCTGGCAGCCCTCACCCCATAAACGAATGAGAGATTTTGAAGAGTTTTTCTGGGTGTTGGGACTGAGTGAAGCTGATGAAGAAAGGTCAGTCTGGCCATCCCACAGGCTGCCTTACAGGGGAGGAAGGAGGGGCAGAGTGCAGTTGAGGGGGCTCTAGAGTCTGTGTCATCCAGGCAGTATGGTGAGAGTTGACAGTGAAAATAGATTCTGATTCAGGCTTTGCAAAACAATAGAAGCCAGAACTCACAGTTGGATGGAACACGGGGCTGACGAAGTGAGAGGCCCTCGGGAAGGAAATTATACCCTCAGATGTTGGAGAAGCCCCGTTCCCTCACAAATTCTGTTCTCTTCAGAGAGCAGAGCTGTGTGCCTGTGCTAGGAAGGATCTGGTACCATGAAACGAGTTTCAAAGTAACATGACCCAGCATGACCCAGAGGCCTCACGCCAAGCCTCCGTGTATCCAGTCTCATGTTTTAAATCACCCAGAGTGGGGGATCTCTAGGGCCTCTGGCATCTGACCCCAGTTTGCTGCCGGTACCCCTGACCCACCAGTAATGGTCAGCAGACAACCCTCTAATCTCCGTCCAGAAAGGACAGACTCAAAGCCCCGCCCCTTCCCTCCCTTCCCCAGTTCCACCCTAGAGGGGAAATATCAATTACGCCTCTCCCCCACCTTGAAAATCAACCAATTGTGCTTTTGCTGGGACCCCCACCCACAGCCCCCCAAGAAGGAAACTTTGGGGAGAGAGACTTGATTCTGTCTTCTCTAGCTGGCCCAGAATCCAGGCTGTGGGTGAGTGCAGTTGAGCAGCATTTTATTTTGGGCTCTGCATTGAGTCACTCTGACCATTTCTAGCAAAGGCTGTGAGCGGGCCAGGAGAGGCCCGGTGAGGGTTTGGAGGCCCAGCACTTCCCTTTCAAGTGATTGCTACAGCCCATCCGGGGCCCGAGGCACGGCCTCCTGCTCTGGTCCAGAGTCTTTGCAATTTGTGACTAGCCAGGGTGCCCCTGAGTACCCATCCCCAACTCCACACGGGAGCTTACAGAGCAACTGAGATTTGTCGACTGGCCCCCAGTTGGCTTGGAACTGCTCTACCAAATGTCCCTTCTGCCCATGCAATCGCTTCGCATTTGGGATGTGCGTATCCTTACAGGACAGTGCGGAGAGGGAACTCTTGGTAACCACAGCCATGATCAAGACATGGGGAGAACTGGCCTCTGGTCTCCGGGGGTGGCAGGGCAGAACTCACTGCTCTAGGTCTGAGTGATGGGACAGTGGGGAGGGTTTTGCCTTCAGGCCACTGACTGGGGTTTGATTCCCAGATCCCAGATGGTCCCCTGAGCACTGCCAGGAGTAATCCCAGAGCAAAGAGCCAGGAGTAACTCCTGAGCATCTCTGTTTGTGACTCCAAATGCCAAAAACGTCAAAAGAACTCATTTTTCTCCATGCAGCCTGGTTCTGCCCCCTGCAGTGCGAGCAGTCCCAAAACTCCAGCCTCGTGATGAGTCGCTTGTACTTGACCCCTCATTTCCTGCAGAAAAGGACCTTTGTCTTGTCCATTACTGTCACCCAGAGGCAAGCCAGGAGGAAATGTGCAAAAAAAAAAAAAAAAAGAAAAAAGTATTTTACTGGGAGGAATTCATGAATGAACTTCCTCTACTTATTAGCTGTGAAACTTTAGGCAATTAACTTCTCTGAGCGCTCCCTGCCTCATTTGTAAGGCTGTGAAGGGTTGATAATGAGGATTAAATGAGAGAGAAGGAGCTCATGCGTTCAGGCAGCATTTCCTGAGCTGCTACTATGCACGGACACTGTCCCCAGTGGGTTTCCCGAGAAAGAAGGCAGATAAGACGTGCTGCCACTGTCACTCGGCTCCTCGAGCGCGGGGCAGTACCAGACCCGACCAGGACACCCAGGGGCGAGGAAAGGGGAGATGCCCCGGGAAGCAGAAAGGGGTGGGGAGAAAGGGGAGCGGGGTGCGAGGGAGGGTGGACACACACGATTGGATTTGCATTCGCATACACAGAGGAAGACTTTTCAGTGATGATGTCCTTACATGGGACTCCATAATGTTCCTTAGGTAAATTTTCACATTTTTAAATGGAATGACTGTGAAATAGTTTCAGAGCTCAGAGCTATGGTTGGGTTCAGCCGTACAATGTTCCAACACCCTTCAGCAGTGCACATTTCCCACCATGAGGCTGGCCCAGAGCCTAGGCTATGGCTGAGTCCAGTCGATCAGCTTTTATTTGAGGCTGTACATGAGTCACTCTGCCATGCTTCCCTCCTTCCCTCCTTTCTTCCCTCCTTCCTTCCCTCCTTCCCTCCTTCCCTCCTTCTTTACTTCCTTCCCTCCTTCCCTCCTTCCTTCCTTCCCTCCTTCCCTCCTCCTTCCCTCTTTCCTTCCCTCCTTCCTTACCTCCTTCCCTCCCTACTTCCCTCCTTCCCTCCCTCCTTCCCTCCCTCCTTCCCTCCCTACTTTCCTCCTTCTTTCCCTCCTTACCTCCTTCCTTTCTTTCCTCCTTCTTTCCTTCCTTCCCTCCTTCCTTCCTTCCCCCTCCTTCCTTCCCTCCTTCCCTCCCTCTTTCCCTCCCTCCTTCCCTCCTTCCTTCCCTCCTTCCTTCCCTTCTTCCCTCCTTCCTCCCTTCTTCCCTCTTTCCTTCCCTCCTTCCCTCCTTCCTTCCTTCCCTCCTTCCTTCTCTTCTTCCCTCCTTCCTTCCCTTCTTTCCTCCCTCCTTCCCTCCTTCCCTCCTTCCTGCCCTCCTCCCTCCTTCCTGCCCTCCTTCCCTCCTTCCCTCCTTCCTTCCTTCCCTTCTTCCCTTCTTCCCTCCTTCCTTCCCTCCTTCCCTCCTTTCTTCCTTCCGTCCTTTCTTTCCTCCTTCTTTCCTTCCATCCCTTCTTCCTTTCTTCCCTCCTTCCTTCCGTCCATCCTTTCTTCCTTCCCTCCTTCCTTCCTTTTGTCCTTCCCTCCTTACTTCCCTCCTTCCTTCCATCCTTCTTTCCTTTACTCCTTTCCTTTACTCCTTCCTTCCTTCTCTCCTCCCTCCTTCCTTCCCTCCCTCCTTCCTTCCCTCCTTCCTTCCTTCCGTCCTTTTTCCTTCCCTCTTTCCTTCCTTCCTTCCTTCCCTCCTTCCTTCCTTCCCTCTTTTACCTCTTTCCTTCCCTCCTTCCTTCCCTCCTTCCTTTTCTCTTTCCCTCCTTCCCTCCTTCCTTCCCACCTTCCTTCCACCCTCCCCCTTCTCTTTCTCTGTCCCCTCCCTTCTTCTCTTCCTTCCTCCCTCCCTCCCTTCCTTATCTACTCTGTGGGGTTGGGAAATAATCCTCCTTGCACTCTCCTCTTTTCTTGGGTGACTCTACCTTCTCTGGCTCCATAGAAAGAGATGTGGGAGGAGTTCAGTAGCCAGTTCATGGGGACTGAACCCAAACAGCAGTGATCACGGTGAGCCCAGCCCCACTGAGGTCCTGAGGCTCAGAGAGAGAAGGTCAGCGCTAGCCGGTGTACTAAAATGGGGCTCTCATAAGGGTTGGTCTCCCCAGGCCTGCGTGGGGGAGGCCTGCACAGCATAGGCAACTGCAGTTATTCTCCTGGGGGCGAGGGGGTCCCTGGGATTCCAACTCTTCCTGTTGGCCTTATCACCTCCTTGAACTTGAACTGACCTCCCTGAATTTGGAGACCGAGATTATAGTTGAATCTGGCAGAACCCAGGCTGATGAGTGGTTCCCTTTATGGAGCCACAGTTTTCCATTTGGTATTTGTGAAAATGTGTCATGTTTGTAACAGTCTCAGGAATGGGCTGTCTCCACGTGAACACGGGTGTTAGTTCCCACGCCCGTCACTTATCTGCAGGCTGCTTGACCTCATTCTCTGAAATGATGAGGCCAAATGTTTATTGTAATCAAAGTATTAATTTTTTTTAAATGGAAACAAGCAGAAAAGCTTCTGCTAAATATATGGGACCCCAAGGTGGAATGTGAATTTTATTTATAAAAAAAAAAGAACGCAACTCAAACAGAATCAAACAGAAACATAGCCTAGTACACACACACACACACACACACACACACACACACACACACACACACACAAACACACGCGCGCGCACAGGCACAGTTTCCATGGTCTCCTTAAATCGTCGTGGAGGTTGTTTGTTTTTACTTTCAATTTGCTATGTAATGTCATGTCAGTAATGAAAAATTGCGCTTTAAAACGATTAGCTTGCGTTTCAGCATTCGCCTGTAAATCTTTCATCCCCTTTTAAACACAAATGCGGGTGCGCGCAGTTTCCCCCGTCTGGCAGCCCCCGCGCCGTCTGTGTGTCCCTGTGTAGCTCCATGCAAGGCTTCATTCTCTTCGTTCTCGCTCAGCCGTGGCCATACTGCTGCCCAGTCATTCCGTGGATTCCCTTCTTGCCCCACACGCTTCGCCCAGCTCTTCTTCTTGCTCCCTGGGGGCTGGGAAGGACGGGAAGGAATAGAACTTTGGGTCAGTCAAACTTTTCCAGTACTTCTATGCTGGTTTGTAGCAGCCGTGTCCACCTTGTACGGAATCACAGTGCAAAGGGCAGTGTCAGGCTCGTGGTCACTGGGCTCCTGTGGATGCCTTCACGTGCTTCCTGTGACACAAGCTGTGGAGTCTCTGGATGTGGCTTCCCCTGAGTCAGGTGTAAAGTGACACACTTGATCATCCTGGTTGGAGTTGCAGCGAGCAACCCCTAACTGCACCGTGACCCACGAGTCGGCCCCTGGGGGACGGGGTGGGGTGACATATTGATCTGTGTGTCAATAGGGTGGCAAGATGCGGACACTCGTCGCTGGTTGGCTGACCTGAGCTGCTTGATGTATAACAAGGACCCAAGCAGGTGACATGTTCGTGATAGAGTGGGTGTCATGGGGGGGCAATGAAACCCCATGTGTGTGTCTATTTGGGGGTGCTGAGTTGTTTGGCTGAGGGGTGGCCGTGCCCCTGCAGTCCACCCCCCTGATGCCGGCTCCTCCTTGCCCAGGGCTTACCACTGCACTGCCACGGGACACGAGTGATGTCCAGGACTCGTTCAATGATTACGGCCTCTATGTTCTTATTTGGGAGGGAAATGACACAGCTGACAACCTGACTGCAAAACCTGGACTCGGAGTGTCCTGTTGGGACAGGAGCCTGTCCTCTCTCTGACTGCCCAGTGGTGCCTAGACACCGGGCCTGTAGAGGGGAATCACACGCGAGTGCAGGAAGGCAGCGCCCGCCCCCCAGGCACCAACCACACCCATCAGTAATGTGGATGCCAATCACAGGGAGGCCAGGGGCATGCGGAACAGCAGAAGAAATTGCTCTTTGTGAGACAGAGAAAATAATCCCAGAGAAGTTCCTGGCCACTTAGCGCCTAGCAGACACCATGCTAAGTTCTTCCTAGACCGGAAGTGTCTGCTCCAGACCAGGCTCCAGAGACAGGCGTGACCTGGGAGACGGATCCGCAGGCAGTTTCCTCCTAGTGCAGTGGGTTTGCTCACACGAGCCTAGAAGGCAGCTCTGCCGCACTCTCAGGCTGTGTCAAGGCACCACTGTGGGGTCGGGCATGGTCCGTCTTTAGGGGTGCAGGCATAACCCAAGTGGAACATCTTGGTCCAGGGATGCCTCTAGTGATTCTTGGTCAACCAGGAAGGCGGGTAAATGTAAGAGCCTGTGGTGTTGCTGGGCTCCTGCAGTGCCAGGGGTTACTCAGGGCGCCCCAAGGACCATACTCAGTGATGTTCTGGGGTACAGATGGTGTTGGGGATGGACCCCAAGCACTGTATTATCCCACCTGCTACTGACATGCTCAAGTTGCAGAGTGTTTTCCAGGTTTCCTGTACTCTTGGTGCCGGAGAGCTTGTCCCAGTGCCACGTGAAAGATGAGCTTCCTCATAGCCCAGAAGATTCTACAGCTCTGCCTTCCATCAGATTCACCTCCCACACTCAGGCATTGGCTTGCTGCTGTTTGAGTGGCAGCTGGTAAGCCAGGGTATTCATAGCAACAAATTCAATAGTTACTCCCCAAAGGAGACGCACAACCAAAGATCTCGGTGTGAAAGGCTGCTCTGGGTGGGTGGGTGGGGGGCCCATGAGCTCTGATGAAAGGATCTTTCCCTTCCGACAGGTCCAATCAGCACAGCCTTGTGAATGTTTAAAGCCAGGTCAGGCGTGACTCTGAAATGCACAGCTTTTGTGTTCTTGTTTGAGAACAGGAGCTGGTGAGAAATTTTGAAAGAACCCACCCATGCTCCACTCCCAAAAGCTTCCTGGCTCTCTAGTGTTTCTCTGGGACTTAATCAGCTTTGGGACTGTGGCATCACTTTGAAGGAAACAGGCACTCTGGTCCTGACCAACCCTGTCTACATCAGCCAGCTCCTACCCAGCTCCATGCATAGGAGAGAACCCCATAGACATCTCCCCAAAGGCATCAAAGCCAGGATACTTCTAAGAGAAGGAGTGGGGTGCTGCTCCCAGTGTATGATGATGGATGCCCCACCCACCCTAATTTCCTCCCCAAATCCCTGCCCTACAGCCAACCACTGTGTCTGGCTCTACATGTTCAGGAATAAACACTTGGGACCGTTATCTCTAAACTCAAGGACTCCCCTTTCTAGTGGGCAAGTCAGTAAATACACGAGAGGAATAAGAAATCTCCACTGGCAGAGTATCCCAAAGGGGCTTTTGATGGCACGTGAGACCATGTCAGAGGGCGTGGACAAGACAGAGTCACTGGCCAAGGAAGGGGCAGGGCGTGGACTCATCCAGACAGAGAGAAGATTTTATACTGGGTTTCTCTCTCACTTTACACGTGTGATGCTTCAGGTCAAGGCATTGTGGGGAAGAGCCCATGGGTGGGGACACAGGTTAAGGTGATTTTGTTAAATGAGGCTTTAGTCCCCTGTCAGAGAATCACTCCCTGACAGCATGTCCACCCAGAGATTCTGGACAATGGCACTGCCAGACTTTTCTTTGAACAACACTCACTGGGGTGAATGTTGTTGCTGAGATTCATTGGTCCTCATTTGGGAGCTTTCCTCTCTGTTGGATATAGGCAGGTCCATGCCGCACTTTCGGGACTCTCCTCTCTGTTGGTTATGGGCAGGTCCATCCCACACTCGGGACTCTCCTCTCTGTTGGATAAGGGCAGGTCCATCCCGCACTCGAGACTCTCCTCTCTGTTGGATAAGGGCAGGTCCATCCCGCACTCGGGACTCTCCTCTCTGTTGGATAAGGGCAGGTCCATCCCTTTCGGGGACTCTCCTCTCTCTGTTGGATATGGGCAGGTCCATCCCGCACTCGGACTCTCCTCTCTGTTGGATAAGGGCAGGTCCATCCCGCACTGGACTCTCCTCTCTGTTGGATAAGGGCAGGTCCATCCCGCACTCGGGACTCTCCTCTCTGTTGGATATGGGCAGGTCCATCCCGCACTCGGGACTCTCCTCTCTGTTGGATATGGGCAGGTCCATGCCGCACTCGGACTCTCCTCTCTGTTGGATATGGGCAGGTCCATGCCGCACTCGGGACTCTCCTCTCTGTTGGACATGGGCAGGTCCATGCGCACTTTCGGGACTCTCCTCTCTGTTGGATATGGGCAGGTCCATCCCGCACCCGGACTCTCCTCTCTGTTGGATATGGGCAGGTCCATGCCACACTCGGGGACTCTCCTCTCTGTTGGACATGGGCAGGTCCATGCGCACTGGGACTCTCCTCTCTGTTGGACATGGGCAGGTCCATGCACGGGACTCTCCTCTCTGTTGGATATGGGCAGGTCCATCCCGCACTCGGGACTCTCTCCTCTCTGTTGGATAAGGGCAGGTCCATCCCGCACTCGGGACTCTCCTCTCTGTTGGATAAGGGCAGGTCCATCCCGCACTCGGGACTCTCCTCTATGTTGGATAAGGGTTGGTCCATCCCGCACTCGGACTCTCCTCTCTGTTGGATAAGGGCAGGTCCATCCCGCACTCGGGACTCTCCTCTCTGTTGGATAAGGGCAGGTCCATCCCGCACTCGGGACTCTCCTCTCTGTTGGATAAGGGCAGGTCCATCCCGCTACTCGGGACTCTCTCCTCTCTGTTGGATATGGGCAGGTCCATCCCGCACTTTCGGGACTCTCCTCTCTGTTGGATAAGGGCAGGTCCATCCCTGCACAGGACTCTCCTCTCTGTTGGATATAGGCAGGTCCATGCACACTCGGGACTCTCCTCTCTGTTGGTTATGGGCAGGTCCATCCCACACTCGGGACTCTCCTCTCTGTTGGACATGGGCAGGTCCATCCTACACTCGAGACTCTCCTCTCTGTTGGATATGGGCAGGTCCATGCGCACTCGGGACTCTCCTCTCTGTTGGATATGGGCAGGTCCATGCCGCACTTTCGGGACTCTCCTCTCTGTTGGACATGGGCAGGTCCATGCGCACTCGCGACTCTCCTCTCTGTTGGACATGGGCAGGTCCATGCGCACGGGACTCTCCTCTCTGTTGGATATTGGCAGGTCCATCCCTGCACGGGACTCTCCTCTCTGTTGGATATGGGCAGGTCCATCCCGCACTCGGGACTCTCCTCTCTGTTGGATATGGGCAGGTCCATGCCGCACTCGGGACTCTCCTCTCTGTTGGATATGGGCAGGTCCATGCCGCACTCGGGACTCTCCTCTCTGTTGGATAAGGGCAGGTCCATGCGCACTCGGGACTCTCCTCTCTGTTGGATATGGGCAGGTCCATCCCGCACTGGGACTCTCCTCTCTGTTGGATATGGGCAGATCCATGCCACACTCGGGACTCTCCTCTCTGTTGGACATGGGCAGGTCCATGCGCACTCGGGACCTCTCCTCTCTGTTGGACATGGGCAGGTCCATCGCACTCAGGACTCTCCTCTCTGTTGGATATGGGCAGGTCCATCCCGCACTTCGGGACTCTCCTCTCTGTTGGATAAGGGCAGGTCCATGCGCACTCGGGACTCTCCTCTCTGTTGGATATGGGCAGGTCCATCCCGCACTCGGGACTCTCCTCTCTATTGGATATGGGCAGGTCCATGCCACACTCGGGACTCTCCTCTCTGTTGGACATGGGCAGGTCCATGCGCACGGGACTCTCCTCTCTGTTGGACATGGGCAGGTCCATGCTGCACTGGACTCTCCTCTCTGTTGGATATGGGCAGGTCCATCCCGCACTTCGGGACCTCTCTCTCTGTTGGATAAGGGCAGGTCCATCCCGCACTCGGGACTCTCCTCTCTGTTGGATAAGGGCAGGTCCATCCCGCACTCGGGACTCTCCTCTCTGTTGGATATGGGCAGGTCCATCCCGCACTCGGGACCTCTCCTCTCTGTTGGATAAGGGCAGGTCCATCCCGCACTTTTCGGGACCTCTCCTCTCTGTTGGATATGGGCAGGTCCATCCAGCACTCGGGACTCTCCTCTCTGTTGGATATGGGCAGGTCCATCTCGCACTTTCCGGACTCTCCTCTCTGTTGGATAAGGGCAGGTCCATCCCGCACTGGGACTCTCCTCTCTGTTGGATATAGGCAGGTCCATGCACACTGGGACTCTCCTCTCTGTTGGTTATGGGCAGGTCCATCCCACACTCAGGACTCTCCTCTCTGTTGGATATGGGAAGGTCCATCCTACACTCGAGACTCTCCTCTCTGTTGGATATGGGCAGGTCCATGCGCTTCGGGACTCTCCTCTCTGTTGGATATGGGCAGGTCCATGCCGCACTCGGGACTCTCCTCTCTGTTGGACATGGGCAGGTCCATGCGCACTGGGACTCTCCTCTCTGTTGGACATGGGCAGGTCCATGCGCACTCGGGACTCTCCTCTCTGTTGGATATGGGCAGGTCCATCCCGCACTCGGGACTCTCCTCTCTGTTGGATATGGGCAGGTCCATCCCGCACTCGGGACTCTCCTCTCTGTTGGATATGGGCAGGGCCATGCCGCACTTTCGGGACTCTCTCCTCTCTGTTGGATATGGGCAGGTCCATCCCGCACTTCGGGACTCTCCTCTCTGTTGGATATGGGCAGGTCCATCCCGCACTCGGGACTCTCCTCTCTGTTGGATATGGGCAGGGCCATGCCGCACTCCGGGACTCTCCTCTCTGTTGGATATGGGCAGGTCCATGCCGCACTTTTCGGGACTCTCCTCTCTGTTGGATAAGGGCAGGTCCATGCGCACTCGAACTCTGCTCTCTGTTGGATATGGGCAGGTCCATCCCGCACTCGGGACTCTCCTCTCTGTTGGACATGGGCAGGTCCATGCCACACTCGGGACTCTCCTCTCTGTTGGATATGGGCAGGTCCATCCCAAACTCGGGACTCTCCTCTCTGTTGGTTATGGGCAGGTCCATCCTACACTCGGGACTCTCCTCTCTGTTGGATATGGGCAGGTCCATCCTCGCACTCGGACTCTCCCTCTCTGTTGGATATGGGCAGGTCCATCCCGCACTCAGGACTCTCCTCTCTCTGTTGGACATGGGCAGGTCCATCGCACTTTCGGGACTCTCCTCTCTGTTGGATATGGGCAGGTCCATCCCGCACTTCGGAGACTCTCCTCTCTGTTGGATATGGGCAGGTCCATCCCGCACTCGGGACTCTCCTCTCTGTTGGATATGGGCAGGTCCATGCCGCACTCGGGACTCTCCTCTCTGTTGGATATGGGCAGGTCCATGCCGCACTCGGGACTCTCCTCTCTGTTGGATAAGGGCAGGTCCATGCGCACTCGGAACTCTCCTCTCTGTTGGATATGGGCAGGTCCATCCCGCACTCGGGACTCTCCTCCTCTGTTGGATATGGGCAGGTCCATGCCACACTCCGACTCTCCTCTCTGTTGGATATGGGCAGGTCCATCCCACACTGGGACTCTCCTCTCTGTTGGATATGGGCAGGTCCATGCCCACTTCGGGACTCTCCTCTCTGTTGGATATGGGCAGGTCCATGCCACACTCGGGACTCTCCTCTCTGTTGGACATGGGCAGGTCCATGCGCACTCGGGACTCTCCTCTCTGTTGGACATGGGCAGGTCCATGCGCACTGGGACTCTCCTCTCTGTTGGATAAGGGCAGGTCCATCCCCTTTTGGGACTCTCCTCTCTGTTGGATATGGGCAGGTCCATCCCGCACTTTTCGGGACTCTCCTCTCTGTTGGATAAGGGCAGGTCCATCCCGCACTCGGGACTCTCCTCTCTGTTGGATATAGGCAGGTCCATGCACACTGGGACTCTCCTCTCTGTTGGTTATGGGCAGGTCCATCCCACACTCGGGACTCTCCTCTCTGTTGGACATGGGCAGGTCCATCCTACACTCGGGGACTCTCCTCTCTGTTGGATATGGGCAGGTCCATGCGCACTCGGGACTCTCCTCTCTGTTGGATATGGGCAGGTCCATGCCGCACTTTCGGGACTCTCCTCTCTGTTGGACATGGGCAGGTCCATGCCGCATTTTCGGGACTCTCCTCACTGTTGGACATGGGCAGGTCCATGCGCACTTTCGGGACCTCTCCTCTCTGTTGGATATTGGCAGGTCCATCCCGCACGGGACTCTCCTCTCTGTTGGATATGGGCAGGTCCATCCCGCACTTTTGGACTCTCCTCTCTGTTGGATATGGGCAGGTCCATGCGCACTTTTCGGGACTCCTCCTCTCTGTTGGATATGGGCAGGTCCATGCCGCACTTCGGGACTCTCCTCTCTGTTGGATAAGGGCAGGTCCATGCGCTTTCGGGACTCTCCTCTCTGTTGGATATGGGCAGGTCCATCCCGCATTCGGGACTCTCCTCTCTGTTGGATAAGGGCAGGTCCATCCCGCACTTCCGGGACTCTCCTCTCTGTTGGATAAGGGCAGGTCCATCCCGCACTCGGGACCTCTCCTCTCTGTTGGATATGGGCAGGTCCATCCCGCACTCGGGACTCTCCTCTCTGTTGGATAAGGGCAGGTCCATGCCGCACTCGGGACTCTCCTCTCTGTTGGATATGGGCAGGTCCATGCCGCACTCGGGACTCTCCTCTCTGTTGGATATGGGCAGGTCCATCCCGCACTGGGACTCTCCTCTCTGTTGGATATGGGCAGGTCCATGCCGCACTTCGGGACTCTCCTCTCTGTTGGATATGGGCAGGTCCATGCCGCACTTCGGGACTCTCCTCTCTGTTGGATAAGGGCAGGTCCATGCACTTCGGGACTCTCCTCTCTGTTGGATAAGGGCAGGTCCATCCCGCACTCGGGACTCTCCTCTCTGTTGGATAAGGGCAGGTCCATCCCTTTCGGGACTCTCCTCTCTGTTGGATAAGGGCAGGTCCATCCCGCACTCGGGACTCTCCTCTCTGTTGGATATGGGCAGGTCCATCCCGCACTCGGGACTCTCCTCTCTGTTGGATAAGGGCAGGTCCATCCCTTTTCGGGACTCTCCTCTCTGTTGGATAAGGGCAGGTCCATCCCGCACTCGGGACTCTCCTCTCAGTTGGATATGGGCAGGTCCATGCCGCACTCGGACTCTCCTCTCTGTTGGATATGGGCAGGTCCATGCCGCACTCGGGACTCTCCTCTCTGTTGGACATGGGCAGGTCCATGCGCACTCGGGACTCTCCTCTCTGTTGGATATGGGCAGGTCCATCCCGCACTCGGAACTCTCCTCTCTGTTGGATATGGGCAGGTCCATCCCGCTTTTCGGGACTCTCCTCTCTCTTGGATATGGGCAGGTCCATGCCGCACTCCGGACTCTCCTCTCTGTTGGATATCGGCAGGTCCATGCCGCATTCGGGACTCTCCTCTCTGTTGGATAAGGGCAGGTCCATGCACTTCGGAACTCTCCTCTCTGTTGGATATGGGCAGGTCCATCCCGCACTCGGGACTCTCTCCTCTCTGTTGGATATGGGCAGGTCCATCCTACACTCGAGACTCTCCTCTCTGTTGGATATGGGCAGGTCCATGCGCACTGGGACTCTCCTCTCTGTTGGATATGGGCAGGTCCATGCCACACTCGGGACTCTCTCCTCTCTGTTGGACATAGGCAGGTCCATGCGCACTTTTCGGGACTCTCCTCTCTGTTGGACATGGGCAGGTCCATGCGCACTCGGGACTCTCCTCTCTGTTGGATATGGGCAGGTCCATCCCGCTTTCGGGACTCTCCTCTCTGTTGGATATGGGCAGGTCCATCCCTTTTCGCAGCTCTCCTCTCTGTTGGATATGGGCAGGTCCATGCCGCACTCGGGACTCTCCTCTCTGTTGGATATGGGCAGGTCCATGCCGCACTCGGGACTCTCCTCTCTGTTGGATAAGGGCAGATCCATGCGCACTCGGAACTCTCCTCTCTGTTGGATATGGGCAGGTCCATGCCGCACTTTCGGGACTCTCCTCTCTGTTGGATAAGGGCAGGTCCATGCGCACTTCGGGACTCTCCTCTCTGTTGGATAAGGGCAGGTCCATCCCGCACTCGGGACTCTCCTCTCTGTTGGATATGGGCAGGTCCATGCCGCACTCGGGACTCTCCTCTCTGTTGGATATGGGCAGGTCCATGCCGCACTTTCGGGACTCTCCTCTCTGTTGGATAAGGGCAGGTCCATGCGCACTTTCGGGACTCTCCTCTCTGTTGGATAAGGGGCAGGTCCATCCCGCACTTTCGGGACTCTCCTCTCTGTTGGATAAGGGCAGGTCCATCCCGCACTGGGACTCTCCTCTCTGTTGGATATGGGCAGGTCCATCCCGCACTCGGGACTCTCCTCTCTGTTGGATAAGGGCAGGTCCATCCCGCACTCGGGACTCTCCTCTCTGTTGGATAAGGGCAGGTCCATCCCGCACTCGGGACTCTCCTCTCTGTTGGATATGGGCAGGTCCATGCCGCACTCCGGACTCTCCTCTCTGTTGGATATGGGCAGGTCCATGCCGCACGGACTCTCCTCTCTGTTGGACATGGGCAGGTCCATGCGCACTCGGGACTCTCCTCTCTGTTGGATATGGGCAGGTCCATCCCGCAACTCGGAACTCTCCTCTCTGTTGGATATGGGCAGGTCCATCCCGCACTCGGGACTCTCTCCTCTCTCTTGGATATGGGCAGGTCCATGCCGCACTCCGGACTCTCCTCTCTGTTGGATATCGGCAGGTCCATGCCGCACTCGGGACTCTCCTCTCTCTGTTGGATAAGGGCAGGTCCATGCGCACTTTCGGAACTCTCCTCTCTGTTGGATATGGGCAGGTCCATCCCGCACTCGGGACTCTCCTCTCTGTTGGATATGGGCAGGTCCATCCTACACTCGAGACTCTCCTCTCTGTTGGATATGGGCAGGTCCATGCGCACTGGGACTCTCCTCTCTGTTGGATATGGGCAGGTCCATGCCACACTCGGGACTCTCTCTCTCTGTTGGACATAGGCAGGTCCATCGCACTCGGGACTCTCCTCCTCTCTGTTGGACATGGGCAGGTCCATGCACTTCGGGACTCTCCTCTCTGTTGGATATGGGCAGGTCCATCCCGCACTTTCGGGACTCTCCTCTCTGTTGGATATGGGCAGGTCCATCCCGCACTCGGGACTCTCCTCTCTGTTGGATATGGGCAGGTCCATGCCGCACTTTTGGGCTCTCCTCTCTGTTGGATATGGGCAGGTCCATGCCGCACTCGGGACTCTCCTCTCTGTTGGATAAGGGCAGATCCATGCGCACTTTCGGAACTCTCCTCTCTGTTGGATATGGGCAGGTCCATCCCGCATTCCGGGACCTCTCCTCTCTGTTGGATATGGGCAGGTCCATGCCACACTCGGGACTCTCCTCTCTGTTGGATATTGGCAGGTCCATCCCGCACGGGACTCTCCTCTCTGTTGGTTATGGGCAGGTCCATCCTACACTCGGGACTCTCCTCTCTGTTGGATATGGGCAGGTCCATGCCACACTCGGGACTCTCTCACTCTCTGTTGGACATGGGCAGGTCCATGCGCACTTCGGGACTCTCCTCTCTGTTGGATATGGGCAGGTCCATCCCGCACCGGGACTCTCCTCTCTGTTGGATAAGGGCAGGTCCATCCCGCACTCGGGACTCTCCTCTCTGTTGGATAAGGGCAGGTCCATCCCACATTCGGGACTCTCCTCTCTGTTGGATATGGGCAGGTCCATCCCGCACTCGGGACTCTCCTCTCTGTTGGATAAGGGCAGGTCCATCCCGCACTTGGGACTCCCTCCTCTCTGTTGGATAAGGGCAGGTCCATCCCCTTTCCGGGACTCTCCTCTCTGTTGGATAAGGGCAGGTCCATCCCGCACTCGGGACTCTCCTCTCTGTTGGATATGTGCAGGTCCATCCCGCACTCGGGACTCTCCTCTCTGTTGGATAAGGGCAGGTCCATCCCGCTCGGGACTCTCCTCTCTGTTGGATATAGGCAGGTCCATGCACACTCGGGACTCTCCTCTCTGTTGGTTATGGGCAGGTCCATCCCACACTCGGGACTCTCCTCTCTGTTGGATATGGGCAGGTCCATCCTACACTCCTAGACTCTCCTCTCTGTTGGATATGCGCAGGTCCATGCGCACTCGGGACTCTCCTCTCTGTTGGATATGGGCAGGTCCATGCCGCACTCGGGACTCTCCTCTCTGTTGGACATGGGCAGGTCCATGCGCACTCGGGACTCTCCTCTCTGTTGGACATGGGCAGGTCCATGCGCACTTCGGGACTCTCCTCTCTGTTGGATATGGGCAGGTCCATCCCGCACTCGGGACTCTCCTCTCTGTTGGATATGGGCAGGTCCATGCCGCACTTTCGGGACTCTCCTCTCTGTTGGATATGGGCAGGTCCATGCCGCACTCGGGACTCTCCTCTCTGTTGGATAAGGGCAGGTCCATGCGCATTTCCGGACTCTCCTCTCTGTTGGATATGGGCAGGTCCATCCCGCACTCAGAACTCTCTCCTCTCTGTTGGATATGGGCAGGTCCATGCCACACTCGGGACTCTCCTCTCTGTTGGATATGGGCAGGTCCATCCCGCACTCGGGACTCTCCTCTCTGTTGGTTATGGGCAGGTCCATCCTACACTCGGGACCTCTCCTCTCTGTTGGATATGGGCAGGTCCATGCCACACTCGGGACTCTCCTCTCTGTTGGACATGGGCAGGTCCATGCGCACTGGGACTCTCCTCTCTGTTGGATATAGGCAGGTCCATCCCGCACTCGGAACTCTCCTCTCTGTTGGACATGGGCAGGTCCATCCCGCACTTTCGGGATTCTCCTCTCTGTTGGATATGGGCAGGTCCATGCCACACTTGTGACTCTCCTCTCTGTTGGATATGGGCAGGTCCATGCCGCACTCGGGACTCTCCTCTCTATTGGATATGGGCAGGTCCATGCGCACTTTGGGACTCTCCTCTCTTTTGGATATGGGCAGGTTCATGCCGCACTCGGGACTTTCCTCTCTGTTGGGTATGGGCAGGTCCATGCGCACTCAGGACTCTCCTCTCTGTTGGACATGGGCAGGTCCATGCGCACTCGGGACTCTCCTCTCTGTTGGACATGGGCAGGTCCATGTGCACTCGGGACTCTCCTCTCTGTTGGATATAGGTCCATGCTCCACTGCACAGAGATCCTTGCCTCACTCAGGAGCTCTCCTCTCCATTGGATATAAGTGTATGCCTTGGGTTCCCCCTGCATGTTCAGGAGACTCTTCCTCATCTCATTCTGAAGCCCAATCCTCTCCCATGGGCTCCCTGTAGGAGGTCACTGGCACCCTGTAAGCCCCCACCCAAACAGCATATCTTCCTGTGTCTCTTGGAGTTGACGCATTAGGGGCTTGTTCCCAGGAGGGAGCCCAGAGCCCATTCTCCCTCCTGTCCAGG
Source organism: Cryptotis parvus (assembly GCA_021461705.1). Lineage (NCBI taxonomy): Eukaryota > Metazoa > Chordata > Mammalia > Eulipotyphla > Soricidae > Cryptotis > Cryptotis parvus. The sequence continues at coordinate 775,963 of JAJIBD010021133.1, forward strand.
CCCCCTCCTCGCTTTCCTCCACTTCCTCAGATTCATTTTTAGAAGTTTCCAAGATGGGCAGCTGCTCTGTTGTAAATGTGCCAGTCTCCGCCCAGATTCCTGAGTCTGGGACAGGTGGGGCCTCACATGATATCTGGCCCAACTCCCCAACCTGAGCAGGTGTTTGCTCCCTGGGCCCTCAACATAGCAGCTTTCATGCTGAATTCTCCTAAGCCACTCACAGAGTCCCCACCCTCTACCTCCATCCTTCCCGACCCGGGCATCAACACCCTCTGACTACAGGGCCACTAAACATCCAGCTCCACCTGTCCCTCTGACTTCCTCTCGATTCTGAAGTCTTGACCTTGCAAACTACCCCAAGCAAGCTACCAGCCCTTCTCCCACTTATTCATTCGCGTACTTGACCAGGCCTCCAGGTCAGCCCCAGACTCACTGTACTGCAATTCTCTCTTAGGTCCCTCTGCTGCTTGCCCTCGCGTGCCATCTTTGCATCAGTTATGTCTTTTTTTTGACTTTTAGGGTCACGCACGGTGGGTTCAGGGTTACTCCAGGCTCTGCACTCAGGGATTACTCCTGGTAGTGCTGGAGGACTATATGGAATGCCAGGGTTTGAACCTAGGTCGGCTGTGTGCAAGGTAAACGCCCTCCCCGCTGTGTTATGGCTCCAGCCCCATCAGTTATATCTTATCTTGCGTTAGGAACATCTTCAGTAACTTTTCAGTAAATATTCACGTAAACTTCGACTGTGCCCTTCTTTCTCTTTGTAAATCCACTTCCTTTGTGGAATCTATAGCCAGTGGCAATGGAATATGACTTGGAGGCAGTGTATGAAGATGGGAACAATTTATAGACACACTCCCAGAAGGACCAGTAGTTGGATGGTTCATCACAAAAGGCGTTTCAGCAGGCACTCATGAAAACGAACACCCCTGCCTAGAACAAACACTGCTTTAGCTTCAAGCATACTCGAGGCAGGGGGCCCGTTCGCAAATCTCATAGGTAGGGCGAGGAGCTGGCTTTGGCAGGGCAGGGGGAGGACCGTGTGTTCCCAGGACACTCGCCACACCCACCACTCCTCACTTTCTCTAAAGAGCAAAAGGACGTAAAGGTGGTGTAGGATTTCACTAATGGGTCTCATCATCTTACTCTTTCTAACTTGACTCGCTCATCTGCCCTTGACAACCTCCCCCACTTTCTGCTCCTTTTCCTCTGGCTTGTTTATGTCCTTAGCTCATCCCCCAAACTCAAAGTCCTCCAAGACTGTGTCTAATGATAGATTATAGAGCTGAGAGCGTTCCACACACTGAGCACAGACAGACACTATGAAGGCACTCAACGAAAGCCACCCAGCCTTGGGGCCGGAGCAATAGTCCTGCAGGGGGGCATTTGCCTTGCACGCGGCCAACTGGGGTTCAATCCCCGGCGTCCCATATGGTCCCCTAAGCACTGCCAGGAGTAATTCCTGAGTGCAAAGCCAGGAGTAACCCCTGAGCATCCTTGGGTGTGACCCAAAAGAAAAAAAAAAGCCACCAAGCCAAAATATGCCATTCGAGGAGGCAGGAAGGACCCACCAGAACAGGTGTTTCAGTTGAGTAGGTGAGGGGCTGTAGCCATAGCACAGTGGGGGAGGGCATTTGCCTCGCATGCAGCCAACTTGTGTTCCATCCCCAGCATCTCATAAGGTCCCCTGAGCACCACCAGGAGCAATTCCTGAGCATTGCTGGGTGTGACCCAAAAAGGCAATAAAATAAATGAATAAGCAAATAAATAAATAAACTTTTAAAGGAGTAGGTAAGAGAACCCAGATCCTTGCACCCAAAAGAACTTGGACTGTGAAGGTTCCGCCTGCCCCAGAGGCCTCCTTACTCCCCTCCAGGTACAGCCCAGCTGCAGGCCACGTCTAAGAACGCTGGCCCTGGACTTGACAGAAACCACCACAGACCAAGAACGGGCCTGCCTGACCCCTCCCTGCCTGCTCAGCCTCCGGCCTCATCTCCGTGAGCTCCTGAACAACCCCCCACTCATACCCCCAGAAGGGTTAAGTAGCTTGTGGGCCTTTTTCGAGCTGCAGGTGGGGTGGGCTTGGACCCTGCATCCGTCCATGTCATTCCTGCCCCCCTGGGTGTGCTCAGCCACCGGGTGACAGCCAGTGGTGGCCAGCTGGACGGGCTATGGGTCCAGCTGGGCTGCCTTCTCCTGAACGCACGTCATCAAAATTAAAAATAATCACAGCTTGGGGTAAGTGAGTGAAAGGGGAGGGGGTCTCTGCCCTCGCCCCTCAGGGTCCTGTTGCCACAGCCTGACACGGCAGTCATGGGGTACAGCTGACCCCAGCAGGGGTCTCTCTGCCCATGCCCCAAACCCCAGGGTCTGACCCACCTCTGGAGCACAGCTCGCATCTGGCTTCAGCATCCAAGAAGCAGCTTCCTCGGCTCTGGCTGTGCCTCCAGGGTGGCCTGGTGCTGTCCGTGTGGTAGCTGTGCTCGGAACAGCCCCTCGATCCCTCCTAGGGTTGGGATACCCTAACCCTAACCCTGGCCACGTGCTGAGTCACTGCTCGGTGGCCAAGAGCTGGTGGGCAGCTCTAGGAGTCCTGCTTGTGAAGTCAAGGGCAGAGTTGAGGAGCCCCCAAGAGGCTGCTAGTGCTCCTTGGAGGGTGCTTGAGAGCTCTATGAGAGAAGCCACTCACCTGGTCAGTTCCGGGGCCTTAGGTCCAGCACTGGTGGACACAGATGTGGAGACCAGACCTCTCCAGAAAAATCATGCCTCTGAGCAGTGTTGAGGGCCCCACAGCTGTCCACCAAGACCCAGTTCCCCAGAGCCCCTGGGTCTAAGCATTGACTGCGCTGCGCCAGCTAACCGCGGTTCAACCCCCCGGTGCTTCATATGGTCCCCCTGAACACTGCCAGGAGGAAGCCCTGAGCACTGCAGGGAGTGGCTCCAAATTCAAAAACTAAATGGAGTGTTTGTGAGAAGCTTGTGTGTGTGTGTGTGTGTGTGTATGGGAGTGGGTGAGAGGGTTTATGAGTGTGTATGTGTGTGAGAGGTGAGGGAGTGTGCATGGGTGGGGTGTGTGAGTGTGTGAGAGAAGGCATCTGCGTGAGTAGAGAGAGAGAAGGTGTCTGAGTGTGAGGGTGTGTGAGAGTGACTGAGTAAGGATGTGTGTGAGGATGTATGTGTGCATGTGACGGTAAATGAGTGTATGAGGGTTGAGAAGGCTTGAGTATGTGTGTTAGGGGGTGTGTGTGTGTGTGTGAGAGAGGGTGGATGAGTGTATTGTGTAAGGTGTGTGTGACTTACAGTGAGGACATCTCATGAATAAGGATGTGTGTGAGGGTGACCGAGTGTTTGCAGGTGTGAGAAGGCTTGAGTATTGTGAGGGTGCATGTCTGTGTATCTAGGGTGGATGAGTGTGGAAGGGTGTACACTTACCAATGGACATTATGTGTGTGCATTTTGAATGTCTGTGGACTCGTGAGGTGTGTGGAGAGTGTATATGTGGGAGCCGTCTGCTCTGAGGAGAATGGGGGAGCCATGTCTGTAGAAACATCGATGGTGGACAAGAACATTTCTGGGGTCTTACTTGGAGCTCAAGGGACACCTCACCCCGGGGGCTATTGAAACTGTTGATCGGTGCGTACACCCAGAGCCCCATGTCCAGGAGGCTGGTGGCCAAGACAGTGGACAGAGCTCTGACCCTCTCTACAATGCCAGTGGGCAGCAGTGGCCATTTGGCATTTCTCCGGGGCAGTCTACCGACCACTTCTTCCTGGAAATGAGAAACAACTTCAGATGGACACAAGCCCGTGGGAGACCCTCTCATGCGTGCTCAGCCCCATGTTTGGTGGCTTGGGAGAAGTCACGCTGCGTGGCCAGTCCACACTGGCCTCCCTCAGCCCCCTTCTCTCTATTTCCCTTCCCCTGGGTCAGGTCAGTGAGGCCATCTGGAAAGAAATGCCCAGCCCCTACACTGCCCACCACCTTTCTCCCTCCATCTCTGTGGACTCCCAGCCCCGCTGAGACAAGCTCTGCCTGGGTTCCTGGGCCTTCTCCATGCAGTGAATTCAACTCCCTGCCTGCTTCTCCAGCCAGAAATCGGATTCTATTTTTAAGCAGGCGGGCTGCGTTTTCCAGGAGGAAAGGTTGTGAAATATTGGGGAGTCGGCTCCGAGGCAGTGCCAAGCTTGCAGGCATTTTTAATAACGAGCCTTCAAGAAGATAGACTTTGGATTAACTGTCCTGAAGTAAAGATTATTTCAGCACTGTTGAAATGGTTGAGGGGAGCAGTGGGGGAAGGAATCTTATCAAGGAAGGAGAAATCTTTTATATTCAAGCCAACTTTGGTTTTAAAATGTTATGAAACAACTTCAGATTATTTTCCAACACCTTGTTCTCTCTCTCTCTCTCTCTCTCTCTCTCTCTCTCTCTCTCTCTCTCTCTCTCTCTCTCTCTCCCCCTCTCCCTCTCCCCAGTTTGGAGGTGGTGGGGTACTGGCCCACACCGGTGGTACTCAGGGCTTACTCCTGGCTCTGTGCTCATTAACCCCTTCTGGTGGTGCTTGGGGAACCACATATGGAGCCAGGGATTGAACTCAGGTTGGCCCTATCCACTGCACTCTCTCTGTGGCCCTCTCTATGTTGTCATGTTCCCTGGATGCTGCTTTCAATCTGCATTTCTTATACCCAGCTTTGGGTTTTTTTTTCCTTTGCTTTGCCCACCTACTATAGAAAAACCTAACACTCCTATACCTGCTGGGATGGACTGATTTTTCCCCGAGGATTTGTGGGTGCCAGGGTGGCCCATTCATCCTCCCAGTGGAGAGCAGATGAACGGGGCCTTGTGGGACTGTGTCCCTGTGACCAGACCCAGCTTCCCTGCGCCCGACGGGCAGCAGCAGGCGGTGCCATCATCCGCCTGGGCAGCCCCAACCTCCTGCCTATGTCTGATCACTGGCTCATCAAAGGCTGTGCCCAACCCGCCCTTGGCTACCACCCATCTCAGGCTTCTTCCTTACTCCTCTGCAGCCCGTGTGAATACAGGGAGCCTGTTCTCTGCTGGCCACTGGCCACTCCCTCTTCTTGGCTCCTTGACCACAAGGGGTACACCGACACCCCTCTAGAAAGGGAGAGAAACCAAGGTCCACTGTCAGGAGCTCTGGGGAGGCCCTGCGGTGGCGGGGCCAGCTGTGTGGATGACCTCCAGCTCTTCACGGCTCACCACCCAGCTCCATTTGGGGGGAGGGTTGTGGTTACTTGGTGTTACATGCAGAAAGAACCAGATCATTGCGTACGAGGGTGACAGCCTTGCCTATCTCCCGAAACCTTCCTTTGTGAGTCGGCACCAGGGATTCACCCAAGGGGTGCTCCAGGAGGCTTGGGGACCTCACGAGCAAGTCACAGCACACAAGGCCCTGAGCTCTGTGCTAGAGAATGCTGGGCTACGAGGGCCTGCGATGTTGATGCTGGGTCTCCAGAGCCCTCCCCTCGCTGGGCTGGGGCCTCTCTGGCTGCACCCAGCCATGGTCAGGGGTTGGAGAGAAGCTCAGGCCGGGCACAGGCCAGGCATAAGCCCTCCCCATGTACCTCTCCTGGCCCCCGAGCTGGAATTTGATCCAGTTCGTGTAGGTCTTGCTGTGTGCTGCTGGGTTCAGAGATGGCTGCCCACACTTCCACTCTGCCCTTGGACCTGGCTCTCAGTGGGTTTAGGATTTTGCCTCCCCCCGGGAAGGCTCCGTGTCTCCACACCACGCCACCCATTTCCCAGTACTCCCTGGTACTTGGCAGCATCTGGAATATTCTTGGGGTGACTGTGGGACGGGGGAAGGCGACACTGCACAGAACTTCGTCCTCCTGTGAGGCACAGGGTCCTTTCCAGAGGCAGAGACCAGGCCTTGGGTGGAGGCGCCTGCCCCAGGGACAGTGGGAATCTGTGTGCGTGTCTGTCTCTGTGGCTGTCTGTCTGTCTGCTTCACCTTCCTGGTCTGAGCAGCCTTGGGTGCAGGTTACTCATTTTTCAGTTGCTTTGTCAAGGGAGAAACCCTTGGCTGATCTGGCTGCTGTTACTTGCAGAGAGACCAAGTGTGACCCCTGCTCCAGGCATTCGGAGGGTTATTCCTGGCCATGGCTAGTGCCCTTCTTAAAGCTCCAGGCTTGCAGGGGGTCACACACTGCCCAGGGCCCCTTTCGAGCAAGGGCAGAGTCCAGACTCCACCTGGGGCCTTAGGACCGTCAGCCCCACCCCCTTCTGTGCCTGGAGGCCTCTGCACTCCCCATGTCAACCTCCCCAGGACCAAAATATCCAGGAACATGCTGTCACTGCAAGCATCTGGCGGGCTTCACTGATGAGCCCAGTATGACGGGTGCAGGTAATGGGAGTCTCAGCACCGTGTCGCTCTGGCACCGAGTCAAGGGCGTGGCTGCCGTGGCCCCCTGGCAAGACCCTCCCTGCGGGTCCATTTGCTCTTTTCCTCATTCCAGCAGGTGCTGATCCCCACTAAGAACTAATGGGGGGTCCCAGACACCCAGTGCCCCCAGCTGCTGCTTGTCAGACCAAAAGCTAGGCCAAGAGGACACAGGTGACCTTTCCAGCCCTGCCTGGGTCCTGACCAGCTGACCACAGGGGACAACCTGGCAGCCATCATCGTCCTAGTGTGGGCGCTTCTTACATGTGTGAGGGAGAAGCAGGTGGCACACGGGGTGCCAGAGCTCAGCCAACCCCCAAGGTGCTGAGGTGACAAGTGGGTGTGCTCAGGCCCCGATCCGGGCATGTGCCTGATGGCTGGGGAGCTCAGCACGTCGCACCTCTGCCTCACCTCCCTCCAGGGGATGGATCTGCTGGTGGCAGCCAGGACACTGCCCCAAGCGCCAGCCCCACAGAAGCCTTGGGAGGGGCTTGTGGGAGCCGTAGGCTGCGACCCCCCAGGCTTCCCGAGCCAGAGTCTGAGGTCCCGGGATTCTCTGCACACAGAATCCCCGACTCCAGCCTGTCTGTCTGACTGTGGACGACAGTGGGTCACCCTGTCTTCCAGAGCTCCGGCTAGCACAGATGAAAGCCAGCAACTGCCCAGACCTCAGCCAGAACCCGGAATCCCATGCCAGGTATTCTCCACGCCACACACAACAAACACAGCACACAGTCACATGCCAGGTATTCTCCACGCCACACACAACAAACACAGCACACAGTCACACTGCATATATTTTATATGCACATCCATCATAACCACACCGTGTACATATCACATATGTGTGGGAACAATATACATCACACATACCACAGACATCCACACACCATCCACCACACCCTGCACACCCACATATACCACACATACACACACAGCACGTGTGCACACATATACATACCACACCTACCGGAGGAATCAGACATGTGTTGGCACACACAGCCCATATGCACATATACAACACACACACATAATCACGTGCATCCCACATGACACATACCCACATGAACTGGACACACACACAGCCCATATACACATATACAACACACATAATCACGTGCATCCCACATGACACATACCTACATGAACTGGACACACACAGCCCATATACACATATACAACACACACATAATCACGTGCATCCCACATGACACATACCCACATAAACTGGACACACACAGCCCATATACACATATACAACACACACATAATCACGTGCATCCCACATGACATACCCACATGAACTGGACACACACACAGCCCATATACACATATACAAAATACACATAATCACATGCGTTCGCATGTGCCACACCTGAGCACACTTCACGCACACGCACACAGAACACAGCATGTCAGTGGCATGTTCCATGTTCTGTCACTACACAGGTACACCCACCCCACCACGGACAGCACATGGGTCATTCAGGGCAGCTCTCACCCACATCTCAGTAGCTGAACTCAGCCTTGCTCGTTCAGACATGCTGTATGTGGCCTGGGGTCCCCGGCCCAGCTGCTGCATGTGAGGGCCTGGCTGCTACCCCACACTGTGTCCTCGCCCAGGCAGGGAGGAACAGAGGAGAGAAGGATATTCGGGGTCTGGCCTGGCAGTGAAGCTGAGCCCCTACCCCACAGGCCACCACACCGAGCCGCAGGGGACGCTGGGGGACGGCTTTGCCCCTCGCTGCCGCACCCACTTTACACACAGGCCGAGGATGAGGCCTGGACCTGGAGCCAGCACTCCCGGAGGAGGAGCCGTGGATAAGGCCATGAGTTGTCCCCTGCAGTCACACCAGGGCCTCACACTGACGCGGCACACACTCAGACTTGGGTAGTGCCAGTTAATTCACCCCCACGCTTTCACCAACAAAAGTGCCTGAATCAGGATCCAGAAGCCCAAGTCTAAAAGGCCCAGAGCCCTACACTAACAGACTTAAGTGGAGGGGAAGGAGAAGGAGCCAGTCCCAGCTGCGGTTGTGATGAAAGCAGGGCTCGGGGAGGCTGCCAGAAGGGGCAGTGGGCAGCCAAAACAGTGGCCAAGTGTTCCACGTGACCGGACTGGGGCCTTCAGGGCTCCCCCATCGAGAAGCGGGATTTTCATTGCCCTATCTAGGAGGGCCATCACGGAAGAAAAAGCATGCAGAGTTTCTGAAAAGTGTTGGGGGTGGACCTGCTTAGCTCCAGCTGGGCAGAGAAGGAAGGTGGGAGCTTCGGGGGGGAACAGGGAGGCTTTCAATGCCCTGTTGAGCCACAGAGGATCACGGACAAGCCCCAGATTGTGGGTGGCCAGAGGGCAAACCACTGTGGCCAAGCCAGGCTCGCGGACCATCACCCCCGTGCTCCCCTCCCACGTGAAGGGCTCAGTTTCTGGGTTACTGCCCGCAGAGGCCGTACCCCAAGGAAGGAGGGTGGTATTCACAAGTCCTGCATTCCTGAGCTCACCAAGCCAGCCTGTACTGTGTGCCAGTGGCCAGTTCCAAGATGAAAGCAGACCCGAGGCTAAGGCTGTGCTTTCCGAATTCAGGACTCGGAGTCCACGTCCCCGTGAAGTGGCTTCCGAAACAGGAGGGCTGGGGGGTCTGCTGTGTCCTCAAGCCCAGAGGACATGGGGGGTTCTTCCAACAGTGTCTGTTTTCATTCCATCCCCGGCCAGGCTTGGGGTTATGCCAATGTCCAGCTGAGTGCTCAGGGGTTATTTGTGGGTCTGAGGGACCGTGCAGTGCCCAGGAAAGAATCGGGACTTCCACGCAGTGCAGCCAGTGTGAACCGGGAACAGGAACCTCCAGAGGAGACGCCACTGAAACGGCTTCATTGATACTGGGCCCGAGTGATGCAGATTGGCGGGGCGGGCAGGCAGCGTTTGACCTGTACCTCTAGGGACACAGGTGGGAACTCCAGTTCTCACGAGATAGATGGAACCTCTGCAACATAGATGGTACCTGTCATGACATGACACAGGTAGGACTTATCATGACACAGACAGGACCCTCGCGACACAGGTCGGACCTACCACTACATGGATGCCACCTCTCATGACATAGATGAGACACAGATGGGACTTCTCACAACACAGACAGGACCTATCATGAGACAGATGGGACATACCATGACACAGATGGGATCTATCATGACACAGATGAGACATATCATGACACAGAAAGGATCTATTATAACAGATGGGATGTATCGTGACACAGACAGGACCTATCATGACACAGATGGGACATATCACAGCACAGAGAGGACCTATCATGACACAGATGGGACATATCACGGCACAGAGAGGACCTATCATGACACAGATGAGACATATGATGCAGACAGGACCTCTCACAACACAGATGGAGACTCTGGTGAGACAGGATCTGGTCGGATAGGCGTCCTATTGGGGCTGACTCCATTAGAGTCAGCTTCCTAATAGCTGGTAGCTGGAACTGCTTGTGGGACAGTGGGGGGGGGCTTCTGGAGACCCCAGAAGGATCTTGACCAACCGGCTCCACCCATGGCTCTTGCTGGTCACCAGCACACCAGCTTGGTCTCTGTGACCTGGAAGTTTGGGCCTGCTATAAAGGGCCATGTGAATTCTTCCAAGAGTGATTCCCGCTTAGCTTCTTTTCCTCTTTTCCCCTTCACGTTCAACCCCTTTTATCACACTAAAGTGCCAATCAATGTCGGGAGATGGATGCGTCTTCTTAGCTTTTTATAACTGGGCCCGTCCCAGAAGGGACTCAGCGTCTTTAAGGAGATGGACCCCGTATCCTGTTTCTGAAGGATTAAAACCCTTTTAAAGAGACAGAAGAGGCTGTAAACCCCGATCATATTCTTATTCTCTCTTCATTATCCTGTCCACTATCTATCCCTGCTGAGTAAATCTGGTTGTGTGTTTCTCCAAAGTGGTCATAAGAAGAAATTTATTTACTCCGCTTTGCACTGGAGGGGCATTAGTGCGCTCCAAGGCGCTCCGAAGTAATAAAGATTTTGCAGTGTGTGCAAAAGGAGCAGAGATTCCGAACTTCCTTCCCCCTCGGAGGTCGTTTGGCCATCCAGAGGGGGACTCACTTCTCATCTTCTGACAGGGTTTATTTCCGTAAGATTTTCCAATTAGCAGGAAAAGGTCAGGCTGATGTTGGGGCTGGGGAGAGGAAGAGGGTCCGACTATGCAAATAGAGACATCCTCGCAAGGACAGTCTCCCAAGCAAGAGGCGATGGCCTTGGACGCTTAAGAGGCCGTAAGGAAGCCGCAGGGTTGTGGGGAGGGGTCGTGCAGGGGGAAGGGTGGCCTTTGAGCCACAGCCCTCACCTGGGACCAAAGAACGCGTTGTCTGACCACGCAGAAGCTGGGAAACAAAAGGCAGGGCTCGAGCTGATGCCTGGACAGTGCTGGAGCAGGCGGGCAGCGTGTGGGTCGGTGTCCGGCCTCACAGCGGGCTCTAATGACGCGCTCCCGGCCTGCCGCGCCGCTGCTGTCCGCATATCATTTTTAAACCCGGTTCACAAGTGCCCGACGCCTCCCCTGCGCCTTTGTTCCCTGCTCTGCGCTGCGGGAGCACAAGAACTTGTCCCGATAATAGGGTAGGCTGGGAGCGGTGTCAAGGAAGATGGACTCCAGCCGCGAAGGACAAAAGTCGCCGAGGCCCATTAAAGCAAGTCAGGGCTAAGGAGATATGCAAATGTGGGGGTCAGCCCTGCTGGCTTGCAGCTCACGTTGGTCCACTGCGAGCCTCCGGGGAGACAAGTGGAGACACACACACGCCGCACACACACGCACACACCGCCCTGCCTGCAGGGAGCCCCGGAGCCTCTGCACAGCTCTGGCCCTGCTCTCTACACACCTAGGTGACTGTGGACGTGTCTGACATCACAAAAGAGGGCTAGCGGCCTCCTGTCTGGCCCGCAGAGGCTCCCAACGGCGCTGCCAGGAGCGTGGGTTGTTCTGTCCAGTCTCCAGCAGTGGCTGCACCTTTGCTGGGACCCTGCTGGACGCCGGATCCTGGGCCCCGAGCCCAGGTCTAGGAAGTTGCTGTTGGTCATAAGGTCACAGGATGGCCAAGTCTGGATTCGCCCATTTGCATGCGTGCCTATCAGCCCCTTGGACTCATATCGGATCTGTGTGTGTGTGTGTGTGTGTGTGTGTGGCCTGCGCACTCTGTGTGATGGGGGGGTTCTCTGTTATTTGTTAGCTTAACTATATTTTCCTTTAAATAAAAGCGAGGGAGGATTATTTTGACAGCAAGTTATATCTTGTCGAATCCAAGGAGTATCATTTTCCAATTCTCTCTAGCACATAAACCAAGCCTTCCAAGAGTGGTAAATCTATCCAAGTGCTCGCAAGTAGGTAGGGCAAAACACAGGAAGTAGACTATGTGTACTAAGAAGACTTGTTCTCAGCTGAAAATCCTGCCTATTCCCTTGAAGTTGAAGGCGAAAACCTCCAAAGGCATTACCTGGATTCCCACACAAAAGAAAAATTCTTTTGTTTTTCTTTTGCCTTAAACAAAGAGTGACCCAGTTCCCCATGTGCAGGGCATTTATCTTTTCATTGTTTCAAGTAAACGTTTTTGCCGATTTGGGGGCCTTGTTTTTCCTGGGAACAAATTGGGGTGCAAAAGAGAGTTGAATAAATTTCAGAGTGAGAAGCGCCTGGATTTGGAGTCGAGGCAGCTCCTCTTCCTTTAAGAGGCTGTGTGTCAACAGAAGCATGGCTTCAAAATCATCCCTTTAGCCTGAATGGGAAGAGATTATAGAGTTAAGCAAAACACACAAGTTGACAGAATAGCAGTTGACAGAACCCCAAAACCAACAACACACAAAAACACAAGTTAGCAGTTATAATCTTACTCTTCAAACATGGAAATAACCCAAATATCCAACACTTAACTGGTTATCAAAAGAGTAGATGGGAATACTATACCACCAGTATCCAGCATGTGGGGAGAAGTAGGCTTTTCTGCTTTCACAGTAACAATTCTTACTATCTCTTTCCAACACATCATGATCTTAGCTAATTGTTGGCCCTTTTGTTTTTTGGCTTTTGGTCCTCACCTGAAGTGCTCAGATGACCCCTGCCTTTGTTCTCAGGAATCACTCCCAAAGGGGCTCAGGAGACCATATGTGGTGCCAGGTTCAAACCTGGCTTGACTTCATGCCAGGCAAGTGCCTAACCCCTGTCCTATCTCTCTGATCGACCTTCTGTGTTGTTGAAAGAGCCATATGGAATAGAGACCCTTAAAACTGCCTTTGGATCACAGTGTGGTGATCCATGGCTGTGCCTTAACCGCGGTGTGGTGAGTGGCGAGGAAGCAGGGAACACTGTATCACCGTCACTCGAGGTGATGGCTGTGTGGGGAAGAAACAGGTGGTTAGGAAGCTCCAGTGCAAATGGTTGTGGCCACCTTGTGCGTGAGCTCTTTGCGCTTGGAATCAATCAAAAGAATTTGTTAGCAAGCAGAAACTAAGACCTGAGATGTAAAACCATGTGCTCTGAGGCCACACAGCAGCCTGGGAGGGTGGGAACTAGGATGGGGAGCTTCCTTTCTTTTGCTTCTTGTCTTCACCCATTCTGCACAGAACCATCGCAGTAAAGTGAAGGGTTTTAGTCTGCGGCCCCCACAGTGATAACATGCTAAGCTACAATCACATCCGCTCACCTATTCTTGATGCTACACTTCACAACTCAGAAATTCCCTGGAAAAATCTTCAGTCCTAGACCAGATGTGCCATCGGGGACTACATGTGGGGTTAGGGTTAGGGCACAATCCCATGGTTCAATAAACTTTCTATAAGATTCCCTTAGGAGTTAACCAGGAGTCAAGGGTAATGTAAAGACCCCTCTGGGGTGTTTAGTAAGTGTCCTGCCCCCTCCCTGGTATGTGATTCCTTGGGTCTGGGATGGAGTTAGGGAACTTATATGTTGAAGTCGAGTTGCCCTATTTCCTGGTGGTCTGAGGGTACCCGGATGTTGTCTGAGCACCACTGTGAGTAATACCATTTGGCGCAATGAATCATCCTAGCCCAGGTGCAGAAAAAGCAGGGACATTTGCAGGGAAAAGCCCGAAGTCACCGGTGTGTGATAGACATGAAGAACGCAGCACAAGCTCCCGAGCCACTCGCTTTATACCGGGGCCTTCGGTGAGTTCATTCACCTCCGTGGGCCTCAGTTCTCTCCCTGGGGTTGAGGAGAAACTCATGGGTGGTACTAAAGATGTCATGTTCAAGAGACATTGGCAAGGACAGGGAATTCCTGCCAGCAGCCCTTAGGAGCACGTTCAGAGGCCGGCCCTGGTGTGTCTGTAGAACGGGAGCTCTGCGGAGAGCAGGAGCCTGAGTGGGGAGCCAGACCCTGAGCACATGTGACAACTCAAGGTTTTCCATGGACAGAGACACACAAACACCAATGCTGACTACACTGAAGAAACACGGTTTTGCTGCTAACCATCGAAACCACAGCCAGAGATCGTCTCCCAGGTCATGACAGCCAGCTATGAAGAAAAAACTAAATAAACAAAAGGCAACTCAGGGTGGGAGGAAGACCATGGAATAAACCCTTTTATAATCCCTCAGACCTGCAGCCGAGACCTGCCCCACCCACCGTCCTGAGTGGTGCAGGCAGATGCCTGAAAAATCATCCCAGGCACACCCCAAGTGCCATTTTAAAGACCATTGATTGATTAAAAGCCCAGAGTTGGCGACTACCGATGGCCTTCACCACCACATTTGAAGGTATGACTGTCCCCTGGCTCATCCTAGAGCCAAGGCAAGCACACAGGCAGCTGACCCCAGCCATGGTGGGGTGGGCCAGAATGTTTGAGCCAGAGGAAAACACAAAGAAGGTCGTTTGCGGTCGCAACAACGCTCCATGTGTGGGGCAGGTGTTTTTCCTGATGAGTCCATGGAACATTTCGAGGTTTCTGTGCACGTCGGTGGTTTGTGACCACAAGACCCCCACAGCCCAGCTCCCAAGATGTTTGTTCCATCCCCTCCAAAGAGGCCACGCTGGACAGAGGCAGGCCTGGGCCATCCTCCCCCTCTTCCCTCCTGGTCTCCTGCCCCTCTGACCAAATAGACGAGGTGGGCAAGTCAACTTGGATCTTACATCCTAAGTGATGAAACCCTCAGCTGAAAGGCAGGAAAAGTGATCCAGTCCTTCGTTGGTGGCCAGGGGACACATGTTTGGATGGAAGGTCTGAAGTTCTGCTCTGACACCCCCCCACACACACACGGCAGGGTCTTCTTCCAGTCCTGCCCTGCCAGGCTGTCTCTGGTGAACAACTGTTCCTCCAAGCCAGTGTCCCGTGGGCAGGGCAGATCACACCCTCACAAGGTACAGTTCCCAATGGTCCTTTCTGACCTGCAGTCCCTCACGCTGGCCACAAGCATGAAGATGCACCTAAGGAACATTTGTGGCCCCAGCCCCTTTGCGGCCCTTGCTGGAGAGAGAGGTTCCACTGTAAGGACAAGTGATTGGAGCTCAGGAATCTCCAGGGCTTGAGGTCTGGTTCTGCCTTCAACTGATCCTGTGACCCAATTTACTTGTTCCTCCATTTGTATTTTGGCTTACGAATGTGACCCAGCACACAGCCATCGGTAGGCCCAGGAGTTAAGATGCTCTGCCCTGCCCCCACGTCAACAGGATGCATGAGCACAGTCCAGCTCAGCCCCTACGGTATGGAAACCAACCACCCGCGTCCGTGTCATCCAACGGCACACATCAATGTAGCCAACAATACACGGGAGCGCTTGCATGCTGGAATGTCGGGAAGTGTTCGTCTCTGCAAGGACAATGATGGCCCACCCAGAATCTTTAGCACCATCCCTCTGACACCTTATCAGACCTAACGAGGCAAATCCTTCTCAGGAATTCTAGAAATGTGCTGGCAAGTAGGAACCAGGATTGAAGCCCCTCAGAGCTTCCTTTGTGGCTGCGACCTCCCCTGGATATCCCCAAGTATGCACCACTGTGAAGAACACCCCTGGACACCCCAAGATACCCAAGGTCCGGCCTCAGCAGTGTGCGGGACAGATTTGGGGTTTGGAGCAAGGAAAGCAGGTGTGGCACTACTTCATCCGAGTGAGAGCCTGCTGGGACCCGAGATGGCTTTGGGTTTGTCCCTTAGCTCCTTGCAGCTCCGATATAACCTCCATGATATGTGGCTGAATCTAACCCTAATTCTACCGCTGCATTTTTGGAGGTGATGGGAGAAACAGCGGGAGTCTGTGCAGGGTTTTGGTACCAGCCAGAGCAACGCACGATCTCACGTCTCAGGCCTGAAGCCTCATCACCGGGTCTGTGTCAGTCTGTTGTTCTGTCCTGTCCAAGCCTTCAGCGTCCAGCACAAGCACAGTGGACCCATCTCCAGTTCTGCTAGAGCTACTAAGTGACCGTCTCTTGCCGGACCTCTGCTTCCAACCCTCTCCATTTCTCAGTCTTTCCTTTTTTGTGGAGGGGGTTCCCAGCAGAGCTCAGGAAGCCTTGGGGGCTTGGTGATTCTCCAAGAGTCTTGAGTCTTGGTGATTCTCTACCAGCTGGGCCAGTGGTAGCCTGGCCAGTGTTCACCAGCATGTGAGGCCTCAGGTCCTCCAGTGACAGAGATTAACCAGCGCGCCCCAGAAGAGCTCGGGGATCTCTCTGGCTATACCTGGTGTTACTCAGGGGGATCCAAAAATCAAACTGAGGCCAGCTACATTCACAGTAAGAGCCTTAACCCTTTGTCGGGCCCCTCCTGTCCAATGTGAAGGCCTCTGTCTTTCCACTGCTGACTGGAAGATGTGGACTAGGGGGTGAGAAGGAAGCCCAGAGATTTCCAGACTCCCCAAACCCAAGTCCCCCTAAAGATCTCTGTCCCACTCGCTCCTGTTCACAGCTACAGCTGCAGCACACGTGCCTATAGGGCTTTGTCTAAAGGTTTGCAGGGAGCAAGCCAGAGCCTATTCCTAAACAGTCGGGTGATTTATTTGATGCCTTTGGATATTTAAGTAGGCCGCAGTCTACACCAAGTGTCGGAACCGTTTATTTTTGCCTTGCTCTAATGTGTGGGCCCTCTCACAATGCCTTGTACACCCCAGGCACTCAATAAATATGATTTATGGAAGATGTAAATAAATCCAAACCAAGATTATGTCGCCTTCATTAATTTGTGGGTCTGGCAGCAAACCCCTCTCCCAACTGGAAAACAGAGAGAAACTCACCAGATGACAGCGGCAGGAAGGAAAGTGCAGAAAACCAAGAGGAGAAGCTCCCTCGGGCCCGGCAGGAGCTGCCCAAACCCATTCTTGGCTTCTGTGTTTGTGCTGCACAAGCCCAGGCCAACTGCTCACCCTCTCTGGGCGTCCCTCCAGCAGTCTCCAAGGCAGGGGATCCATTTCTTCTCCTTTTCTCTTTTTTGAGTATTAATATGTGTCAGGCGATTTTACTTATATTTGTTTTCTAAGTGAACTACGGAGTGCTCAGGATCAGGCTCTGCCTGGTGTGCGCTCAGCGGTCACTGTGTGTCCTTGGGCAAGTTGCTCACCTTCTCTGTGACCCCGAGTTCACTTTTCAAATTGAAGATAAAACATGTTGCCCCAGAGGGGCCAGTTGTCCAGCTCTGGTGGGCTCACATAGGGAGAGATTGATGTCTTAGTGCAGTTAGCTGATTCGGTGATTCTCATTTTGGGGGTGATTCGCCCCAACAGCTCTGAGATCTCACTGCCCTGCCTTACTTACACAGCTGCTCCCCTAAGAACAGGGGAGCTCAGGGGGCAAAATGAACTTTGAACTGAAATCTGAATGTTGAGAACCCTAGCTTTGACATCCACCTTTGGTATCCGTGCCTCTCAGAGAGGAACTTCAACCCGGGGTCTCCCTTGCCAGGTCCAGTGTCGCAGGCGCCCCCTCCCCTAACTCTCGCTCTGTCTGAGCACTAAGGGAGCCCAGGCCCAGAGGAGGAGAGCTTGTCACTTCACAGAGCAGTGCCACCGAGGGCCCCTTCTCATTACTGTGGGGCTCCCGCCCGCCAGCCGCAGTCCTTGCGGTGACTCAGTTGTGTGTGGACACGATGTGGAAACTCACCTTCATCCTCTCCGGCCCTCTGGGCCCTGCTGGCTCCCTGGTCCACCTGACAAAGCTGACCCTCCAGGACTGGCCCAGACACTGCTGGGAACGCCGGCTGTCACCCTCCCCTGCCTCTCACAGCTTCCCTACGTCCATCCAGGGAGGATCCTTCTGCATCTCCTGTCCCCACCCACCCCCAGCTGAGCAGGGAAACCCATAGAAATGCCAGAGACTTGTTGCAGCTTGACTGAGCTCTTCCGGAATCCCGCATAGTGGGTGTTGGGAGGTTTCTGAAGGGGTCTGGCCACGCCCGGAAGTGAGTGAACTCACACCCTGGGAGTGAGTTCTGACCTTGACCGGCCCCCGAAAGTGAGTTCTTATCATGCTCCTGGGGAGAATGTGGCCACACCCCGGAAGTGGGGCAGGTACTAAGATACCCATAAAGTAATGGGTGGGATCAGCAATCTGTCTTCTTCTGTTTGGGGGCTACACTCAGCCTTGCTTGGGTTCACTCTTGGTAATTCTCGGAGGAACATGTGCTACCAGGGGTCAAACTCTGGGCTCTTGCACGCATCACATAACCTCAGCCCTTTGAGCTATCTTCCAACCAAACATCCGTTCTTAAAATTGCCCCACTTTGCACAACAGCTCCTGAAATGACCTTTATCTAATTCTGCACATGTTTGTTAGGGCTTTCACCAAAGTCTCCTTGTGTGTTACGGCCTCTAGTCAATAGCCCCCAAGCGCCCAGGTATGGGGGTCCTGGGCTGAGAGGGAGAACATGCGCCCACCCAGAGCCCCACCCTCAGAAGAGCCACTCCTGGATCCATGCTTGGCTCTTGGCGCCTGGAAATTCTTCATTCCGTAGATGGATGGTTTTTGTTTTGTGCTTTTATTGCTGTATTTTACTTTGGTTCTTGGCCCACACCTGGCAGTGCTCAAGGATCTCTCCTGACTCTGTGCTCAGGGCATGGGGGACCATTTGGGGTTCCGGAGATCAAAACCAGGTCAGCTGCTCTCAAGGCATCCCTGGACTCTCTCCTGCCTAGTTTCTGCTCTTCACTCACTGCCCTGGTGCATTTTTGTTTTGCACCAGACCTTGAAAATTACTTGGCTGAGCCAGAGAACATCATTTTCCACACATCCGCATCTAGCGGCCCCCTCGTAAGCCAAAGGACAGAACATTTCCCACACCACAACATCCCCTCAAGCCCCTTCCCAGTCTGTGCGACCAGCGGTCACCACACGCTGAGTCTGGCAGCCATTACTGCCCTTAGGTCAGCCATGACCTTTCCCCTCAGCCACCTTTGTGCTCAGTGCCTCGGTTCCTCCATGCCAAGGAGGGTGACCCAGAGTGTCACTTCCGCCCTTGGGCCAGGCTCAGGCCGCTCTTGAGCTGGGGTGGGGAGCTGCCATTTTACCACCCATTTCCCTAGCTCAGAACTCACAGGCTGGTCACTGGAGATGGGGGTTTTCCTAGCGCAGATCTCACGGGCTGGTCACTGGAGATGGGGGTATACCCTGCTGCCGGCGGATGTGGGGACTGGGCCCGAGACCTTGACTTGGGCCCGTTTCCAAGTCAAGTCTCACCACCGAAGTTTTCCTTGTCTCAGGAAGCAGAACTAGACAGGCGTAGTGGCGATTCCCCTGTGACCCACACCAAGCAGAGCCCAGGTGTATGTCAGATGCAGATATTGGCTGGGACCCATAGTTCATCCTGTGCTGCGTCCTGTTGGTCAGGGTCAGGGCCTGTCCAGCCTGGCTGCTCTCCCGGGTTGGCCTCTCTAACCCTGTGCTGATGTGGCCCAGACAAGCCCCCCCCACCTCCAGCTGCTTGGAAACACCCTGAAGAGTGGATGAGAACTTGGAAACACCCTCCTGGGCCTTTGGGATTCACCAGCCCCTGAGGTATGGGATGTGGGGTCTCTCTGCAAAGCTCCCAAAGCCCCCGTGACCCAGGCAAGGGAGTCTTCAGGACCCTACAGAGCAAGGCCAGGACCCCTGTGATAATGGGGGTCTGAAACAGCATTGGGGGCCTGATACCTGCAGGTCATCCACAGCTCGGCTACCTGCCAAGTGTCCAGCCATCTGCCAGGTGTCAGCCAGGACAGGGGCGGGGGTGAGGGCCAGCAAGATGCAAAGAGCTTTGGAACAGGCTGAACCTGGCAGTGAGGCCCAGCTTGGCACCTGCCCTCGGGACTGTTCTGTCCCCTCCAGCTAGTTAGGCCCAGTGGGAGATTGTGTTGGCTTGGGACACAGTCTTGGTCCATGGTGAGTCTGACTCTGCTGCTCTCCTGTATGGGGGCCGGTTGGTTATTTGACCACTTGGGTCTCACTTTATTCATCTGGATAACAGGATTGTGTGGTGCTGCTTAGAGTTGACCAGGGCACACACGTACAGATGCTTTAAGGGCTGGAGAGACGTAAAGGAGGAAAAGTACATGCCTGTACCGCTGGCCCTGGTTTGATCCCTGGCACTCACATGGTCCCCTAAGCACTGCCAGAAATGAGGCTGAAGCACAGAGCCAGGAGTAAGCCTAAGGCCGCAAAACAAATAAGTAAATAAAATAGTACTAGCTCTGACAGTTCCAGTTGAGCTCATTTTTCACTCTGCCCTAAGGGACTTAGTTACTATTGGCATTGTTATCTAGTAATCCACTTGACAAATATTTATCGAGTGCGGAGCATTGCCAGAACTCCAAGTATTGGAAATACAGCTTAAAATTAAGCTTCTGCCCTCGCATTCTAACACTGGGCAATAAACAGGTGAACCCTAACGTGGATAAGAGTCAAACAGGCCCATTATCATACGGGGGCAGGGGGACAAGAGAGATTGCAGGGGCTAGTCACTTTCCACACAAACACTGATGCCAGTTTGATCCTTGGCATCTTATATGGTCCCTCGGACCCAGCTAGAAGTGAGCACAGGGCTAGGGGTAAGCCCTGAACACCACCAATTGTTACCCAACAATACTTAAAATAAAGAGCAATTAGAAGAAATGGAGCCAGGGCACAGAACTTCATAGATGTTCCCACCCCTGACTAAGCCGCCAGCTGCCCTTTGCATTCTTGGGAAGCCCCTGCCCACCACTGCCCCACCCCCTTCTGGCTCAGAGCTGCCCTAAGGTCTGGATGTCCACACTTGGCAAAAGGTGAACTCCCAGTTTCCATCCCCAGCCAGGATTAGGCCTGCATTAGCTGTGTTTGCTGAGGGACTTGACCGCGTTACAGGTCCATCCACCAGGTCCAGAGAAGTACGAAACCAGCTCTGCACATGGCCACCGTTCTCCCCCCCCACTCTCCCACAACAGATTCATCAGTTTTCCTCTGCGTGGGCATGTCCATCTGCCCTTCCTTTCTGCGTTTATGATATCTGGGGCCAGTCAAGAGAAGGCACCGTATCGCTTCTCGGCCTTTTTAGCTAAGATCAAGTGGAGAAGGCCCCGTGGCCAGAGTGAGAATGTTGGAGTCCACTGCTGGACTAGGATTAACTCTGAACCAGCCGCCTCCTCCCTCTGGGGCTAGGCTCAAGCATCCACACAGCACTGGGCTGTCTCTGACATTTCCCGCAGAGGGCAAGGCCAGCTCCCGGACCTGCGGCCTTGCCCGGCCTCCTGCCCACCAGCTCTGCACCCAGCTCCTTGCGGCACTCAGTGAAAGGCTGTGCCTCAGCTCCCTCCTCAGAGCACCCTCACTCCAGGAGTCTCAGCTTTGGTCTCTACTCACCTTTGGGGCGCATGCAGGCAGGTGAATCTGCATCTCTTAGCCTGTGCTTAGCTGGAGCCTGGCTCAGAGCACTGTTAGGAGAGCACTTACCTCTCTCCCTGACTTGACTTGGAACTTGCTGACTCCTGAGATTGCTGTCAACATCAGAAGTGAGAAGATGGCAAGGTCTCTCCCGGGTGTGTGGGGAGATGTCCAGCCCGGCGAGAGGCTGAGCAAATCTATCTCCCACCTTTGATGCTGACCATGCAGTGCTTGCTGGCATGGAGTGACGTTGCGGTACCCGTTTTCTAGGGGTGGAGCCACAGCTTCGACAGATGGACTTTGCCCTCTCGGAGAGGACATCAGACCAGAGTCCTTAGAATCCATGCAGTCAATCAATGGCAAAAGAGTTTGTTCATTTGATTAGGGGGAAACAATTAGGTGCATTTTCCTTGAGCTGTCTTTGATTAGTAGTAGCTTTTTTGATGGATTTGTTGGCCGTAGACCATGTCTGATATTTCACTATCTTCCCGTTCATCACCTATTTGCTTGAGCGGGCACCAGTCTGATATTTATATGGGATAATGATTCCTGGTAATACCATTTTTTAAAAATATGTATATGTTCGTTTCTATCGTGTAGCTATTAGCAGTACAACTAACATCAGACAGAATCGGGAACTGAGCCAGAGCCACAGTACACACACACATAGAGAGAGAGAACGTTGTCTTGCATGCAGCTGACCCAGCTACAATCCCCAGCACGTCCTGAACAATCCCTGAGCCTGAGCACGGAGTCAGGAGCAAACCCTGAGCAGAGTCGGATGCTGTGCCCCTCTGCCTAAAAACAAAGATGAATTAGATAAGTTGAGAGTCAGAAAAGAGTAAATTTGAAGTGTTTTGAAGCTGCGTTTAAAGAGTGAACATCATATTCTCAGTTGGATTGTATATTGCAGATCAATCAAAGTAATCCGGGCAGGGCCACTGATAAAAACCCAGTTCCAGCTATTTGGGAGCTGTTTCCTCTTCTATCCTGTTGCTTGCTCCAGCATGCATGCATATTAAAGACCTAGATTTTAAAAAAATTATGATATAAAGTGTTAAAGGCAATTTTTTAGCTCTTGCATTTTTTTTTTATTCTACTCTCAAGGTAGAAGGAATGCCATTAACATTTGCCGGGCTGTGAGGGCCAAGGATTTTACTTGAATGCCATTATTTTCCCATGTAAAGCCTTCTGGAAGCTAGGGGGTTGGTCTAGGGCAAGCTCTCACTTCTCGAAAGTCCACTTTGGTCCGGTCAAAAGCAAGTTGCTCAGATCCTTTTTCCGGGTCACTCCCTCATGGCCCCATCTCAAGAGGAACTGAGTTGAACAGCCAGAGAGCTCTGATGCCATTGGCTTTGCAGAAGACAGAAGGAAAGAAGGCTTTTCTCTAACCTAAAAGTGCCCTGATGTTGCCTGCCTATTGCTGGGCTCCAGGAAGAACTAGAACCAGAATGTAGGAAGTGAAACATGAGTTTGAAAAAAAATAGTCACAGCAGAAAGGAAGCTGACTGGAGGAGCGAGGGAGCTGGGTTTGTCCCAAAGCCCCCTTTGCATCTGAGAGCGGAGTTTACTGGGGAGAGCTAAAGAGATGCCACACACTTGGGCGCCAATTCTGTAGGTAGAATTTGCGTGTTCTTGGCGCAGGCTGTGCAAGCAGCCCAGAACTCATGGTCCAACTGCGTATCAGGAAAGAAGCCAGAGCTCAAGGCAGCAAGAAGCTTTGCTGGCGTCCGTCTGATGGAGGGTGGCTGGAGCAATGGCGAGGAAGCCATTCTTCAAAGGGCTCCACTTTAATTACACACCAGTTGGAGAATATTATTTTCCGAGCCCCTCCCTGCTACCTGGGTTCGCTCCAAAACCTAATGGAGTTACGTGGGCCAAAGGTGCCTTTTCCAAATCCAGCCACGGCGCTTTCCTCCCGAACTCCCCACCTCTGTGTGCAGACAAGTGCCGGCTCAGCTCAAGGGATTTGAAAGTCTGCAGAGAATTAGGTCCCTCTTGGCCTCCGATTTCATTAAAAAATTGGCAACAGATCAAAAATAAAAGAGAATGCATTTTTCTTAGGGTGGCCCCAAAGCCATGGTTTTCATCAGTGGGTCCAAGGGAGAGTCGGAGTTTCAAATTCTCCTTTTGCTCCTGGTTTCCGCTACAGCTCAGCCAGGGGGTCCTGAGAAGAAGGAGAGGGTGTCTAGTGTTGGAGATTGTGTAGAGGGTGTCTAATGTTAAAGATTGTGTTATTGTGTTTCCTTGTCTGCCGGAGCCTCTAAGCTTCTGCAAACGGGCTCCGACTTGAAACCACTGGAGTAGAGGCATCAGGAAGCTTCTTCGACCTCATTGTCTCAAATTCCCTTGCAGAAAACACAGGAGGTTGGGAGCAGTCTGGTTTGGTGCTTACTGCATGCAGAGGGGGTTGTTTTGGTAGTGCACCCCAGTTTCTGTGAAGGAGATTTCATTTCTTCCTCTCTGATGGGATTCCAAGACATGTGGGTTTGTGAAAATGTAGGGAGAATTCAGTCAAGAACTGAGACAAGGCAGCAAGAATGATAGTGCAGTGAGGAGGGCATTTGTCTTGCATGCGGCTGACCCGGGTTCAGTCCCCGGCATCCCACATGGTTCCCCAAGCACTGCCAGGAGTAACCCCAGAGTATCACCTGGTATGCCCCCCAAAAGCAAAACACAAACAAAACAACAAAATATAACCAAAACCAGACGTGGCTCAGCAAGCCGTCCATTGTTACAGAGAGAGGAAATGGGTAGCGTTGGCTAGTAGGGAAAACTCAGTCTTAGCTGGGGAAGCTCTTGGCACACCAGGCTCCTGGGCCACCCAGGCAGACCTGACTCCAGCGATTCACCAACAACTCCTAGGGTCTGTCCCCACTGCCTGGTGACTTTTAAAAATTGAATCACATTGGAAACACAGTTACAAAGAGTTACAAAGGTGTTCATGATAGGGTTTCCCTCATACGTTCCAAAAGCCCTCCCTTCACCAGTGTACTGTGGATTGAACTACTGTTACTGAGGGGTTATCATGCATATCCCTGTACCCCCTTTCAGCACCCAGTTCTTGTCCAGAGTGATCATATCCAACTATCATTATCTTAATGGTCCCTGCTCTGTCCTAACTGCCCTCCCGTGCTCCACTTATGGCAAGCTTCTTACCATGGATCGGTCCTCCTCACCTTCGTTTCTACTGTCTTTGGGTATTATTCGCATACTATGGTTTGTTTTATAATATCCTGCAAATTACAGTGCTCATTCTATAACTCATTTCACTCAGCATGATACTCTCCAGGTCCATCCATTTATAAGCAAATTTTATATCTTGAGTTTTCCTATAATGGCTGTATAGTATTCCATTGTGTAGACATACCATGGTTTCTTTATCCAGTCATCTGCTCACGGACACTTAGGTTGTTTCCACATTCTGGCTTTTGTGAATGGCGCTACAGTGAACATAGGAGTACAGATGCCTTTTCTGAATTGCATTTTGGGAACCCTGGGATATATTTCTGGGATTGGTATTGCTGGATCATATGGAACCTCTTTTTAAAAAAAATCTCTGGCCAAAGTATCACTCAATATCACAAAGTATCACTCTGTCCTTCCTGACAGGACTGTCCCAACTTTCTGTCTCTTTCCTGAGAGCCTCTCAGGAAAAAACAAACGCATAGTAAGTAAAAATGCTTTGAGGATATGAGGAATGTCTGGGCGCTGGAGAGATGGTGCTCTCCAGCAGGGAGGGTGTTTGCCTGACATGTGTCTGACTCCTGGCACCCCATATGACCCCTTAAATATCTCTAGGAGTAGTCGCTGAGTGCAGAGCCAGGAGTAAACCTAAGCACTGGCTGTGGCCCCAAAACAATGCAAAAAAAGAGAAAAGACTCCCAACAACAATGTAATTACATATAAACAAATATAAATATTGGGCCGCGAGGTATGGCTTAGAGTCGAGCAGTTGCCTTGCACATGTGAGGCTCTGGGTTCAATCCCTGACAATAATGAGAGAAATAAGTCAATCCAGAGTCCCTGAGTGAACAGGAAATAATATGTGTGATGAGTTTCCAGCCTGGGCGCTGCCACTGTACTTGTCCTGTGTCCCGCAATTCCCACCCCAAGCCATTGCTCAGAAGTGGGTTGTCCAGGAGCTTTCAGACTGGAATCGCCTCCAGCTGAGCACCCAGAGGGCGTCCCTGAATTCACCCTGTGCCCGGTCTCCCCAGATAGGAGGTCAGCGTGTACACAGCAGGCCCCTCGGTCTGGCTCCAGCCCACAGCGCAGGCTTGGATTCACCACTCTGAGCCTTGGAACCCAAATCCATCTCAGCCCAAAGTCGTGGCTGGTGCTTTTGTAAATCTCAGTCCCTGCCCTCGGGTCTCCCCCTACATCACAGCTTTCCCTGTAGGCCACAGAATTGAAGCTGACGTCCACATAATGTCTAAGCACCCAGTTTCAGAGGTCAAGTCGCTGCTTTTATAAATAAAGTTTTATTGAACAGTCATGGCATTTATTTGCAGCCTCTGCAGGAGCCCTTTACTGAAAATTCCTGCTGACCATTGCCTGGTTCCAGGTTTTTAAAACTCGGCTCTGCCTTTACTTTTGTGGCTATTTTTGCTCCAATGGCTTCGAGGTCCTGTGCCTCCATTTCTTAATTTTAAAGCATAAATCAGAGGACTGGCACTTAAGGGTCATTAAAGTAATGATGATGATGATGATGATGATGATGATGATGATGATGATGATGATGATGATATTTGCTGCCGTTTACTTGGCTCTGACAGTGGCCAAACACTCATTCCGTGCTGGAAACATCCCTCCGCATTCAAAGTTCAGCTTGAGGGCCAGAGCCATAGTTCACAGTACAGCAGGGGAGGGCATTTGCCTTGCATGCAGCTGACCTGGGTTCAATCCCTGGCATCCCATAGGGTCCCCTGAGCACTTCCAGGAGTAACTCTTGAGCATCGCCAGGTGTGACTCTTCCCTCCCAAAAACTAAAGGCAACAATCTAAATAAATAAAACAAAGCATTTAGCTTGTCTCTGCAGAGCCAGCCATTCGGGTGACCAGGGTCCTGCTCTCGGCCACCCTCTGTTCTAGTCCCTGTGGAAATGATGATGGCCCTGAATTTCCTTCCTTCCGTGTTCACTGGACTACAAGCATCACAGGGCTGAGAATTGGCCTGTTGCTTTTCTCCCTGTGCACCCCCAAATTTGTGTAGCATGTCGGCTGGACTCAGTAAGTGAGTAGTGGGATGAAAGTATGCAGTCGCATGAATAAATCGGTAAGTCAGTACTCGAGATGGTTAGGGGCGAACACGAATCCCACCTCCGCACTGTGAAAGTCCTTTTGTGTTGCCTTGGAGCTGCCCAGCTCCGTCCTGCCTGCTAGCCATGTCTTCCCGTTCCTGCAGACCCCTGAGGAGAGCCACAGACAGGTGTGCTTGGCTGAAGGAACCGACGGCCCGTGTGGAGCTAGTGCCCTGTGCTCGTAGCCTCTGCTGTTTCGCCCTTCTGCTTCGGGAAGGAGACTCAGTGTACATTTTCACAATCTGAGGCATTGACCCATAGAACGTCTAAAGTTTACTTCAATTAGAAAGAGTTTCAGATAGAGATCAAATTAATTAAGCCCCCCCTTTAAAGTTCATCTTAATTAGCCATTGTTTTTTGTCTTGGTGGCTTTGTAGTTGGCTGGGTTTCAACCTGGATATGGAATAATTGGGGGATACGGGGGAGGGTTATTCCCAGGTCGGATCCCTGGGGCAACACTGACTCCTCTGCCTGGATTTGCACAAGGCGTTTAGGAGAAACCAGCTGGAAGAACAGGGCGGCGGGGAGCAGAGGGCTCCCCTAGGAGTAGAAAATTCAGGTGTCTGACCTCCCAGCTGAGCCAATCCCGCATGGGTAATGCTAGTCCTACGGGCCTTTAAGCTATTTTGTCTGTCTATCTGCCCATTCTGATTTGTGGTCACATGTGTTCATGCTAGTTGGGCAAGCCCCGTGCTCTGGAGCCAAGGGCCCTGTAGTTATTCCTTCCAAATCAGAGCCTGGACTCCAAAATCCCAAAGCTCCTTCCAGCCGGGCCTGCGTGTCTGATGTCCTCAAACGCCCTCTTCCCTGGGGCCCTTCTTGTCTCGAGATTATTTTGTGGCACAATCTTTGATGCCCAGAGAGCAGGTGCAAAGCCTTTAAGTGATGCAATGTGTCACCCAGATGATTTTAAAGGGAGGCACGAAATGGATGTAGCCAACAAAAATGGGACGTTTCATCTATTCCTCCCGAGAACAAGCGACGCGGTGCCAGGAGCTGTCGGCAGTGAATCACCCACGACGGGCTGACACCCAGCGATGGAGTGTCGGGAGTCTCCCACTGCGGGCGCAGCACTGGCCTGACCAATCCATCCTGACTCATTCTAGAGCAGGTGGGGCAGCTGCTACAGCCTGTGTCTCTGCGCCACCCCCACGGGAAGCAAAGATATTTGGGGAGCTGGGGTGCAGGTTGCTTGAAGCTGCTGCATGAACCAGGTGAGAGGGGAATGCACCCCTCCTCCAGGGAGTCTGCCTGATTGCACCAGCGTGGTCACCCACGCAGCCATGGCCGATCAGACCTCAGATCCTATTTGTCCCTTACACTTTGGCCTTCCACACCCAGCAAAGTGGACACAAGGGTTTCTACATCCACTATTATCACACAGACATCCACTATTCTCTCACAGACACACAAGGTCTGCATGCTCTCATCTGGGAACCAAAGATGCAGGTGAGTAAGTGCTCCCTGCCCTGGGCAGGGTGCTCCCCCCACCAACAAGTGCTCCCTGCCCTGCACAGAGTGCTCCCCCACCAACAAATGCTCCCTGCCCTGGGCATAGTGCTCGCCCCCTGCCAACAAGGCTGAGGTCCCAGAGTCTGCATGAGGCCCTGAGAAAGTGGGGTGGCGCCCTTGCTTCCTGCTGCCCTGAAAGACTCAGTATCACTGGTCTGGAAACGTGGAGGTCTTGACTCCCCCATCTGGGAGTGGGCTGATGGGGGAAGGGTCCCCCAAGATTGAGGCTTTGTGTGCTACCAAAGGAGAGTCGGGACCCAGAGTTCAGGTGCCAGGCCCTGGGGATGCAGAAAGCAAAAGGAACATAAGAACAGAACATGATGGCTAGAAGTGGGGCCCCAACAAGGCAGATTGAGGCAGGAGTGTAGTCCCGGGATTCAGAGCACACAGGCACGGGACACCGCTAGAGAGGGAGGTGGGGCCGGGAGAGCCACAGGCCAAGACCTGAACTGCTGCTGGTGTTCTAAGTCGCTTGTGTGGCAGAATGAGAGGCTGGAGACTCCGGGGGAGCAGCACCCTAAAAATAAGGCCTATCTCCCTCTCTCTCCTCTCTCTTTCTCCTTTCTCTCTCTCTCTCCCTCTCTCTGTCTCTCTCTCTTCTCTCTCTTTCTCTTCTCTCTCCTCTCTCCTCTCTCTTTCTCCTCTCTTTTTCTCCTCTGTCTCTGTCTCTCTCCTCTCTTTTTCCTCTGTCTGTCTCTGTCTCCGCTTTCTCTTCTCTCTCCTCTCTCTCTCCTCTCTTTCTCTCCTCTCTCTGTCTCTGTCTCTGTCTCCCTCTCTCTCTCTCCTCTCTCCCTCCTCTCTCCTCTCTTTCTCTCCTCTCTCCTCTCTCTGTCTCTGTCTCTGTGTCTCCCTCTCTCTCCTCTCTCTCCTCTCTTTCTCCTCTTTCTCTCCTTTCTCTGTCTCTGTCTCTGTCTCTCTCCTCTCTCCTCTCTTCCTCCTCTCTCTCCTCTCTCTCTCTCTCTCTCCTCTCTCCTCTCTCTGTCTCTCTGTCTGTCTGTCTGTCTGTCTGTCTGTCTGTCTGTCTGTCTGTCTGTCTCTCTCTCTCTCTCTCTCTCTCTCTCTCTCTCTCTCGTCCTGCCCAGCTCAGCCCTCCTGGGGCTGAAGAAGCCAGACGCTGGACCTTCTCCCCGCCTCCTTGGGGCTCCCCAGTGGCCCAAGATAAAGCAGATCCCAGCCCGCCTTGCGGTAGCCCTACAAGCTTCTTGTCTGACACCAGCCCAGCCCATCTGTCTTATCAGATGGGTCTTATCGTGAGACAAGGGCAGGCCCGCGGCTTCCCGGGGAGATGGGTACAGGGGCAGGCCCCACGATTAGATGTGATGGTAGCGGCTCATTGGGTTACAGAATAATTGCTGTGTTCTTCTGACCTTGACAAGCGAGACGGCTCCTTGCGTGACCGCCCCGTGGTCTAGCAGCAGACCCATGCCTGGAAGATCTAGAAAGTCAGGGAGCAACATCAAGCAGAAGCGAAACATGTCTCCTCAGGCTCTGGGGGTGTCCTGCAGCAAAGGGATCTGCGAGGGGCCCCGAAATCCTCTGACCCAGGGCCTCTGCAGTGTAAAGCAGATCAGGCTACATACGGCACTAGATAAGGTCATTAATGCTGTGTCCCCTCCTGCCTGTGTGCACTCCCGCTCCCCTGGGACCCGCCAACTATCATCCTGCTATTGGACTGTGGAGGTTGCAGGTCCAGAGAGAAGCCTGGAAGGGCCTCCAGGAGCCATCAACAGTGGGAGCTGGCCAGGAAGCGGCAGCGTGGGGGTAGCAGTCTGTCCAGTTTACTGGTCATACTTGCTTCTTGTGGAGCAAAAGAGCCCGGGAAGCAATATCGGTGAAGTGACCAGGAGGAAAGAGAGAAGGGCCAGGAAAAGAGACGTGGGTCTTGGAAACCATCGGCACACGCCACTCAAGGCCGCACAGCCAGGACAGAGGCTGGCCCTTCCCGCGTCCTTCCCTTGCCTCCCCACCTCCTCTTCCGGCCTTCTCCCGGAGTCTGGAGTACGCAGAGCCGGCTGGGTGCCTCAGAGCTGTCACTATCTCCCGATGCCCGAGAGACTCCGAGGCAGTCTGAGGCCTTTGCCAGAGCTCAGCTTCCTTCCAGGCCAGGCTGTGTGGCCGTTGGGCTGAGCCACACC
This sequence comes from Cryptotis parvus, assembly GCA_021461705.1. Classification (NCBI taxonomy): domain Eukaryota; kingdom Metazoa; phylum Chordata; class Mammalia; order Eulipotyphla; family Soricidae; genus Cryptotis; species Cryptotis parvus. The sequence continues at coordinate 806,148 of JAJIBD010021133.1, forward strand.
TGAGAAGGAGGCCACTGGATGGGGAGGGAACCTTCTGAGTGGGAAACTGTATGTCCAATGTGAGACGGCAGAAGTTTCTAGACTGAAGCACCCAGCCCCTCTCTGGCCTACAGCTCCTCCATGGCCCCCTAAAGGTCAGCGACAGCAGCCCAGGCGGCCTCCACGATGCTTCCTCCTAATCTCCCATTTTTAATTGCATTGAATTATGTGTGTGTGTGGGGGTTGTCAAGTCATGCCCCCTCCCCCAGTCTCCTTGGAGCCCACAGAATCCTGGGAGTGCCAGTAAGTTCTAGAAGATGTAAATGACACCCCTCTTCTCTAAGGGTTCCCTAAAGTGTGGCAAACATACACTTGGCATTTCACAAGCTCAGGAGGAAAGGGCCAGCTGGAGCATCTTGGGGCCGGAGGCTGCAGCCCCTGGCTGGGCTGGAGGGAGAAACTGTGGCAAGCAGCAACTCTGAGGGGGAGGGGGCGGCCTCCCGGCTCTCGGCCGCACCCTGCAGCCCGGAGCCCCGAGCAAGGGCTGTGGAGCAGACGCTTGGCAGGGCAAGGGGCGCACAGGAGAAACCTGGATCCGGGCGCCCAGGTCAGGGGCCTGTGCCTGGAGTCAGCGTGTTTGGATTCTGCACGGTGCAGGGAGGGGGAAGAGAAGAAACAGCGGGAGGCAGCAGCCGCCGGGTCACGGCGCCCACTGCCCAAGCACTGCCCCAGCAGCTTTGCCGAGGCTGATGCTCACCCTGGCACCTGCCCGCCCACACAGGCTGCCAAGAGCAACTGGGGAGCGGCTTCAATCATGTCGCCATTCAGTGTTTCAATAATGCGACGAGGCGCCTCTGGAACCCGACCAGGGGCTGCTCAGGGCAGTCGTTTTCTCTTAGCAGATGGGGATAGTTTACAATTTCCCCAAGATCAGTCGGCCCCATCCGTCTCCGGACAGGCAGCAGAGGGAAGAAAAGTCTCTCCGGGAAGTCCGTAAGCCTGGACAGGACCCAGACAGGACCTCAGTTGGGGACCAGAGCCATGGTGGGCCCGAGCTCCTGGTGTGTCTACCAATGTGAGGGCACGGACAATTGGGCAGGGCACGTGGTGGGTGGCGCTGGCTTTATCACAGACCCTACGCAGGAGCCGCCTCCTAGCTCACTTTTCCATAATTCAATGCAATTACAAATGGGAGAATTCTCCTCCCTCTGGCCAAAGGCATTGCGCGCCCTGTTTTTATTATTATTATCATTATTTTTCGCCTGTTGAGGCTTTCTCCCCTAATTGGAGCCCACTCCCCAATCCCTCGCACATGCAAAATGAGAGCCAGGCCTGTGAGCTGTGCATCTGTGCTCCTCTGCAGGCAGGAGGCCAGAGCCCAGCTAGGGGGAGCGAGAGGGAGCCTTGCCTGGGGCCCCGCCAATGGCTCAGGAAGAGCGGGGGTGCTCAGGTTTTATTCATTCTTGACTCGAGGGCTCCATTCCTCTTCTGATATTTATCTGTACATTCTGCTAAGTGACCCAGTGCCTGGTGATGGATAATGCCCTTTAAGCCACCAAGCAAGTTACAGTCATGTCACCAGGCTATTAACCCCGGGATATTTGCATTATTAGTCAATTTCCCTAGTCCTTGGAGTTAAAGCGGCCATGGAGATTTTTTTTTTTTAATTTCCAATGTTCCAAGAGCTGGAGTCCAGTATGATGAAATTCTCAGCACTTGGAGATGCGGCAGCTTTTCCTCCAGGGTGGTTTGGTCTCGGGGTGCAAGAGGGGGTTATGGAATTTGGGGAGGGGAATTAACTAAGCCATAGGCCTGGCTGGAGAGCGGGAGAGAGGCTGAAGCTGGCTCTTAATTTAAGGATGGAGTTGACTGCGGAGAGCTGGGGTTTGAATCGGCTCCTCAACCGTATTCCCTCTGTAGGCCTGGGCTGGGAAACAGCTTTATCACTGCAGAGTCTGTAGTAAAACAGGAGCTTTAGAGCTTTGGACAAGGCCCAGGGCCGCCTTGAAATGTGGAAAAGAGGGTCAGGGAGATAGCACAGGGTTAAGGGACTTGCTCTGCCTGTGGCAGATGCCGGATGAGTCCAGGCACCACATGGTGTGGGGCTGCCAAGGTGGGTGTGGCCCCACCCCAATAATATAATTTTAATATTTTTACAAGTGTTTTCAGTGAAATAGAGGAAGAAAGGGCAGACACCAGCACTTGAGTGGTGAGTGTGGGGCTGCACCCATTGTGTGCATAAACCACAATAGTGCCAGGATTGTAAACCACTCCATCATCATAAGTGAGCCATATAAAATGATAAAAAGTGACTATCATAATGATAAAATGATAAAAAGTGAGTAATAAAGGGGCCAGAGAAATAGTACATCAGGCAAGGTGCTTGCCTTGCACACGGCTGACCTGATTCAATCTTTGGTTCCTGAGACAGGCAGGGAGTGATCCCTGAGTACAGAACCAGGACTAAGTCCTGGGCATCACCAGGCATGCCCACCATCACCCCCTCTACAGCCACTGAAATAAAAAAGAGCAAGAAACCCACATAGATATATTCTGGTTCTCTGAGGGATCCAGGCACCAAAATCTAGGGTGTAACAGTTCATATGTGAGAACCAACAAGAGTAGGGAAACAAGAAAACAAGAGTCCAACTAAGGCCGCTCGCTGGAATTCTGGGAGCAAGGGGGTGCGGAAGGAAGGGGAGTTTCTGGAGCCGGAGTGAGATGCAGAAATAGAGAGGAAAGGGGGGGAGCGAGAAGGCGAGAACTGCCTACCCGACAAAACGGTACCCTTAAGCGAATCTTCTGCAAATAGCCAATAACGGGCATTATGTAACAGTGCCGGGGAGCTGCCGGCCGCAGGGACTCGAGGCAAATCGAGGCCACCCCCCCGCCCTGCCGTCCTAGACTGGCCGAGACGTCCCACCTACCTCCTCTGGGTTGTTGGAAACTCGTCTGTCTCGGGCTCAGGGAAATGCCAAGTTGGCCCGGAGCCGCGGGCTCGGCCCTGTATCTCCTCTAGATCCCTCAGGAGCGGGCACTCCCCAGGCTCTGGCTCCCAAACTCCTCTGCAGGTGGGTCTCCTGAGCCCCTCATCTCCACACTCTCAGGGCCACTTTCAGGGAGTGGCAGGGACTGTGGACAGCACCGGTACCCGAGCCCCTCTGGGAATCCCCCAGTGGCTGTGTCTACTGAGCTCCCGAAGCTGCCAGAGCTCCTGCCCTCTCCTCTGAATCCCCAAAGCGCTGGCTATTCTGAGGACTCTGCAGCCTTCTCTAGCATGCCTGAGACCACCAGGGTATCCACAAACTCTTCAGCCTGTTCGCATGCCTGAGACCACCAGCTACCCACAGACACTGCCATGATTTTCAAGAGGGCTTCAGACTTTTAAGGGGACAGCAGAGCAAGTGGGGGTGAAGTCATCTGACCGGGAATGAACGATGATGACACAGGATCCTGTGTCCTGGGCACTTTGGCCTTCCCGGTTCCTTGCACACGGCCCCCCCAGCCATCCCATCGCCTCCTCCCTTAACTAACCCCATGAGGCAGAAAACCCTCCGTCCTATCTGCATGTTCCTAAAAACATCAATTGGGACTCGGAGTGATTCACCTGCTGATGTGGCCGAGCTGAGTTCTTCCTCCCCGCCTGAGCCCTTAGTGAATCAGCCTAGGGGACCTCTAGGGAGCAGCTCCTGTTTAGGGAGCAGCCTGGGTTCTTGGTTCATTCAGGTCGTGGTGACTGCAGCCCTCGAGCCATGGCCCCATGCAGCACCCCAGGTCTCTCAAATGATCGATGGAGGCCAGTGTCGGTCAATTCGGCAGCAGCGATCAGCATTGATCACCTCGACAGCCCCATCACTTGGGTCAATAGGCCTGTGGGTCTCAGGGGAGGCCCTGCCGATGTGACATGGCCTATGCCTTCCATGCTCTGCAGCATCTGATCGCTGCCGGCATTCAAAGCAGGGAAACTGAGGCAGCCCTAGTCTCAGAGGATGGGGAGGGGTCTGTGCCTTCACAAAGTCCTCTTGGGTGTCTCCTCTGATTCCCAGAAGCCAGGAGCCTGGAAGGGGCAGCTGTGGGCCTGGGCAGTGGTGCTGGGCAGTGGTGCTGGGCAGTGGTGCTGGGCAGGCCCAGGGCCTAATGGCTGCAGCGTCCACCTGGGAACTGAGACCAGTAGGAGCTTTGCCCTGCCCACCAGGGTGGGTCCAGGCTCCTGACCCCCCCGACCCCATCCCCCACCAGAGACTCAGCTTCTGAGAAGCATGAGGCCAGCACCCTGACGTTCCCCCCAGGGGACCCCTTACCCAGCTGCAGGCCTTTCGGGGTGAATGCTAGGAAGGGCAGCAGGCAGAGCCATCCTGGCCCCGAACATCTCTTCTAGCATTTTTCTCCCATCAAAGAAGCCAGAAGTGTTGCTCCCTGAGCCATCTGGGCCGGAGGAAATGGTCTGTGTTAATTCTCAGGGCAGCATAGGTTCAAATCCGCCCGGGGCTGGTGGTCGCAGGCTGAGAGGGTCCCCGTGGCTCAGTCAGTACCTAGAAAATCTCTCCTGCCGAGGTCCTTGTGGTCTGAGTAGGTAACTGAGGGAGCTGGGCAGTGTGTAGCTTGATTCAGTTCCAGGCATGCAGGGGATAGATGTCCCAGAGGCTGAGGTTTTAGGTCTGGGAGATTGGGGCGGGGTTGGTCGTCTTTAACATGACGCTCAGGGTCCCCGCCTGGTGGTTCCTGGCCAACAGGACCAGTGGTTCCAAGGGAGGGTTTAAAGATGTTGGGGGTCCCCTGGGTGGTGTCAGGGCTCTGCAGAGATAAGCCAAGCTCCTCGCTCACTGCAGAACCCCACACACGCACCATGGCAGGGATGCAGGTGGTGCCTGACTTCCCCACACCTGCCCATCTGGCCCCCCCAGGGCCAGACTGATGTCGTCTCCACTTGCCCATCAACAAGACAAAACCAGGAGGATGCGGGACCTGGGCACAGACCTGCACCCCATCACCAGCTGCATGCCCTGCTCCTGGAATTCCACAGAGATCGCAGGAGAGATGCCGGCCCTTAGATACCAGCAACCAGCAGGAGAGTGACCGCGGCTTCAGGCCTAGGAACAGTCATCAGGACCCGAGAAATGGGCCCAGGGCTGAGCCTGGATCCAGGCAGAGGGTTGGGTAGTGACAGCACCAGTCACCCTCAGGGTCTCAGCTCAGGGCCGCTCTGGAAGCTGGATTCCCGCTGTTCTGGACAATTCTCGAGATCCGCTCAGCCCCCGCCTTGCCTTGTCAGTCAATTCCCTGCTGCTCCACTTGGCTGGAACAGCTCCTGCTCACAGCGAGGTTCACCCCAGCCGTGTCCAGCTTCTCCCTTATCACTCACGGGCACCGCGAGGGGCCTCTAGCACCCCATTCCAGTGCAGCCCCCTCGTCGTGACCTAGGTGAACTCCTTGCTGACTGGCCTTGTGGGCCCGCAGCACCAGAGGTGGGTCCTGGGAGGCAGAGCCCACCCCAGCGGGCCCTGGCAAGCTCATTCAGCCAACTGCCCCCCCCGCCCCCCGTGCTCTGGCAGCTGCCACACACTGGCTCAGCCCTTCTGGAACGCTCCAGCCGGAGGGGCCAGACCGGGGGCAGCCCAGCTGCTGGCGGGAGCTGTTGGGGGGCTTATTCATGGGTGAGCCCCAGTAACGGGAAGCAGCTCACCCTCCCCGCGGACTCCCTCCACACCCCACCCACCTCGCTCCTTGTACACGACTGCGGCCTTATTTCTTTGGACGCGCTAATAAAGCTGAAATTGGTGTTAGCTGGGATCCCGCGCGCTGCTATTCCTCACGCAGCTGAAACCTGCCTTGTCTGTGCTGACTTATGAACGTAGTGCGCCCATGTGCATCCATCCTGGTCAGTGCTCCTGGGTGAGTGAAGGTTCGAGAAACTCCAGACTCCGGGTTCAGAAGCCATACGGGAACTGCAGCGCCACGCCTGTGACTTTGGGTCTCTCGTGGAAAGCAGGAAATGCACACTTGCCCTGATGACTTTTTTTTGTTTAACAGGACCGAAGGTGCGAGAGACATGAGCCTGATTCTTCCGCTCTGAGCTTGCAAGTGACACGTTCGCTCTAAAAACAAAACGTGGCTGATGGGGAGGAGGGAGGAGCACGTGGGGTGTGGGTCCTCCTGGCACCGTGGCACGCGGTTACCGCCTCGCCAACCTGCTGCGGAAGCGCCTCGCTTTCCCTCCCTCGGCCTTTCCCTTTGGCTGCCTTGCACCCCACTGAGAGAACTGGCAAGGCCCGTCCCAATAGGGAGAGAACCACAAAAGCAAAACCCAAAACGAGGGCACAAGGAATCCTTCCGCATACCATGCGCCGAGCGTCAGAGTTAGGATCCTTTTCCATAGGAGTTTTTGGAAGGGGAGTGTTGTCAGTCCTGGCCACTATTTCCCTGCTGCCTTCCGGCAGGAGTCACAAGGTCCTGTCGCCCGGGGTGTCCAGCAGTGCGCCCCTGCCCGAAAGCAAAGCTCCAGCCCAAGCCCACCCTCACCTGCCAAGCCTTGTCAAGCCTGTGTTTGCCCGGCCCCACCTCTATTCCTCAGCCTGCAAATGTAAACCACATGCTGCCCACTTGCTTCCCCGGGCTGCACCCAAACACAGCCTGAAGCCGAGATGCCAAGATGCCGCCCTTCCCTGATGCGTCTTCCAAGCGGAGGAGCCCAGCCCCTCACACACACCCCACTCATCCAGTGGGTGTGACTCTGTCCTAATCACAGACATCTCTGTCCTGTCCTGCCCAGGAAGAGTTGGTGGCAGGGTCCTCACTGGTTTTGTTTTAAAATAAACGTTAGCCTGTCCGATGCCTCCTCACCATGTGTAACCCTTCCTTATGGCCATGCCTCCTAATCCAGTGCTCCTGAGACAGGAGGACAGCCCTGTCCACTGGGCACAGGGTGACGAGCAGACCCCCCACATTCACATCCTGAACAACGAAAGTGCAGAGCAGCTCCCAGATAAAAAGCATGTCAGTATCCAGCCCATCCGCATACACACACACACACACACACACACACACACACACACACACACACACACACACACGGGGAGCTGCACCTGGCTCTGTGGGAGTCCTCTGCTCCCCTAACCCCCCCACACATACTCTGCTCCCCAACACACACAGCAAAGATCCAGGCAGCACCTTCAACTTGCTGCTATAATCCCGCACCAGACTCCAAAGCTCGCTTAAGCCCCACTATTTATCCGCCTGGTGAGGCACAACACTTACTTATTAAAAACATATCGATCATGGTTAATGACTTGATTTTCCCCCTTCCCGCCAGTGCAATGACAGGTGTAGAGGGGAGGGGGCGGCGGATTCAGATGCTCCGGCAATATGCTTCTCGCCCAGGCTGCACGGCCCACATCAGCCTTCCTCGGGGGCACCGGGGGAACCCCTCCCACCCTCCCTCCCCAGCCCTGCGTGTGTGCGCCGCACTCACACACACACGCATACGCACACACAGATTACACGCTTGTGTTGGATGGAAAATCGTACCATTTGCAGTTTCAGATAAAAGCATGTTCAAGTGCATATGGAAAGTACCATTAGGAGCAGCTCTGGAGCGCCGAGGAAAATGGGTCATTAGGCTTTTGTTTGTTGGAGAGTGTCTCCCCATCTGACAGAGCCGAATGGTCCCACTTTTAGCAGCTTATGTTCCCAGTTACATTAAACAGACAAACAGATTGACTGTTTTGCATTTCTCATTTGACAACAGCTTGTGTTCATTTGCCGCACACGGGTGGCGAGGCTGAGAGCACGGGGGTGGCTGTAGCCCAGGTCCTGGTTTTGAATAACAGCAGATGCCAACATTTAACTTCAGAATCAATCAATTCTTTTCCTGAGTATGGATAAAAGGTCTAGCGGAGCGCCCCGAAGGGGGATTTCTGCTGCTTGCAGCTGGAACAGAGACGGCGCAGTCATTACCAAACTTTCCACAAGAAATAACAAATGGGAGATGTCGTGGGGAGAGGTGCGGGCTGGCAGGGGCTCAGCTAAGTGGGGGTGACACTGTCCTAGCTGGCCCCCGGAGAGCCCATTTGATTCGGGCCAGGCCAGTCCGATTAATCTGCTCCAGGCACCGGGGCTTAATCCGGAGCGGCAGCAGCCACCAGCTTTCCCCGCACCAGGCACTTCCCTGGTAGTCTGTGGTCAGCGGCTTAATTAAAAGCTTTCTCCGAGACACAGACAGTCAAGGGGTCACAGCTCTGGAGCAATGGACACCAGCAGCCTGAGGAGCGCTCGCAGCCAACCCACCTCCACCTGGTCTCTAATACACTGGTTCTGCCGCCAGCCTCCTTCACCACCACTGCCTGAGGAGCACACACACATGCACAGACACACATGCAGACAATACGCTCACACAACATACATGCACACACATACACACATTCACACACAACATATACACAGAGACACACATACACATATACACACATACACACATGACACACACAGACCAGGACTACACCCACATACCCTGACTAGACACATACACACACATGCACACACATACACACATGAAGGCACACACATGAAACACACAGACCCAGACTATATACACACACATACACACACACACACACAGGCCCAGACGAAACACACACCCAGACTAAGCAGACACACACACACACACACACACGCAAGCACTACCTGAAGCTGGTCTTGCGTACCCCAGGACAGGTCCCCATGCCCAGCACACATGAAGAAATGTGGGCAGCACTGGTCTCACCCCTCGCACGGTTACTGGTGGGCATGGGCCGGCTCTCTGATGCGGGCGACAGCAGCGACAGAACACTGAGCCCGGCCCCGACGGCTCAGACTCTCAGATGTGCCCCTCCAAGGCTGTACCAGCAGGCGGCAATTGCTGAGCCAGTTTTCTCACCCGTCTCCAGGGAAGTTAGTAAGTTGGCACCACCAAGGGCTGGCATGGCCTTGAGCAAGAGATGGCAGAAGCAGGGCAGCAGGAAGTGCTGTGCCGTGAGGCCGACACCGTCCATGTGCATCTGACTGAGCACGTGCGCACACGTGTCTTCCCCGTGAGCTCGCTTGAACAATGTGCACATGTACCTGACCCATAATGAAGTGCCCACGTGTGTAATTCCCTATCCGAGCATCTGTAGCTCGCTGACGTGCACTTCCCCCGTAATGACGCTCACATCCCAAATGCTGCTGGGAGCTGAGAGATAGGTCAGGGGGTGAGGCCGAGAGCTACGTCAGGGGTGAGGCTGAGAGATAGGCTGGGGCTAGTACAGGAGAGACCGGCCAGGGTAAAGCACTTGCTTTGCAAGCAGCTGATTCCAGTTTAATCCTTGCACTGATCAGGTTCCTCTGAGTAGCACCAGGAGTGATCTCTGAGCACAGAGCTGGGAATAAGCCTTCAGCACCACCAGGTGTGGCCCCAAGCCCCAAAACAGAGCCAAAGTGCTGGTGGGCTTCTCATTCCTGTGGCCCTGCCCACCAGGCGGGGTGAGCCTCTCCCCTTAACCCAGCGGTCACTCGCCGTGGCGCCCTCAGCGTAGGCGGCAGACAGTGTCGTCTCTCAAGTTTGAGAACTATTTTGAGTCTGATTTCTGGAGCTCCTGTCTCCTGCTTGGAGAACGGCCTCTTGGGCATGCTATCTGCCCACAGCAGAGGTGGTCCGCCGCCCTCGGCGTGGGAGAGGGGTGCGAGGAAGACACCACTGGACTCAGGTGGTCAGCGGACAGAGTCCTAGCCAAGCCTGCCCTGCTCCAGTAGGGGTCCCCAAGATGGAGCTCCTCCATGGAGCAGGGAAACAGGACCCTGAGAAAGCAGGTAAGCAGGACCCGTTGCTCGGGAGCCCCCTCTCCTCCGCCATTGGGGAGACGGCCCGGCCTCTTCCCAATCAAGCTACTTTGCGAGTGAGACCTTCACTCCCCACCCCTCTTTCTCATTTCTTCTCTCTGTGTTCAGAGAAAAAAACAAACCCAAAGACAAGCATTTTAGTTTTAGCGGAGGGTGCTTATTGCCTTTTTAATGTGGTTTTTCCTTGGAGGACTTGCTCACGTCCTTCCAAATAACCTCTTAAGCTAACAAAGCAAGAATACAAGTCAGCCCGCGTCCATGAGCTCCCTCCAAAACAAGTGAGTTCCGCTCTCTTTCCCTTTCTTTCCTTTTGTTATCCTTTCTGAGGAACGTGCAGGCACTGCCTGGTCCATCAGCTGGAGAGGAAGGGAAAGGCGAGAGAGTTAACGCATTAGCATGCGGTCAGAGGTCAGGAGTTACTGGCTGGTTTGGAATTTTCATTCCATGCACCTCTTTTGCAGGAGGAGCACTCATTAGCCATTAGGCCGGATATGACCCAAATAATAACTAGCATTAATGAATGCTCAGAGCTTTTGTGGGCAGACACCAGGTTTTGTTTTTCAGGCTGGGAGAAGGGCGGGGGTAACCCTTAGGCTGTCTGGACAGTCGGATGACAAGACAAATGGGGTGGGCTACAGGGCAGAAACCTCGATTCTTAGAAAAGAAGATTGGGGGGTGGGAGGGCAAGGGGAGGCTCCCACATTACTGTCAGAGACCCTGGGGCCATGTCTGTGATACTCAGTCAATGCTGAGGTTTAGGGATGTGGGTGCTTTTGAGCCCCATAGTACCAGGGACCACAAAGGGCACCTTATGTTCTGGGGGTCCGGCATGGCAGGTACAGTTCCAGGTCTCTCCGCCTCTCCATGGGCTAACGCCCTGATTATGGGTCAGGAATTTATTTGTTTGAGGAGCTACATCTCCGGCGATGCTCAGGAGTTATTCCTGGCTCTGAATCAGAACTTACTCCTGGTGGTGCTCAGGGTAATGTGAGAGTGGGGATGGAACCTAGGTCAGCTGCATGCAAGGCAAACACCCTCCCTGCTCTACTGTCATTCTGGCCCCCTTTCAGCCTCATTCTAGCCCACTCTAGTCTTGTTCTAGGTCAAGAATTTTTTTATTATACCGCCGTGGCAAGCTGAGCACTCCAGTCTTTAGTAGGTAACTGCTGAATAGGCACGAAGGGCACCTGCACCCCCTCAGACCATATTTAGTTCATATATAGACATTTTGTAATTTGCATATAATTTAAATATGTATATCGAAATGATACAAGTCATATTTAAGATTAGTTCAGTGATGACCACATATACTATTATGTTAATTGCTATCTTTACTTTCATTAATATAAAGATATCTTTGTGGCCACGTGAGCTGGGTTTGTGATCAGCTCTTTTGCTGGGTGGAGTTCTGACAAGCTGGGGAGTTCAGATGTGGAAAATGGTGGCCCCCATGGTGTGGGGGTTCCTCTGACTTCTTGTGAGGCTCTGCTGGGGTGGCGGGCCAGGGCTAGAACCTGCCATCCTCCCGGCGCCTAGTGATCAACTGGACACAGGAGAGCCGGTAGCAGCTCTGCCCCATGTATGTGACTCTCTGGATCAGCATACCTGGGCTGGGCTCATCAATAAATGCACGAGATGAGAGGTGACTACAGAGTATCCCACCCGCACGGCAGAGCCTGGCAAAAGCTACGCGTGCGTCATATTTGATATGCCAAATACCAGCAACTATTATAGACCTCATTCCCATGACCTGATGGAATGGTTTGAGGCTCTTTATGTTCCTAGGGAGCAGATGCCCTTGAGCTAAACTAGCATGTGACAGGACATATGGAGATGTTACTGGTGCCCACTCGAGCAAATTGATGAACAAAGGGAGACAAGTGATAAAAGTGAATATAAAAATTTCATTCATTTACTAATTTTGCTTTACAATCCTCTTACATACAGAAACATAAGTGTAATGTCTCCAGGGTCAGTTGAGTGGAGCATTTGCCTGATGAAGCCTTACTTATTACATGAAAGCGTTTAATTAAATATATTTTATTTGTCTAGTTATGATTAGTTTTGAGACATTAAATGAAATAGTGTGACATGACATGACAGAGCCTGGCAAGCTACCCGTGTTTTATTTGTTATGCCAAAAACCCATAACAATTATGGGCCTCAATTCCTCAACCTGAAGAATGGTTTGAGGCTCTTCCTGTCCCTGGAGCAAGCAGGTGCCCTTGGGCTACACTTGCTTGTGACAGGACTTATGGAAATGTTACTGGTGCCTGCTCGAGCAAATCGATCAACATGGGAAGACAGTGATACAGTGATACCGCCATGAGATATACATTACAAAGATGTTCATAATTGGGTCTCAGTTTTACAGTGTTCCAGCACCCACCCCTCCACCAGTTCCCCATTCCCCACACCAGAGTCCCCACATCCCCTCCCACCCACCCCCCCAGCCTGCCTCTATAGCAGGCACTTTTTCTTTTCCTCTCTTTCTCTCTCTCTCTGCCTCTGTCTCTGTCTCTGTATCTCTCTCTCCTCTTACACATTGTGGCTTGCCCTACAGGCATTTAGGGTTTATCATGTAAGTCTCTTTGTGTATATTCAATGCTGACTTCTAATCTGGTGTCACCATTTCCCACAATTAGTAGAACACTGGTATATATTTATATCCCATTAATGAATGCAGTCATTCTATATCTGCCCTTTTCCTTCTGACTAATTTCACTCAGCATGATAGTCTCCATGTCCATCCATTTTCAGGTAAATTTCATGACTTCATCTTTTCTGACAGCTGCATAGTATTTCATTGTGTAGATGTACCACAGTTTCTTTAGCCAGTCCTCTGTTCTTGAGCTTTCAGGTTGTTTCTAGATTCTGACTATCGTGAATAGAGCTGCAATGAATACAGAAGTACAGATAGTGTTTCTGTTGTGTGTTTTGGGTCTACAGGGTATATTCCCTGGAGTGGTATTGCTGGGTCAAATGGTAGCTCAATATCCAGTTTTCTGAGAAATGTCCATCACTTGATCATTTGAATCCCGTTATTCATCGATTTGCTCGAGCGGGCGCCAGTAACATTTCCATTGGACCCTATCACATGCCAATGTAGCACAATGGTATCTGGTTGATTCAGGAATATGAAGAGCCACAAAAACTTTCCTTCAGTGTCTTGACTAAGAAGTCTGACCATCTTGTAGGTGGGCGGCCACGTGATCTTTTGACATCCCGTGGGATCCAGTCAGTAATGGCTCTAGTCCAGTGGTTGTCTCCAAATCGCATTACATGTCCAGCCCATCTGATTTTCGATGCCTTGGCAAACGAAACAGTGTCCCTGATTCTGGAATAGTGATGGAGGTCAGAACTCCAGATTCCTTCTCTCATGTGAGTGAGGCGTGATATTCCAAGCATAGCTCTTTCGATTCCTCTCTGGGAGACCCGAATAGCATTCTCATCCTGCTTTCGTAGGGCCCAGGTCTCTGAGGCGTATGTTAATGCAGGGAGAACGGTGGAGTCAAAGAGATGTGCCCGGAGCCGGAGGTTCTTTTGTCCTTTTAGCTATTTCTTCGATGCCTTTGAAGGCATTCCATGCCACTCTCTTCCTCCTGCGCAGCTCAGGTTTTAGGTCGTTCATCATGTTGATTTCTCGACCTAGGTACACATAACTGCTGCATTCAGAGATGTTTGTTCCATTGAGAGTGAATGGGACCTCAGGAACTAGTTCATTCTTCATGAACATTGTTTTTTTTAGATTCAGCTGTAGACCTATCTTTCCACATTCTCGGTCGAAGTCAGCCAGCATTTGTGCTGCTTAGCTAATGTTTGGTGTTATTAGAACGATGTCACCAGTGAAGCGGAGGTGGTGTAGTTGCGGACCATCTATCTTCACTCCCATTCCTTCCCATTCTAATTGTTGCATGATGTTCTCGAGGGTGGCTCTGAAGAGTTTTGGTGAAATGGTATCACCCTGTCGAACCCCTCTTTTCACATTAATGATCACTTCTTTGTAGAGTGGTGAGATCCTGGTGGTGAATCCGTAATACAGCTCACGAAGGATCTTGATGTATTGGGTTTGAACACCCTGTTTGGCTAGGGCTTCGATGACTGCTTCAGTCTCCACAGAATCAAAGGTTTTCTGTAAATCAATGAACGTGAGACAGAGTGGCATCTTGTACTCCCTACAAACCTCGATGAGCTTGGTTACTGTGTGGATATGGTCGATTGTTCTGAATCCTTCCCGGAAGCCTGCTAACGGAAAGCCTGCTAAATGTCCATATTGTCCATATTGTTTTCCAAAAGGGCTGGATCAGTCGGCACTCCCACCAACAGTGGGTGAGAGTCCCTTTTTCCCCACATCCACACCAGCACCGGTTTTCTTGCTGTTTCGGATATTGCCAGTCTCTGTTGTGTGAGATGATATCTCGTTGTTTTGATTTGCATCTCCCTGATGATTAATCATGAAGAGCACTTTTTCATATGCCTTTTGGCCATTTGAATTTTTTTGGAAGTTTCTGTTTATTTCTTCTCATTTTTTGATGTTTTCTTCTTGTAAAGTTCTACCAGTGCCTGATATGTTATTAACCCCTTACCAGATGGGCTTTGGGAGAATATTCTTTTCCAGTATGTGGGCTGTCTCTGTATCTTGGTCACCATGTCTTTTGAAGTGCAGAAGCTTTTCAGTTTTACATAATCCCATTTGATTATCTTAGCTTCCATTTGCTTTGTCAGTGGTGTTTTGTCTTTTGAAGATGCCTTTATCTTCGATGCCATAGAGCATTTTCCTATGTTTTCTTCAATATATCTTATAGATTCATGTTTGACATTGAGATCTTTAATCCATTTTGATCTGACTTTTGTGCACAGCATGAGAAGAAGGTCTAAGTTCATTTTTTACACATAGCTGCCCAGTTTTCCCAGCACCACTTGTTGAAGAGGATTTCTTTGCTTTTCTAAATAATTTTTGCTCCTTTATCGAAGATTAAGTGATCGTATATTTGAGAGTGTGTTTCAGTATATTCAGTTCTATTCCATAGGTCTACGGGTCTGTCTCTATACCAATATCATGCCATTTTCATTACAACTACTTTGTAGTAGAGTTTGAAGTTGGAGAAAGTGATACCTCCCATCTTCTTTTTCCCAAGGATTGCTTTAGCTATTCATGGGGGTTTGTTACTTAATACAAACTTCAGGAGTGTTTGGTCAATGTCTTTGAAGAATATCATGGAGACATTGTTCAAAGAAGAATGTCCTGAATGTCATGTTGTCATGAATGCCAAGAATTCTTTTTTTTATTAATTTTTTTTTATTTTTAAATTACAAAGATATACAATTAAAAAGTTCATATTTGGGTTTTGGTCAAACAGTGTTGCAGCACCCATCCGGCCACCAGTGCCCATCTCCCACCACCAACGCCCCCGGTTCCCTCCCCTCCCCCAGCCCTGCTCCATGGCAGGTTCTTGATTTCTTTCCATTTCTCTCTCTTTCTCTTTTCCTTCCCCCCAGACTATGGATTACAGAACATACATTAAAGGGTTGTCATGTGTATCTTTTTGCCTCTATTTAATGCTCAGTTCTAGGTTGGCATTAGTACCCTCAACAATTGTTAGCACACTGTTCCATTTCTGTCTTACCTAGCCTCTGAATCTCACACGCTTGTGATAATTTCCACCTTTGACAGGAACTCCTGATATATGTTTCACTTGATCTTGGATATTGGTATCATAATATGTACCTATATATTTATGTTATGCAGATAAATGCAGTCATTCTGTATCTGTCTCTCTCCTTCTGGCTAATTTCGCTCAACATAATCTTCTCCATGTCCATCCATTTGTAGGCAAACTTTATAACTTCATTTTTCCTAACAGCTGCATAGTATTCCATTGTGTAGATGTACCAAAGCTTTTTATCCAGTCATCGATTTTCGGGCACTCTGGTTGCTTCCAGATTCTGGCTATTGTGAATAATGCTGCTATGAACATAAAAGTAGGGATGGTGTTTCCGCTGCGTATTTTTGGCTTCCCAGAGTAGATTCCCAGGAGTGGTATCGCTGGGTCAAATGGGATTTCAATTCTAACCTTTTTCAGCCTGAAGTCTATATTATCTGATACTAATATGATGGCCAAGAATTCTTAATGTGAAAGTGACGACTTCTTTTCAGGCAAAAGAGAACGCCAAATAGCATAATGCCTTTATTTATTTACTCATTTGTTTTTAGGCTTGGGGCTCACAGCCAGTGGTGGTCAGGGCTGACTTCTGGCTGTGTGGTCAGGGCTGACTCCTGGTGGGGCTCAGGGTACCCTGGGCAGGTCTGCCACGTGCTGTCCTACCTTTCTGCCCTTTGCAAAGCACCGAGAGGAGCGAGAGCTAAGGGCGCAGCTGAGGGAATGTCCTGAGACATTCCAGCGAGACCAGCAGGTGACACTACGGATCAGGGTCAGGGTGCCCTGGGATGGCCATGGCTGCCCGTTATGAGGATGGGGGGTTTCTGGGGCCTTTCTGGTGAAGTCTGAGCTGCTCAAGGCATCAACAAGGGCATGAAGGCGAGGTAGGGACAGACTCACCAGTGAAGCAACTAGCCCAGATGCTCGCCGACAAGCTTCACTCTCCCTGGCAGTTCATCTCCAGTCCTCTGGTCACCCTCGGCTAAAGGCTCCTCCATTCTTTGTACCCCTTTGCCTTGCTTTTAGGACATTTGCTATTGTATTTTATTACTTTTTTTTTTTTGGTTCACACTCATTGAGGCTCAGGGTTTACTTCTAACTCTGCACTCAGGAACTACCCTTAGCAGGTCTCAGGAAACCCTGGTCACTGCTTGGAAGGTAAACACCTTCCCTGCTGTGCTATCTCTCTTGCCTGGATCTTTGTTGTCTTAATAGAGAAGAAAACCTGCTTAGGGGCTGCATTTTGCCTTAATTCAACAGGTTGTGTGTGTGTGTGAGTGTGTGTGTGTCTCACTTTTTCTGTTTGTTTTTCTGTTCCCTTTTCTCCTTCTTACCCAGCAGACAATGGATTTGCAGAACCCAAGCTGTGCACAGGGACCCTCCTGCATCCGGAACAAAACCCTCATTACCTGGAGGTGGGATTTCCTGGTCACAGCCTTTAGCCAGAGGGCAAAGGTCGCCCATTAAGCAGCACCCGGGCTAAACAGGACTGTGCCAAAGGACAGTGGGGAGGAGAAAAAAGGGGGAGAAAGTCAAATATTTGCTCTCCATCCTGTGGCTTCTCTGGCATGGTAATCAGGGAGGCTGTGGTGGCAGTAAAGGACTGACTGTCCAGGCTACGCTCTGGGAAGGTGTTTGCAGGCCACAGGCCTTAGGGAAGGTGCACCCCAGGGTTCCACCACGCAATCCCCACTTGCCTCCTGGCTGCTCTCTGATGGGACCCTGCTGGGCGTGGCAGTTATACACTGATATGTTCTCCCGGGTGCTGTGTGTGGGGTCCCTTCAAAAGGTACAAACAAGCCAGGTCTGCACTGGTTCCCTCCATCTGCTTGGAGCTCAGTGGCAGACTGTGGGCCAAAAAGACGGCCGGAGCCTCTGCAGGCTTTCTTCTCGCTTGACATTTCTCTGGGGAGTAGGACTCAACTCAGGGAGTCCCACTGGGCAGGGTACGCTGACCCCCTGCTGTCTCCCAGCCCTCGGAGTGTCCCTTTCTAGAGCACTGGGCTCCTCCGGTGGCAGAAGGCACACAAGAGGCTGTGCTCAGCCCAGGAACACAGCAGCGGGAGAAGGGCCCAGACAGGCAGAGCTGCTGCAGTCGACCAGAGGCCTTCTCTGTCTCGTGGGTGAGATGGACTCTCCTGGACAGAAGCACAGGAAGAACTGGACAGAGCAGGGCAGCCTGACAGTCAGTGAAACAGTTTATGTTGGGAAGAACTAGCAGCCCAAACTACAGAACTCTTCTAAGAGTTAGAAGAGAGGAAAGGGGGCCCAAAGCAACAGTACAGTGGGAGGGCGTTTGTCTTGCTCACAGCCAATCGGTTTGATCCTCAGCATCTCATATGGTCCCCCAGCACTGCCAGGAGTAATTCCTCCCTGCGTGCAGACCCAAGAGTAACCCCTGAGCATCACTGGGTGTGACCCAAAGAGCCCAAAATAAGGGAGTGGGTGCGGGTCCCAGGGCTGTGCTGTGCAAGCGGCCATGATTGCAAGGCCCAGTCCAGGCTATGGGGTCCTTGTCCGCACAAAAGCATCCTTAAGGCTCCTGGCAGGCAGGATATGGTCCCTCTCTCTCCCTCTCCCCCTTCCTCTCCCTCTCTCACTCTCCCCCTTCCTCTCTCTATCTCCCCCTTCCCCACCACCCCTCCCCTGGCTGTGTGACCTCATGGCTTCAGATCCACTTTGTTGGCAAAGCAAAAGCCCTTTGTGGGCAGAATCCCTGCGTCCTTGGCATCCTTGTAGTGACCTCTGCTGATGGGCCCATCCACTCTGCTTCCTCTCTTGCTGGGGATCAAACTTAGGGCCAGTCAGTGCTGCCCCACTGTGTCAGCTCCCCAGTCCCTCTGCTGAGTGTTAAGCAGATGCATGGCTGTTGTCATGGCTGTTGTCATGGCTGTTGTCATGGCTGTTGTCTTGGCTGTTGTCATGGCTGTTGTCATGGCTGTTGTCTTGGCTGTTGTCATGGCTGTTGACTTGGCTGTTGTCTTGGCTGTTGTCATAGCTGTTGTCATGGCTGTTGTCTTGGCTGTTGTCATGGCTGTTGTCATGGCTGTTGTCTTGGCTGTTGTCATGGCTGTTGTCATGGCTGTTGTCTTGGCTGTTGTCATGGCTGTTGTCATGGCTGTTGTCTTGGCTATTGTCATGGCTGTTTTCATAGCTGTTGTCATGGTTGTTGTCATGGTTGTTGTCATGGTTGTTGTCATGGCTGTTGTCTTGGCTGTTGTCTTGGCTGTTGTCGTGGCTGTTGTCATGGCTGTTGTCTTGGCTGTTGTCATGGCTGTTGTCTTGGCTGTTGTCTTGGCTGTTGTCATGGCTGTTGTCAGGGCGTGAGATGGCCCCTGGGGGTCAGGGTCGCCGTCCAGCATACAGAATCAGCCCTGCTTGTGGGGAGCAGGAATCAGGGCTGAGAATTAGGTGTGGGATGAGGCAGACTTGCCCTGACTCTCCTCCAGCCGTGAGCAGGCTCTGGGCTCCAACAGACTTTTCCTACGGCGTCCAGCAGGACCAGACAAGGTTGTGGCTCTTGGCGCTGCCACTTCCATTTCCTGGAGAAAGATGCCATAAGTATGTGGGCCAGACAGTGCCAGTCCTACACATAGGGAGGGGGCTCTCCCGAGGCCCCCTGGGCCAGCCCTCTGGCTTCTTTTGTTTGGGCCATACCCGGCTGTGCTCAGGGCTAACTCCGAGCTCTGTGTTCAGGGATCACTCAGTGCCCAAGGGACCATTCGCGGTCCAGAGCATTAATAGCATGAGGCTCCGTGCCAGGCCAGCCCTTAGCCCCTGTGCTGTCCCTCTAGTCCTCTGGGTCACCCACCAGGCTGAGGTGACACAGCTTTGGTCACCTCTGAGCTCCACCGCCACCGCACAATGGCCTTGCAGAGATGGTGCAGTTCTTCTCGATGAGGGAGGAGGCTGGACTGGGGGCACGAAGGGGATGAAGAGCAGCCCCCACCCCGCAGGATCCTGATGGTATCTCCGAGGTGCTGAGGCAGTGGTTCTGTCCTTGAAGTCAGGTGCCTTCAGCGTGACCGGAACAGTCCCCTGGGGCTCGCAGATCCCCGGGATGATAGCCATGGAATCTCAACCCCGGAGGTGGCTGTCTCGGCACCAGCGCCAGGACTCCCCATTATTACAGAAACTGCCAGGAGACTCGCCACGTCTACCAGCTGCACCCAGGAAGGAGGCATCTGAACAGTCTCAGATAAGGCGCAGCTCGCCTCTCTCCTGTCCTCCGCACCCCAGACCCAGTGGGGCCCCTGCCCTGGGGAGGCCCTGAGGTCTCTGCCTGACTCGAGATAAGTTGTTGATCCCTTGGCAGAGATCCTGGGAGCACTTTCGAATGCTCTTTCCATACTGCATGTCCTGTCCACTCTGTGAATCCGACCAATGCTGATCCAAGGCTAGTGAGGAAAAGGTGGGTCCTTGCACCCGGCACTCAATTTCTGTGGGAGTAGCAGGCGCAGTGGGGAGATCTTAGGGTCCTGGCCATGAAGGGCTTAGGAGAGAAGCTTCCCTGCAGGTGGGATGAACCAGGTTTGCTGATTCACTCCTGTCTGAGGGCTGAGAGCAAAACAGAACCTAGTGAAGTCAAACCACAGAACCCTGTGGTCTCCCCGTCTCTAGAGCCAGATGCTGGAATGAAGGTGCTTCCAGGGGGCCCAGGGCACCGTCTGAGTCTCTCAGGAGGGCCTCCTGCTCTGCCCTGCTTCCAGGGCTCTCTGGGTACTGCCCAACCGTCCTCCCTTCCAGCTCAGTCTGCCTCATCTCTCTGACCCTCCACCCATGGCCTCTCCTTAAAGAATCATCAATCCATGGTGGCTCATCCCTGAAGCCAATGGGGGCAAGGAGAAAGCCCTGCACCCTCACAGGGAAATGGCTTGCTTATCTAGATGCTAGTACTACAGTTGGGAAAGCAGTATAGAAACCTTCGCTTCTGATTTGAGGATCCAGAGAGAGTCCAGAGGATAGTGCATTTGCCTTACACATGGCAGAGAAGGGTTGGAATCTTAGCATTCCATATGGTCCCATGAGCACTGCCAGGGAGTGATCCCTGAGTGCAGGCATGAGTAAAGTCCTGAGCAGTGCCATGTGTGACCCCCTAAGCCGAAATCCGAAGCAAAAAGAAATCTTCATCAATCTCTGATCTTTCTGCATGACCCTGGATGGCGCCTCTTGAGGGGCGAAGGTGCAGCCAAAGGAGAAGATGAGCCGATTCTTGGGTGCGGCCCTTCCTTGAAGCTAGGCGCGAGGCAGAGCAGAGGCAACTCCGCTCAGATGCTCAGTTTCAAGAACACGCTGTCATTAGGCAAGCCAGGACTTGGGGTGTGGCGAACAGTTGTCGCAGCTCACCCTCTCAGGAGAGGGGCACCCGCCACAGCTGTGGGCACCAGCCCCCACCCCCCATCCACCCCAGGCCCTGGGAAGCTGATGGTTTGCAGAATGTCTCAGGGTCAGGGTTTGCTCCCTGCACCCTGTAGGGAGGCCGGGGGGGGGGTGGGCGGGGAGGTCAGGGGTGGAACGTGCAGCTGGACAGTCTGAGATGCCCCCATCCTCCACAGTCCCACCTAGCAGAAAGTGAAAGTGAGCCCCAGGTCCAGTAGAGACCACAGCGGGATGGGGCCACAGTAGTCATGAGCCAACCTCAGTGGTCACAGATTCCCGTTGCCACCCCGAAAAACCTTCATGAAGAACACGGCCTCAATGAAGCGGCTTTTTGGAGTGCGTTTGTGTTCTTGTCCCCTGTGGTTGCGAGCCACCTGCGATGTCAGGCCTGGGAGTGCTTACTTCTGGCTTTGTCTGGAAGTGGGTGTTCCAGAAGGTTCTTTGTTAGGGAGTTAGGGCTGTGGCCCCAGCTGAATGTTGAGCAGGGTGTCTGTCCGCGTGTGTGTGTAAACATTCGCTACAGCGGTGTCGTAAAGTGCACAGAAGCTGGGAGTTAGGGTGTGGGAGCTGCTGGGAGAGGAAGGGGGTCTGGGGGGTGTTGGGGTTAATGCTGCATGAATGAGGCTTGTGGGCAGTCGCGGGCTGGGCTGAGTGGATGGTCCCACAGATGGAGGGCAGCCGTCATCACGGGCTCTGCAGGAGCTGATACAAAGTGTCCCAGGCTTCAGTTCTTTCTCTGCATCACCCCTTGTTTTCTGAGCCCTTGTTAGCCTGGGTGGACTTTCTAGGGGAGCCTTGAAAAGCCCCAGAATGCAGGAGACCAGGCATGCACTGAGGAAAACATGAATATTTATGCAGTACTTATGACAGTGACTGGCGTCAACCCAGGCACTTTCCATATGAATCTTATTTGACCCCCACGGTCTTATTGGCTAGGAACTATTGTTATTTACTCTAGAGCCAACCTGCTGAGTAGAGCCCAAACCATCTGTTCAATGTGTGGGCCCAGAGAAGGCACCACTTGGCTTGGCCATTTTTCTAGTAACTATAGGTGTCACATGGCCAATAGGGGCTAATTCAAAGAGTATTAACAACCCCGGTGCGAAGGGCAGAGCCTCTCCGCTCCTGCGGCTCCTCTCCACCTACACTCACTTTCTGTAGCACATGGTGTCTGCCCCACCCAGTCCTGTGGCCTGGCCTCCCGCCATAGAAAACATGTTCAGGATTACTGAGTGTTTCCCTGGATCGCCTCATTGAGCTTCTTGAGAAAAGCTTCTTGAGAAAAGATCCCTTTCTGGCAACGGGATCCCAGAAATTCTCTTTTGGTGAATCTGGGGAGAAGCCCAACCTTCGCTTTCCCACCAGACCCCTCTCCATGTTGGGGTCTCTCAGTTGTATGTTCCTGCCCTGTACCCCAGTGGGGTCTTAAGTGGAAGCCATGAGTCTAGGGCTGAGCTCATTCCTGGTTGCACACAAGCTGGGTCTCAGGAATGAGGTGGAGGACATCTAGCTCCCCGGAGCCCGGTGTGCAATGGCGGACAGTGTTGCTCATAACAGCTGCCTAGAATGAAGAGCAGAGAAATGTCCAGGAGAAAGCAGGCACTCCTCATGGAGTGGAAATGGGTCAGGAACTCGGAAAGAATTTGCATGAGCACAAAATAGGTCCGGAGGGTTTTCTGGGCCAATATGCAAAAGCCAAATAGTAAATAACTATTTTCAGCCCCAGGATGGGCTGGCCAATTTGCATATACATGTGGATGCCCATGCGTGTTTCTATTTTTATCGTGGAAATCTGCAATCTGTGAAGAGAGCCAGGGCCCGGCTGGAAGCAAAGGAGGGGTCCTGTGTGGGCTGGAGGCACCTCGAGTTCTATGCTGCTGCTCATGAGTTCAGGGAGCCCAGAGGGCAGAGCAGAGAAGCACACATGTGGGGAGGGTGGCTGAGGGGCCATGATTTCCCTGCAGTCAAACTTGTGTGCTCAGGAATGGGATGGTCAAGTGGATTGTTGCTATTTTGCAGGGTTAGCGGCAGCCTGCCCACGAACAACTTCTTTCAACCAACCTCCCCTTTGCGATTCAGTGAGGGGCTGTCGCAGCTGCTGAGAGATGGCGTCTGTCTGCCGAGATGCCAGAGCTGTTTGCTCGGTCCTTGGGGCTGTTGCACTCTATTTTCTTTTTTAAATCAATTTTTTGGGGGCCGAGGGGGTAGAACTGGAGTGGCAAGGGCCACTCCTGACTCTGTCCTTTGGGGTTCCTCTTGGCAGGGCTCCAGAGTCCTGTGTAGTGCCAGGGATGGAACCTGGGTTGGCTGCATACGAGGCAAGTGCCTCAGTCCCTGTGCTGTCCCTGCATGGCTTTTGCTATAGGGGACCCGAGCCTGAAGGACCACAGGGCTCGGGGTCAGCCTCTGGGGCCTTCCTTAGGAGCCTGCTAGCGCTAAGCTGACTAGTCGAGTTCTCTTCCTCAATGGAAGGTCTTTTATGCAGGTCAAGGACAAAATGACTCATAGCACCATTTGGAGGGACCCAGGGTGGCCATCCAGAATGATTACAGAGGTGTTCTCACAGCTCCAAGGTGACGACTAGGCCGGTGATTCCCAGCTGTGGTCACTTTCTGCTAGCTGTGGTCATCTGTCTACATTAACCCTAAGGGACTCTCCCTCTGTCATCTCTTATAATCCTTTAAAAAACTTATTAAATGGCTGTTTTCTATGAGGGTGAGCAGTGACCTGAGCACATAGGCCCTGACGCCATTCAGGCAGGGGAGATGGGACTAATCCAGTGACCATTGCTGAGGGCTCCCCAGGGCCAGCAGACCCGGAAATCTGTGCTGAGGGCTGTGACGGGTACCCCAGCTTGGTTCTCAGACACTTTCATTTTCAGAGTGTCTGTCCCTAGGTGGGATCTAAGCCTGAGTCATGATCACCAACCATGGGCTATGGCACGCGACCTTATTTGGACATTTTTCAGCGACATAGTTTCAAAGTGTACAAAAATGTCTTCTTGACAGATATTTTTAAACCCCAACAATCATTTCTCTTAGCAATTAGAAAAGCAGATGAGTAAAGAGCAGGAGTCGTCTGTAAAGTTTTAGGGCTACAACTTAAGCTGTGGAATCTTTTTTCAGGTTTGGAGATTTATGCTTACACTATTTCAAAAAAAGGAGAAATGGGGCCGAACGATAGGACAGCATGTAGGCGCTTAGCTAGCAGCTGACCTGGATTTGATGCTTGGCACCCCAAGTGGTCCCCAGAAATGGTCAGGAAGTGATCCCTGAGCCCAGACACAGGGGTAAGCCCTGAACACTGTCAGGTGTGACCTCCCTACCCCCAAATAAAAAGGCAGAAAAAGGAGAATTTAGTTTTGTGTTAGGACCACACCCAAGAGTTTCTTTGCTCAGGGATGTCTCCTGGTGAGGTTCTGGAACCCATGAGATGCTGGGACTTGAACCCAGGCCGACCTTGCCATAAGCAAGGCAAACCCCTTCCCCACTGCATTATCTCTCTAGCCCCCCACAATGAGAATTATTTTAAAACATTTGCACAGAACCCTTGAACGTAATTTGCTGCATACTTTCCCCAGCACCTTTGAAGTCAGTCTCTGTGAGCCGGGAGGAAGTGCCTTGGAACTGGGGCATTAAAACGGCCGCAAGGCCGTGGTTGCCTTCACTTGTCAGGGAACTGGAAAGAATTGCTAGTCACAGACTGACACAACGTTTTCCGCCCAGCACCGTCCATCTTCCATGTATATGTTCATTTCTCCTTCCCTCTATTCACTCATCCAAAGTGCTTCTCTCCAAACACCCTTTGCTCATTCCCAGCACAGCTCAGCCACAGAGATGAGTGAGAAACCATCCCTGTTCCTGCCGCCAAGGAGCTTGGGGTCTACCTGGCATCTGGGTCCTGAGCTCTACCTATAACGTGTGTGTCTCGACTCCTGGTGAGTCAGCAGAGCTTCGTCTCCTTGTCATCTTGTTGTGCATGAATTTCAGTGAATTTAAATGACACCTCAGTAAAATTCACACGCAAGAAGGGATCTTTGCATTAAAGAGTCTGACAGCCCCGTATCCACACTCAGATCAACATTGTGGCTTTGCACCCATAATCGTTCTCATAAGAAGATAAAACACTGTTGGGGGCGGGGGTTATAGTAAGTTCCCAAGAAAACGAAGTGCCGATGCTATTTAAGGAACTAGAGAGAAAGCTCAGAGATCTAGTTGTTTTTATGGGAAATATTGTCTGAGAAACTGATACTGAGTAATTTGGAAACTTGCACTTGAGTTTCTCCCCAGTACCAGAGGCTAAAGGGGGTCACCAGTACCAAGGACTTTGGGGAAAACTCATGACTTTGGAGCCTGTTACAACTATTTGGTTCCTAGGACTCTAAGTGGCAAGCTATCACTCTCTCTCTCTTTCTCTCATTCTCTCTCTCTCTATGTATGTGTCTTATTACCCCTATGCTTTTTTAAACACTGTGGTCTACCAGTTGTTCATGATGATTTGCAAGCTACCTGTGTCATATTTGATATGCCAAATACCAGTAACAATTATAGACCTCATTCCCATGACCTGATGGAATGGTTTGAGGCTCTTTATGTTCTCGGAGCGAGCAGATGCCCTTGGCTACACTAGCATGTGACAGGATGTATGGAGATGTTACTGGTGCCTGCTCAAGCAAATCGATGATCAATGGGAAGACAGTGATACAGTGATTCAGTGATACAAGTAATACAGTGATTCAGTGATTCCAGTGATTCCAGTGATACAAGTGATAGTGATTCAGTGACACAAGTGATTCAGTGATTCTGTGATGCAGTGATACATGTGATACAGTGATACAGTGATTCAGTGATACAAGTGATTTGGTGATTCTGTGATTCAGTGATACAGTGATTCCAGTGATTCCAGTGATACAAGTGATACAGTGATTCAGTGATTCCAGTGATTCAGTGATTCAGTGATACAGTGATACAGTGATTCAGTGATACAGTGATACAGTGATACAGTGATTCAGTGATTCAGTGATACAAGTGATTCAGTGATTCAGTGATTCAGTGATACAAGTGATACAGTGATTCAGTGATTCAGTGATACAAGTGATTCAGTGATTCTGTAATTCAGTGATACATGCGATACAGTGATTCAGTGATTCAGTGATTCAGTGATACAGTGATACAGTGATTCAGTGATTCAGTGATACAGTGATTCATTAATACAGTGATACAGTGATACAGTGATTCAGTAATACAGTGATACAGTGATTCAGTGATTCAGTGATACAGTGATTCAGTGATTCCAGTGATTCAGTGGTTCAGTGATTCCGTGATTCCGTGATTCCGTGATACAGTGATTCAGTGATACAGTGATTCAGTGATACAGTGATACAGTGATTCAGTGATAGTGATACAGTGATACAGTGATACAGTGATACAGTGATTCAGTGATACAGTGATACAGTGATACAGTGATTCAGTGATACAGTGATACAGTGATTCAGCGATACAGTGATACAGTGATTCAGTGATACAGTGATACAGTGATTCAGTGATACAGTGATACAGTGATACAGTGATACAGTGATTCAGTGATTCAGTGATAGAGTGATTCAGTGATACAGTGATACAGTGATATAGTGATTCAGTGATACAGTGATACAGTGATTCAGTGATACAGTGATACAGTGTTCCAACCCTATTCCACCACCACTGTCACCTTTCCTCACCACTGGCCACTGTCTCCATTTTCCCAACGATTCCTCAGGCACGCCCCCCATAGCAGGCCCACAGTAGTTTATTTTATATGGCCTGTTTCCAATAAATTGCTAACGGAGTGGTCAAAATATATTTCCTTGAAGAAAATTTGTGTAAATGGTTGTATGTCACCATGGAGGCATTAAATCCTTGTTTGAGGGGTTACTGCAATGTTGTTACAGATTAAGCCTCTGTGTTAATCTTTTTGTTAGTCGAGATTGTTGGCTGCTATGTTACATTCTGTCCAGTCTGATGGGCTACTACTGAATGTTGCAGGGTTTGGAGATGGTGTTCCAGGAAATCTGGAATATTTAATTGGACAATCCAGCTAGAATTAAACTTTTAATTAGGTAGTAGTGGCTTTGAGATGTGGGCGTGACTGCTGGGGCTTTGGAAGTCCAGGGAGGTACGACACCGAGAAAGCCTGGGCATTTTGCTCACAGGGACCATCACACACGTCAGTTCTCAGCAGGTTAATTTCTTGGTGAGGTCCAGTCCTGAGTTGATGGGGGGCCAGCTGGAGGAATGGCAGCCACTTTGCTGTGTGGCAGTGATGGGTTGCACAGGCTTTTCTGAGTGGGCACTGGCCTGCCCCTCCAGGGTGCCGGGGATGCAAGACCCCTCTCTGTTCAAATGGTGCGCCCCTTTGGTGATATCATTAATTGTTTCCCTTGGGTGGGAGGACAAGCCACTCCTGTCCAAGTCACCAGAGTCAAGCAGCTGGACTCGGCCTGTGATGCCAAGATCCCTAAGAAATCCATCTCCCAAGGTCCCACTAGTTTTACAGCCCTGTCTCCCGAGGAAATTAGAATGGTTCCCCCAGGCCTGAGCGAGGGACCAGGAAACCAACCTATTTCCCTGCCATTGAGAAGCCAATATACTCCACAGGTAAGCTTACACTCTGTGTGTCATTCTCAGTGGCCTTTAGCTCTCTCCAAATACCATTTGCCAGTTATAGAATTCAGAAACTGGTTGAGTCACCTGGCATTGTTCGAGGGAATTGTTGGCATTTCTTTGTAGCCTATTACCCTTTGAGCCCCAGACGTCAGGACCCTCCCACAAGGCTGTCCTGGTGAGACTGCAGATTCATGCCCTCCTACGGGTCCTAGCACACACCCGTTTCTGGAGTGAATAACTGGGAGAAGGTGTGCCTTAGGAGTAAGGATCATAATAAATTTCTCTAAAAAGGAATAGACTACTAATGGGCTTAAAATGGGATTTAAGGGGCTTTGCGAGATGATAAGGCAGGTAGGCCCTTGCCTTCCACCCGGCTGGCCTGGGGTTGATCCCTAGGATCCCATATGATTCCCCAAGCCCAGCCAGAAGTGATTCCTATGCATAGAGTCAAGAGTAAGCCCTGAGCCAGTTTTGGCCCCAAACAAAATAAATAGATAAAATTATGGATTTGATAGAGAAGTAAATGATTAAAAAGACTCTTTTCAAGACTTCAAGGACCTGTGTGGGGAGCCACCTTAAAGATTTAATACTCAGTTTCTCGAGGTTCCCTTTTATTAGCGATGACCTCTGACCTCTTTTATTACACCATAGATTGTATTTTCCAACTCTCCGGGGGTTCTGCCTTTCATCTTTCCATTTCTCCTGCCCCCTCTACTTGAAGATTAGCTGCATATTCCCCCTACCCTTTCTTCTTGAGCTTCAGTTCCTCTCTCTTTGCCTTCAAACGTTTCAAGACAGGGAAGTCCTCACTTCACTTGGCCCAGAGTTCTTAGAAACTGTGGCTTTTAGTGAAACATGTAAAGAAACCAATCTGACCCATAGTCTAAGGGGTGTAAACAAGAGTAAAGTCCCAATGGTATAATTCCAGTCACAAAATACCACCTAAAACCTAGGTAAAGACTAGCCCCTCACAAACACAAATCCTACCATTATTGAACAATTATTTCTAAACATTTACTCATTCGCTCATTCTTTCCCTTGGTCTTTTGCACCTGGGTCCATTCTAGGCCAGAGTCTCAAGAGGCCAAGGCCCTCCCCCCCAGCCTCAGAGCATAGGGACGATATGTTCAGCACTCAGCCTGGGGTCCACAGACTCTCAAGTACATGCATGTGGTTGAGGCAGGGCGTGGAGACCCGAAGAAAATTTCCCACAGACAGTGACCAGCCAGAATCAGTTACTCTGTCCCTCATCAACAATCTCACGAGACAGTGCTCTGTGAAACCATGTGACCCCAGTTCTTGCATTTTCCTTCCCCGATCCTCCCTCCTGGTTCCCGTTCCTTCCCTGACCTCTGTCTGGAAGATCATTTACACCCTGAATTTGCCTCTTCTTCTTCCTCTCCCTCTGTTCTTCATGCTGCTTCTCTTCAACCTTGTGTTCTTTTTTCCTCCCATTTTTCCCTGTGCATCCTGTCCAAAGGTGCAGTTACTCAAGGGGTGACATGCTATTCTTCTGTCCCATGATGCAGTTACTCAGGGTGACACACGCCATTCTCCTGACCCTCTGGGTAGGAGCTACTTCAATGGCATGATAGTAGATGGAGGAGAAGAGAGAAAGCCAGTGCTGCAGAGAAAGTCAATGCCCCACTACGAATGAATAGCAGAGCCACAGCCCTCGCCCACTCCTGAGGTCTGCTTCTGGGAGGAGAGCAGCTGGACTGGGTAGGAGCAGGGCAGAGAGGGGGTGTGTGGCTGAAGGTCACAGTCAGGTGTGACCTCAGCTCAGTGTTGGGCTATGTGGAGTGGTGGGCCCTGGAGCAGACATGGGGATCTAGTAAATCCCATGACTGGGATGCAATGAGGCATATCTCAGGTGTCCCCATCTGTGAGGCCAGCTGGTACCCTTAGGGAGCCAGCTTGGTCACTGCAGACTGACCCGGGGGGACACGACCCCAGGCATGTTTTTTGAGGTGCAGGCTGCTGATGGCCAAGGCCACTTCTCAGCACTGGAGTGCCTGTCAATCAGGAGCACTGAGGTCAGAGCCCAGCTTGGTATATCCTCCCTGCATGCAGCTCTACCGGGCACCTCCCAGCCAGCCTTGAGTGTTGGAGGTTCCTACAGTCCCCCCTTTAAAGCGCGTTTGCTTCCCAAGCCAGCCCGTTGGATTCAGGAGAACTGAGGGAGGCCTCTTCCTCCCTGATTGCAGTTGAATTGCGCCTTCCCTCTGAAAGTTCCTGTCGTCATTCCTACCTTTCCCATTTCCCCACCTACACCTGCTAACCCTCTGGGGTTCCTAAAGGCCTCTCCAGCCTCCCTATTGCTTCTGTCTACCACCAACCAAGCTCCTTCATAAGCAGGGCACTTCCTGTCCAGTCCTCTTTCTGGGTGTTGGGGGCTTTGGTTTGAAATTCATCTCACCACCACCTCTTCTTTCTAGGGTTCCTCTGGCTCCAGGGCTGGTAGAACCATCCCCCCCACCCCCGATCACCTGGTCAGCTCTGAGCCTGGCACTGGGGCTGGTGTCACTGCTGCAGGGAGGGTCATGTCCAGCCCCCAGCCCCATCTCTGGGATGTCCCCAGTAGGCCACAGACTCATACCACGCAGATACCCTCCTGGAAGTCCACACCTGATGGTGCTCAGGGCTTACTCTGTGCACAGGTATCATTCCTGGTGTGGGTCCAGGGACCATCTGAGACACTGGAGATTCAATATTGGTCAACCATGTACAAGACAAGCGCCCTACCAGCTATATTCTCCCAGATCATTTCTAGACTAGATTTTGTGTACCAGGAATCTGAACCCTCTGCCCTAGACCACCCGTGGGTGCTGTGTGGCCTCTTCTACAGGTTTAGGGCACCCCAAAGCAGGCTGTGCATAGTGTAGTACCCCTGGGCCATCAGGAAAGAATGTTCTAGATCACCTTAAATACAGGCTGGAAAAAGGACATGTGTGATGGATTGACTTGAGTTCCGTTCCCATGAATCTCTTTCCTCCCAGCACCCAGGAGGGACGTTATCTGGAGACAGAGTCTGTAGTGAGAGAGTGAGAAGTGGGGTGACACTGGGCTCAGGGACCTTCATGATGTAGGGCCCCTAGCAGAGAGGTTTGGGGAGCACGGGGGACAGATGGATGATCCCTAGATTGGCCACACACACCTAGAATTGCAAGCATGCACTGCACCAGAGGACCGAGGCACCTCGGCAGCTGGGAACAGCTTGGGAGACCCACGTGGCAGTGCAGAGTAGGGCCCAGTGGCCTCCAGTGGAGTAAAGTCTTGGGGGTCTCTGTGGACAGAAGACTAGGGAGCCAACTGCTCCCTGAGCACTGAGGCTGCAGTGCTCCAGGGGCCCGAGGTGCCTGGGTCCATGTGGTGCCCAACTCAGGTCCCAGTGCATGGCTGGCATGTTCTGTCACCATTGAGCCCTCTCTGGGGTGGCAGGCCTCAGAGTCAGAGGGGACCGCCAGGAAGCAGGCTGCCCCTATCTCCAAATCCTGTTGCTCCCTGTCCAGCACCTACAGTGGTCTCCCTTCTGCACCCTGACTCTCAGCCTACCTAGTATTTGGATAACACTTCAGTTTGCCTGCACCCAGGTCAGGGGCGAGGCCCAGGGCCAGAGACTTGGAGACAGACAGGCAGGAAGGCAGCATCACCCTGGGAGCTGAGTTCTGGGCTGCGGGCAGGGCGGGGCCTCCTCCTGGTGGCTCGTCTGGCTTCCTGGCGGCAAGACACATGCCCCAAGAACAGGTGGGGCGCCTGAAACCACGAGTCCTTCTAACCCAAACCCGAAGTTGGCGGGTCGTGTTCTCACACACAGGAAAGGAGGCTGACGCTCTCAGCCTCTGACACTAGCCCATTTCAAAGCCAGGTAGGGCCTCTTTCTTCTGAGCCCCAGAGAAGAGTGGGTGGTGGGGCAAGGGGTGGTTGGCTGGAAGGCGAGCCGGGCGCTGGCAGGGGCAGAGAGCAAGGGAAGCAGGTGTGTGGCTTTTCCTGTCCTTGCCGGCCGGCCCTAGGAATCAACTTCTGGAAGGAGCAGGTCGTGTGATTTTGGAGTTGCTTCTCACTCTGGTCTATGAGACGTCAGAGAGTGCTGGGCCCAGGACTCAGGACTAAAGCCTCCCTAGCCCTGGAACAGGCTCCGAGGAAGCCACCTGCCCCCGATCCTGGGGAGCTTCACCTGGGCCCACTGCTGGCCACTGTGTGCTGGCGCCACTCTGAATTGCTGGGTAGAAAAGCAGACTCACACCTCTCTCTCTCTCTCTCTCTCTCTCTCTCTCTCTCTCTCTCTCTCTCTCTCTCTCTCTCTCGTTTTCTCTCTCAGTCTCTCTGTCAGTCTCTCTGTTTCTGTCTCTCTCTCTCTGCCCCCAGGTCAAGCATCCCCCAAGACTCCACCCAAAGCCCCAGGAGATAAGTAGAGTTGGGCCCTGCCCTGAGATTTCAGCTCACAGTAACTCTGGGGAGAGACCCAGGAACTTGTACATTCAACAAACGTTCTTGGCCCTGGGGACACTCTGGTCCACTGTTCCCAGGGCCCTACATGGACAGTGCTAAGGACTAGACATTGTTCCCAGCCTCCAAAGCACTGACTGGCCTGGGGCTTGAGTTTAGACACCATAAGGCTCCCAACCACAGGAACCATCTCTCAATCGACAGGGGGGAAACTGAGGCCCAGAGTTGTTAAGTCTTATGGTCACATGGCAGTTTCATTTCTGTCTAATGCCTAAAACCCTGCTTCTTCTCATCTCCCTGACACATGGCATCTCCTCCCTGGCCACGGGGGCACCACCCACATGAGCGTAGGAAGGCGACTCCCGTGGAAGAGACGGTACCGCAGAGGAGGATGAAGTAGCGTCAGCTTTGCCTGACCCCTGAAACGCTCCAATCTCCTCTCATGGCCCACAGAGGCAAGTGTTTCAAAGGGGTCTGAAAAGTGTCAGGTCCTCGCTCAGAACTTGTCAGGCCTTATCTGAAGTTCTGAATCTCTCTGGACCCCGAGCCCCCAGCCCACAGGAATTGGTTGCCTTGTGCTCGGCCTTCTGAGAAGTGACCTTATTTGGAAATGGTCTTTGTGGCTGTCATTGGCAGAGTTAAAATGAGGTCATGAGCATTAGGGTGGGCCTCCAGCACTCCTGCCCCGCACAAGGGTGCCCTCCTTAAGGGAGAGACCCTGCCACAGTGAACAACGGGATCCTTTGTGCACAGAGTCCAGGGCTGTACTGTAACAAGAACGGCAAGTGCAGCATAGCCCATGACCACCAACATCCATGTCCAGGCTGTGGAAAGTTTGTGACCTAGAAGCTTCAGGGAAACACTGGGGCCTTTCCCCCATCCTGGATTCTCATCTCCAGGCCACGCGAGCATTAATATTCCTTGTTTCAAGCCGTAGAGACTGTGGAAGCTACGGTTCTCTGTGCTCCTAGTTGCCCCCCCACCAATCCCATCACCCACCCGTTGCCATCTTGGAGCAGACATGGCACCCGAAGGTCCAGCAGGCGGGGGCAGAGCTTCCTGATGGGCACAGAGGTGGGGCGCCCCAGCTGCCTCCCTGCTCTCCCTCTGAGCTGACCCGTCACAGGACGCTTTGACTTCTGTCCAAGTCGGTGTGTTTTCTTTAAGATTCCTTCACAACACACAGAGATTTCTGCTTTTTTGATGCCTTCCCAAGCTCCTTCTGAGCTTGAGTAATGTAAACACCTCCCCAGGGAAATGTTCAAGAGACAGAAAGACGGAAAAATGGTAGCCACAGAGCCCTGGGTAAACATTTCCGCTCCTTTCAGAACTTAACTTTCTGGGGTGACATGTCTGTGGTGGCCCCTGCTCCCAAGGAGGCCCACTTCAAACATTTATTTGGACTTATCTGGAGGGTCAAGGACCTGCTCTATGAAAAGTCCTTTCATGGACACTGTGGGAGAGAATGGAGTCTGTGGCCCATTTCAAATTTATTTTTCAAGCAATGTGAGGTTCACATTGTTTCAGTTTGAGGAACAGAAGAAGCACAGCAATGGGTTGCCTCTAACTCTGCCCTCTCACTTCTCACCAAGAATGGAAATAAGATTCAGGATGCTACAATTCAGTGGGCCCAGTGATCTTATTTTCCAAAATGAGAGAGAGAGAGAGAGAGAGAGAGAGAGAGAGAGAGAGAGAAAGCAAAGCTGTGAGTGACGGCGGCTCTATTTTGCAGCTGAATTGCTCATACTCAGGGCATCCACATCCCCACGTGCCTCCACAGTTCTCTGAATGCAAACCCACCTTCTGTTGAGCGCCAGAATTTGGCCAAGGCCATCAGCCGAAGGTTCTTTTCTTTTCCTTTACTTCAGAGAGCCTGTCTGCTTCCCTGTCCAGCAGGGAGTTGAGCACTTCTCTGCAGGAGTGACCACCTGCATCTTAGACTCGCCTTTGATACTGTATTGGTTTTGGTTTTTGGTTCTGGGCCATACCCAGCTATGCTCAGGGAACTCTAATGGGTGCCAGGGATGGAACCCAGGTCAGCCACATGCAAGGAAGGTGCTTCCCCTTTACTGGTCTCTAGCACCTGGGCAGTCAGCCAATGTCCTCCCTCTGTCTTAGGGAGGGAGCCTCTTACTCCAGGCTCCACCAGAAGCTTGGCTACAGCCCTTCCTCCCGTGCTCTGCGCGACTGCCCAGGGTCACTTCATCCGCCACTCAGAAAGAAGTGTCACTCTACTTGGGACGCTTGGCGTCTTGTGCATGGAGCCTTCCACGGCCTGGTCTGGCAGGGATTGAGTGCGGGTTCCAAGATAGTTCCCTGCAGCTCAAACCCTGTGCCTCGGCGCTCCAGTCCTGAGCCCGAGGCAAGCCATTGGTGGCTTTGGCCATGTGTCCCAGTGCACCCTTTGTACCTGTCCTGGACCGTGGCAGGCTGAGCTGCTGGTCCCCAACCCTGATGCTGTCTGTGGCTCCCGAGACTCATTTCCCAGGGGGGCGGCCTCTGGATCACTTGAATCCAAGGCTGAGGGGGCTTGTGAAATGCAAATTTCTGACCGCCTAGCCTTGCTCTTACTGATCTTCCTTGTTTGGGGACCATACCCAGCAGTGTAAGGGATCACTCCCAAAGTGTCCTACTGGAGGGCAAACCCAGGTCAGCCACATGCAAACAAGCACCTTACCAGCTGTATTATCTCCCCAGCCCACTGAGCTTAGCTGGCAAATCAAAGATCTGAATTATTACGTGTCTCCCCACAAGCCAATGCCAAGGTGGTCTGAGAGCTAGGTGGGGGTGGGGGAGTCAGCATGCCTGAAAAGTCGAGGGTAGCTGAGATGACATCTCAGAGCACTCAGGCTGCAGAAGCTCAGGTCCCAACACCCACTTCCTGCTTCACTCTGACATCTGGCTGTGTCCTTGTGCCATGGTGGGTGGAAGGAGCCAGGGAACTCTTTGGGGTACAATGTCAAAGCCTGAGCCCCATTTGTAAAGGCCCCCAGACACAAGACTTAAGGACTACTAAGGAATACTAAGGCAGGTTCTGGGCAGAGAAAGGCCCCAGGCTCTCACAGACAGCGACTGGCCGCAAGGACACAGGGTGACCAGGTGCTACAACAGGGATATCCTCTATGTGGACTGAGAGCGCTACATTGGCATTGGTGTGTTGAAGGAAGAATGGACATGTGGGTGACTGGCCTTTTCTGGGGGAGAGGGGTTGGGCTACACCTGGCTGTGCTCAGGGACCACTCCTCGTGGTGCTCATATATGGTGCCAGGGACTGAACCCAGCGCGGGTGCACGCTAAGGTCAGCACCCGCCCCCTCACTAGCTCAGCCCGTGAATGAGTTTAAAGCAGGGTGTTTGGCTAGCACCCTCTCCAACCCTCAGGTGTTCAGGGATGGTGGAGCATGGGGTGACCAGGGAGATGTGTTCTGCTTGTGTTGTCCCGCGGGGCCAGCGCTGAGTATCGTCCAGCATGTATGAAAGCTCCGGAGCTCTAGCTGAGACTGACCAGGGCCTCTGGGGTGCGGCCGGCAAGTCCGCTCCTCTCTTGAGTCGGTTGTTCTTGGGCCCAGACTAAAGGGGGCTTAGGTTTCTGCACTTTTCATGTGGCCTCTTTCAGAATTGAAATCCACTTGAAGTGGTTTGGGTTTCGCGCTTCCTCACTGGTGTTTGCCAAAAACACCTTCAAATGCAGCCGGCGATTGGCACTGAGCATGCGTGGAGGAACCGCCTTGCTGAACTGTCCTGAGAGCCGTCCAGGCAGGGGACCCTCATTGTGCTTGCTGCTTGCTCAAGGTTCGCCTTCATCTCCCTCTCCCCACCCACTCCTCGAGCTTGCGCTGGGGCTCCAGGGAGAACAAAGCCCCTTTTTCGTGTGCAGATTTTGGAGGGCCCCAGTCCTACAGGCAGCACCAATGTGTTCTCTGAGTCAGAGGCAAGGGTCAGAGGGTGAATCTTGTTTTGTTCTCAACTCAAGGCAGTTTCTCCTTTACCACACACTCTCCCCACTATCCCGGTCACTGCTAGTCGTCGTTGACCATCCAGGGCCCAGGAACTTGGTCCCTTCTCCTCTGGAGACCCCCCTCATGTGTGCTCTTGAGAAATCGGGGGCCTGGAAGGCTCCCTGAGGAGCAGGTCTCACACCACGGGGCAGAAAGACGCATTTTCCTTGCTTTTAGGTGGGAAACAGGCCCAGATGCGTGCTGAAAGCCCTCAGGTCTCAAACCCAGGCAAGCCAGGTCCCTCCCGCTCTGCTCTGGCCTGAGCCCTCTCCTGCTGCTAAGCTTCCGGGGCGAGGCTTACCCCACACCCCCACCTCCGCTCATGCCAGCCAGCTTAGAGGAAGGCCCTGGTAGTGCCCGAGCACTCAGACCCAAGCACAATTCTTTGGTGGTGTCCTCTGTGGTCCTCTTGGTCCCCACACCCACTCCACGAATGAAATGAGGGTGCTCCGAGCTCTGTAGAGGCTCCGGGTATGGGGCTTCATGGCTCCCTAACGCAGAACCCAGATGCTCCATGAAACAGTCAGGTCAGGTTGGCACTCTGAGACCTTTTTCAGGGGATGAGGGGATTTGGGGTCGCAGATGGTGGTGTTTGGGGTGCTCAGACAGGAGCCGATGCAATGCTGAAACTGAACCGGCTTCAGCTGCATGAAAGGCAACGCCTTAACCCTCCATGTTAGCTCACTGGGTCAAGATCTGGGATTTTATGGGTGCTCTGTGGGGTGGTTATGGAGTGAAGGACAGTCTGAGGGGCTGAGCTCCACACTCACCCCCCCCTCCCTCTGGTTCTCTGGGCTCTGCTGCCCCACCCCCACGGGGCGATTTGCATGAGCGGAAGTGTGAGTGGTCGGGACGGCCCCTTCCCCACAACCGCCTTGAAGTCACAGGCCACAGAAAAGATGTGAGCCTCGGCAGAGCCGCCTCTGCATAGGAGCCTTGAGCTCCATGGGGCTTTGGGACCGGTCTCTACCATGACCTTGTTTCTGCAGGAGGACCCTCAGGAAGCCATTAATGAGTCCTCAGAGTAAACACACACACCTGTGACAGAGTGGGGGTTATGGGGGGGGACACTTTGGTGCCCAGAATTGCAACTGCTGATGCGCCACCCGCTGGTCTGCCCCCATTTTCCAGGACAAAGGAAGGGGCTGATCCTTGCTCAAACCCGCAGGGTTGGAGTAGAGTGATAGTCCAGCAGGTAGTGCCTTGCCTTGAGGCAATCGATCCAGGTTCAATCTCCAGAACCACATAAGGCCCTATACACTGCCAGGTGTGACTCAGCTATGCTGCTCCAAATCACCAAACAACCAAACACGAAAAGCAAATAAAATCAGTCCCCCTGCACACGGCCCCCTTATGCGCCAGGCATCGAGGAGGGATTCTGGGGGAAGAGGGCAGGCGGGTGCTGCCGAGGCCAAGGTTAATGGGGTGCCCCTACCCCAGCCCTGACCCCCTTACTCCACAGAGCTGATCCACTGCCCGTTCTGAGCTGGCCTGTCTTCAGTTCCCTGGAGCGCCTTGACATACGTGACCCACTCTGGCGTGAGCAGGCATTAAAATCGCTTCCCAAGTGGAGGGCAAGAGGAGACAGAAACAATGGAAAGTGCAAACAGATAAAAACTGCCGGCAGCATCCACAGCTCGGGCTTCCTCTTCCTTGGTTCTCAGGCTCCTGGGAGGCCCCAGTGCTCCCGGCCACGTGTCATGCAGAGAAACAGGATCCAAAGGATGCGTGGAAGAGGCTGTCTCCACCTGGGAAGCTGTGTGGGGATGCTGGCTCTCCGAGAAGCCTCCAGCAGGCTGGGGGTTGCGTTCCTGGTACGGGGGTCCCGAGAGGGGCGCAGGCTTGCCCTCCTTGGGGTCCCAAGAGGGGGGCAGGCTTGTCCTTTTTGGGGTCCCGAGAGGGGCGCAGGCGCTGCCCTTTTGGGGTCCCGAGAGGGGGGCAGGCGCTGCCCTCTTTGGGGTCCCAAGACAGGCGCAGGTGCTGCCCTTTGGGGTCCTGAGAGGACGCAGGCACTGCCCTCTTTGGAGCTGTTTCTTCCCTCCGGCGGGAGTTGGGGTGACGATTACCCGGAGTTTGCAGCAACACTGGCGGTAAGGCGCATCCTTCAAGTTCAACAAGCTCATGTGTGCCGACTTCAGTAAAAGGATCTGCCTCGTTTTCCTAAGAGGGACTTGGTTTCCCAGGGGACAACATAGGGTCGATGGACAACATATGCGGAAGTCCAGGGCTGTGCTCAGCCCCGCCCGCACAAGGTCAGAATTTACACGCACTGCACCGGCCCTCAGTGCGCAGGTGTGGGAGTCTCGTTCAGGACAACGCGTCCAGGTCAGTGCTGGGGTGACGCTGACTGACCTCTCTAATGGACGAGGAGGCGCATGGTGGGGAAGAAACTGAGCGCAGAAACTCAGGGCCCTTTGCTCCAAGCTCCAGCCGAGGTGAAGGAAACCCGGTGTTTGTCCTGTTTGCTGGTGGCGGCCGGGTTAGGGGACCCGATTCTTACCTAGGTCTCTAGGCTGTCCACACCACGTGCTCCTGGAGGACTGGGCTCGGAGACTTGCCCCCTTTTGGCTTGCTTCTGTTGTTTGGATCGGAACAGTCATACAGAACTGGGGGGAGGGGCAGAGACAGACAGACACACAGACAGACACACAGACAGATAGACAGACACACAGACAGACAGACAGACACACAGACAGACACAGACACACAAAAGACACAGACAGACAGACACACAGACACACAGACAGATACACAGACAGACAAGCAGACAGACAGACAGGCAGACAGACACATAGACAGGCAGACAGACACACAGACAGGCAGACAGACAGACACATAGACAGGCAGACACACAGAGAGGCAGACAGACACATAGACACACACACAGACAGACACACAGACAGACACACAGACAGGCAGGCAGGCAGACTTTGGAGGCCCAGCTGGCCAGGATGTGGATTGCCAAGGAACTTGGGGTCAGATCAGACCCAGTGTAGCCGGAGCCAGCCCCCGCAGGGTGCCCCCCCCACATGCACGATGAACCAGCGGCGCTCACGGGTAAGGGAAGCGTCGCTGCATCCTGCGCCTCCTTCCAGACTCGGCTGAAAGGCCCTACCTGGCCCACAGGACACTCCTTCTGGCCACCGAGACACCTGCTGCTCGGCACTGGCTTATTTCAAGGATAAGGGGTGGTGACGTAGGAGAGCCGTGCTGGGGTGGGACCCAGAGGGAAGACACCCAAGTGAGACCTAGGAAGTGATGCCCAGGGACCCTCTTTAAGAGGCGTGAGCTGGAGACGAAAGAACCAGCCCTGCTCCCTGGCTCTGCTCACTACCTGCTCACTAGACCGAGCAGAGGCAGTGCACCTCTGTAATTACCCAAGGAGGAAAAGTTCTTGGAAAATCAGCCCGATCCTCAGGATTCCGCTTATGAGATCTCTAGGTGCTCGGGGTCTAGTAACCCCAACGGCAGATGATGAAACTCCTCCGGGTGAGGAAATGACTCTAACGCCCGTTGCTTTTTCCAGGGCTGGCTTTAAGAGTATTTCAGGGTAGAATAAGGATTAGTGCAACAGGCACTTGCTCCCTCCCTGATTGGTGCAGGCAAGCACTTGCTTCTTCCCTGATTGGTGCATGTCAGTGCTTGCTCCCACCCTGATTGGTGCTGGCAAGAGCTTTCCCGCCCTCTCCTTTCCCTCATGGGGTTTTGACCTACAAGAATTCTGAGGATCTCCTCAAATTTCATTGCTGATTATAATTTGGGAGGTGGAGGTTCAGGGACCTGGATGAGATAGTAGGAGCATGGCAGTAGTGTCCGTCTTCTCATGCCAACCTGCAGACCCAGGTGGCATTCAGAGATGTTTCTTACCCGCAGACCCAAGTGGCATTCAGAGATGTTTCTTACCTGCAGACCCAGGTGGCATTCAGAGATGTTTCTTACCTGCAGACCCAGGTGGCATTCAGAGATGTTTCTTACCTGCAGATCCAGGTGGCATTCAGAGATGTTTCTTAGATTCAGGCGTTTCCGTCAGGAGGCACTTGTGATAGCTTGGAGCGTTCAAGGAAGGCTGCCTGGAGGAAGCCTTTCCTCCCAGAAGAGGAGTTAAGGGCAAAACCAAGAGCGTTTTCTGATCTCTGGAGGCAGAATTTGCTGGTGACTTTGGGGCTTCTATCTCCAGCTCCCCCGTGTCCTGAGTTGGGAGTTTGGGGGAAGTCGCGTAACTAATGAGTAACGGGCACACTGCGAAAGATGCATGATCGCAGCAGGGACTGAGGGCTCAGGGGTGTCCGAGACTCTGGTCACTCCGCAGCTCTCCTGGTTGCCTTTGGCTGCTCTGGGCTGTTGTCCCAGCACGGGTGCTTTTCTCTTCTCTCCCTCTCGTCCAGGGGCGGAAGAGACCGGTTCAGGGCCCCGAAGGGTTGCAGCTTATTCCTGTGACTCCGCCTCTCTGTAGACAGCAGTTCTATCTTACCTACCTGCAGGGAGTAAGGAAACGGGACTGTCCGCGGATCTGTAGGGTCGAGCTAGAGCCCTGCAGAAGGGAGATCAGGGCTGGTATCACACACTGGGGGCTCCCTGCTGTGTCCTTACCTCCACCCGGCAGCTCTCCCCAGTGCACCTCTGTGTGCTTCCATTCTGGACTTTCCTGCTCACAGTAATGTGGATGGATGGTGTTGGCCTTCCTGGGCCCGGAAGGGTCTTGCTACTAGAACCATTTCTTTCTAGACATGCCCTTTCAGCAGCACAGTAGCACCCAGGCACTAGGCCCACCTGTGAGGGATCGGATGGGGAGTGAGTTGCAGGCTGGGAACACCTAGGATAGACCAGTGTTGACTCGGTTGCCCCCAAAATGGGCAGCTGCTGGCCAGGCGGTGTCTTCAGAGAAGACACAGGACAGTGCGTGCAGGCTCGCACAC
The DNA here is from genome assembly GCA_021461705.1 of Cryptotis parvus. Lineage (NCBI taxonomy): Eukaryota > Metazoa > Chordata > Mammalia > Eulipotyphla > Soricidae > Cryptotis > Cryptotis parvus. The sequence goes on from JAJIBD010021133.1 coordinate 847,024, forward strand.
ACACACATCCCAGCTAATCATCACAGCATCTGAGAGCTGCGTACCTTCCATCCCTTCCCCTGACAGAAAAACGTGCTGGAAGGTCTGTGGTTTAGAAAGTTGCAAAGACACCTTCACCAAGACTGGTAGGAGGAGGAGAGAAACAGAAGCAAGAGCAGAAGGAGCATCCCCAGCACGCCGCGATATGACTGTCAAGCAGGAACCGAGTTCAGTGTCACGCCTTCCTGCCTCGGCTCCCTCACCTGGAATCAAGTTTGAATGCCGACTCTAAATAGTCTTACATGATCAGAAGAAAAGCGAGGGGCATTCCTCGCCCGTTCCCTTTGACCTTTCTAGGGCTATTTCCCCTGGCTGTTTTGATTACACTCACAGAATTCTCCCCACCAGAGCAGGTGAGAATGTCACATGAATTGGCCAAGTGGCTCAGGTAACATTAGGTGCTAAACACCCAGTTATAAGCTCCGGGACGGACTGTGAGCAGGCCTCAATGTATGGACTCCTTGTATGAACACTTGGCTATGCTGTAGAAATACAGAAATTGTAGTTGCCTTCCGTTTCTCTCCTACACAGCCCAGGTGTTTTCCTTCACCCGCTCTGCAATTCTCGGGCCGCGACTGTGGGCCCTACAGTCCAACCTCAGCACCCACTATCAGCCCGGACAGACACTGGTTCTCAGTGGCTCAGACCACTCTCCACCTCGGTCACACACTGCAGATTCAGGCTCTGAAGCCCAGCCAGAGATTAGAGACACCCACAATGCTTCCACAGGGTTGCTCGAGGTGCTGAGCTCTCAGAGCAACATCCGGCTAGCTAGATTGCTGTTTTGTTTACAAGGAAAGTCCTTCCAGAACATCTTCCATTCTCCAGAGAGGGGGCAGGAAGATGACAGCATGTGAGGCAGCGCCAGTACAGCCACTGGCCATTCAGGCTCCCTGAGGTCAGCACCCTGGGACAGAACATTCCAGACCCCCGATCCGTGGCTGGGCCTCCTGGCCACCAGCCCATCCTTTGGTGTCCCTGAGCCCACCCTGTCAGCATGCTGAGAGGCACCTTGACTCCCTTCTCATCCCTTTAAGATGTCCGGGTGGCCTTCGGAGCCCTGAGCAGGGGGAGACGAAGACCAGATGTGTTTTTCTTCGCCTGAATCAGCTGCACGCGCGTGTCTGTGGCTCCGGCAGCTGCGTCCTGCTCCCCCGCCTTCATCGGGTCACAAGCTTCAGGACCCGTCAGAATCTGATCTCTCCACTCGTTCTGCTTGAAGCATGAGGGGCGAGAGAGACGCTTCCTCCAGTCTGTGGTTTCTCCCTCGAGGCTCCCATGCTGCCCGCCAACGTGCAGCAAATGTGCCAACTGATCTTTTGCCATCACCCAACAGGGTCCTGGTGGTACTGAGTCTCGTGACCCCCTTGGGGGAGGGGCTCTCTGGGGAGAGCGCAGTTTCCAGTACAGTCTACTCCTGAGGAAAGAGTTTGAAGGGCAAGGCGCAGGGGTAGCGCAGGGCATGTACCCGGCTCCTCCCGCACTCCTGTTTGCCAGCTCCACACCCAGAGAAAAGATGCCCACTCTCCCCGCCAGTACCCTCTGCCCACAGCCCTTTCCAGCAATTCCAGTGGGCAGGGGCAGTCTGCCATGCCCAAGCAAATTTGGGCTTCTTTGGGTCATACCGGCAATGCTCAGGGGGTTACTCCTGGCTCTGCACTCAGGAATTACTCTTAGCGTGCTCAGTGGACCATATCTGATGCTGGGGATCGAACCTGGGTCGACCATGTGCTATCACTCCAGCTGAGTGATAGCAAAATGACATCACAAAATGACTGAGCAAATTTTGGCTTCAGGTTTTCCCCTTAGAACCAGAGCATTAATTTACCCGCCCCCTGCCCCCCCACACACACACAAGAATGCTTCTGCCCCTGGTCTGGCTTGGGTCTGAGCAGAGTGCCCTGTGGACAGAGCACGAGGCTGAGCGTGCCGGTGTGTGGAAGGCCTCTGCTAACGGCCCTTCCCTTGCTACTCGCTACAGGGCTGTGGCTGGCGCTCTCCACCCTCCTCTGCCTGTTCATCCCCACCCCGGCCCTCCCCGAAGTGGCTCTCATGACCGTGACAGCAACAACAACAGCAACAAACCGGACGTCGGACTCTCACTCCATGTGACTCCATGTCACCTCTGTCCAGGGTGTGACTGCTGGGCGGTATCTGCTGAGCTGACTTCTTGCTCTGTACAGGGCCCCTGGCAGAAATGCCGCCCCAGGCTGTCTCGTCACCTTCCTCTGCCCTGTCCGTGACTGAGTGCTGTGAGCCCTGGCCGCTGCTCTCACACGAAGGCTGGGCCTCATGTCCGAGCCGTCGGAGCATCTGCAGGACTTGGCAGGGAGTGACTGAGGGAAGAGTCAATGCCGGAGGCGAGACTAAGTCCTGCCTTTACCACCTGCCCTCACCTGCAGGCGTCTCCTTGTCTGTCATCTACAAAGGCCCAAGGGTGGCATGTGGGACCCCTGGCAGCCCCCGCCCACCTCATTCTGGCTTCCTCGAGCATCCGCCAGCGACCTCCACCCCCTAGACCTCACCTGCTCCCGAACCAGCACCATTTCCCACTTCCTGGGTGACTGACCGCCCTCTCCACTCTTCCTCTGTGCCTGCCAAGCCCAGATACCTGTGGGGTGTGGATTTTTTCCCTCCTGTACATGGTTCTGCTGAGTGTTTTCTGTCGAAAGGCTGCTTTTATAAAGCGTGACTTCGGGGCAAAGGCAGTGCAGCAGTTAGGACTCTGGCCTTGCATGAGACCCACTCAGGTTTAATCCCCAGTTCCACATATGGTCCCCTAAGTCGTCCGGGAGCGACCCTGAGCACAGAGCCAGGACTAAGCCCTGGGCATCAAAAAAAAAAAAAAAAAAAGGAAAGAAAAAATTCAGGAAAACGACCAAAATTTGGCTTTCAAACAATCTCCTTCACGAGTCACATAGATTGGATGACCACGGAGGGTAAGACCAGTGTGTTTTTAAACTGTGCTAATGGGCCAGAGAGCTGGTCGCAGTAAGGCGCTGTGTTGCTGCCCGGCCCACATGTGCCCTGACACTGCCAGGAGTCACCTCTGGACACCACTGGGTGGGCCCCCAAGGACAAAAATAAGATAAAATCACTAAAATACTACTACAAAGGTGAGAATGTTTATTCATCTGTGTCTGTTAACAAGACACAGACGCCGCCTCCCTGGCCACCTGACCAGTGACTAGCTCGCTGGTTCCTTACATCTGCCTGGTCACAGACAGTGTGAAGGGTGCAGTTTAAAGTGGTCAAGACCTAGGGCTGAGAGTGCTTAGGCTGTTACCCAGGTAACATAGTTACAATAGCGTTAAGGCTTATGGTTTTAGCATACCAAGCTTTGCTGCCACGTGGATGAAAGCTTTAAGTTGATGGCCTGAATTAAGGAGAAAAATCAAAAGGTGGCAGAGAAATAAACAACTACCTTCCTTACCAGCTCAATTACCCTCTCTCTCAACTCAGGATCCACACACAGTTCCACGGCCTTAATGCCCCACACAGGAAGTACCCACAATGCACTGTACAGGAGTTGCCCATAATGCATCTTAATGCCCCATGCAGTGGAAAGTACCCACAATGCACCGTAAAGGAAGTACCTGAAATGCACCTTAAGCCCCCTGCAGCGGGAAGTACCTGAAATGTACCTTAAGCCCCCTGCAGCGGGAAGTACCCACAATGCACCATACAGGGAAGTGCCTGAAATGCACCTTAAGCCCCCTGCAGCAGAAAGTACCCACAATGCACCTTGCCTAGCTCCTCCCCAGCCAGCCAGGCGTGTCCCCTTAATGCAGTCACTGGGTCACTCCATCTTGCCTCTCGCTGTTGATTTCCTCCTCCAGCACCAGCATCTCATAGGCCTGAAATATTCTCTACCCTCTTCCCAGGGCCCCCACCCCTCGGTGTGCCCTCTCCTCTCCCGCATCCCCAGGAGCTCGAGACCTCCATCCTCCTTCCATTGTTTCCTTCTCTCTGTGCTTCCGTGGAGTCTGAGCGCCCACCCTGCTCGTTTCTGCCCCCCAGCCGGGCCTTCTCACTCCTGACACAGCCCCTGTGCCAAGAGCCTTTGCGAGGCTCAGCCCGAGCGGGTGTTCTAGGGCGTGCTGCAACTTATCGCCTTGGCATCTTTGGGGCATTGTCACCTCTTTTCAAAGGTTAGATATGAATAATTCGACAAAAAGAAGTCATTTAGAAAGTACATGCCCCTCCCATGCCACCCCTGCTTCTTCCCTCAGCAAAGATAAGACACGCAGAAAATCCAGAGTTCCGCCGCTCGCGAGGTGGGGCAGCGGGCATGACCCCCACAGCCAGGGCCAGGCACTGTTTGCGCCTCCGCAGGGCTCCTCCCACGCCCTTCCCACCATAGGGTCTTGACTGGAGTTTGGCCTCTGCCAACCCGAGATAACCCCAGGAACGCAAGAGACAGTTGAGGTGGTTTGTGAGCCCATGTGACCTCCCATGTTGGCAGGCGGAGGCGACAGCGGCTGGGCCAGGAGGGCCTCCAAGCCGGGCACTGCCACTCTGCCCCAGGGGAAGCGCATTTGCTCTTTGACCAAGACCCTTGTATGTTTTGCGGGTTAAAGAGCTTCCTTCGCTCCCTTCTAGAAGGGTCTCTGCTCTGGGACAGGGGAATGTCTGGGAGGAAAGAGAGTTCCTGGGCCCAGACTCTTGTGGCCTGGCCCCAGAGGAACCCTCTGGCCTCGGAGTTGTTTGGGGCTGAATAAAAGGGCCAGAGGGACAGGAGTGAGCGTGCTGGGCTCTGACTGGGGGAGCGAGGAACCAGCTTTCGGGCAGAGTCTGGGCTAGGCAGGCCCCTGTGCTGGGAGTGACCTGGACCTTGCCTGGTCAGGAAGGGGCCCAAGAGACCTGAGGCCCTGGGGGGAGAGAGAGGACAGGTGGGGGCTGGCCAGGACCTGACTTCCTCCCTGCTGTCCTGAGGTTTTCAGTTTTGCAGGGGAGGATTTGTCAGTATTCCTGAGTCATCTCTGTGGGACTTTTCCCCTTCGGCTTGGAGGTGGTGGTCTCTGGGGGCGTCAGTTTGCTGATCATGTCCCTTCCCCCAGCACGAGGCCTGTGGATGCTGGCCCTCAGGCTGGGTATGCACCCCAGGACCCAGCAGTCTGGCAGTGAAGGGGCACCCTCGGCCTGTCCCTTGTGAGCAGAGTGGGGGCCGGCGTTTGAAGGGAGAAGGGGTCTCTGGAGCTCACACAGGCGCTCTATGTTTCTGCCCGGCCCTTCCGACCACTGCAGCCTGCTGGGGCCTGACCCCAAAATTCTTCTGCACCCCCCAGGCTCTGCGGCTCCTTGTTCCTTCCCAGAGCCTGCCCAGGGTCAGTGAGGGGTTGAGAGAAGGAGTCAGCACCCTGGACGGGAATGAATAGGCAGCTTGAGTGGGTACAAGTGCCCGTCAGAGACGCTGAAGAGAACAAACAGGCCCCGTGAGGAAGGGCGGCAGGGCGGCTCTGACATGGAGGAGCGGGCGTCGGGGGCTCAGCCCCCAGCCCCTGTACTGTGCCTCCCTCTCTCTGGCTCTGAGTAGGGTGGGGACAGCACCCTGAGTCTGAGGCTCTCCGCCTTTCCCTGCACATTGTAGCACTCGGGGACCCCAGAGCTCCCAGCCTACACGGATATTATTATGGGGAGGCTGGGTCACCTAGCAGTGCTCAGGGACTAGCCGGAGGGAGGGGGAACAGGGGGCAGTGGCAGACCTGGGGGATGTTATATGAAGCTGGGGATCCAACTAAGTCCGACCACATGCAAGTTCTTATCCTCTGGACTCTCTCTAGCCTTGCATGGATCAGCAACAGCAAATAGCCCTGCAAGAGGGAGGCTCTGAACCCCTCCCCAACCTCCGTTCTTAGGAACATGCAGACCCAGCTGGGCAGCTCAGGGCAATGGCTGCAGGGCTGAGCTCAGAGCAGCCCAGAGGTTGTAGGCTCTGGAGCCATTCTCTGAAACCCAGGGCCTCGTTTTCATCTCCTTCCCAAGCTCCTCAGTCCCTGACGAGGGAGCTTCGGTATCACTGCAGCAGTGGACATTGGCCTCTTGCTGGCTGTGTTACAGCCCTTGGTTACTGCTTGGGGCATCTCTGCACCTGTTTCCTCGTCTCCACTGTCCAACACAGTCTTGCAGTCTCATCAACCGGGACCCGTCACCGTCATCGCAGTGGGGCACATTCGCAGGGCACCGGAGAGGCCCCATACTGCTGTCCGGACACGCAGAGCCCAGGTCACTCCAGCCTTCTTCTTGCACTCTGGTTCCCAGAAGAGGTGCCCCAGGGACAGAGACATTCAGTCAATAGACTGAGTGTCCACAGGCCCACACTGCTGGGCCTTCCCACTGGCCTCTGTCCTCACCGTGGGACCATCCTGCCTGACGTTCCGAGAAAGTCAGTGGGGCAGAGGCTGGGTGGGCAGGGGATACCTGCCTGGGGGTCTGAGGGCTGTTTCTGCCTGTCTTCCTTAAGATCATTTCTGGTTTCCGAACAGAGCGACTGTGTGGGGACATTCACCTAAATGTTCTCTCCGCAGTGCTGTTTGCGTCACCAGAGGCAGCAGGTTGACGTGACAATGCCCAGTCACCCTAGAACACAGCAACCCCAGAAACTGCCGGGCACACACGCCGACCTTTCTGCAACAACCCGGCTTCCCGTGGGCACACCTCCTTCCCGTTGTGTGTAGCTCGCAGACATTTTATCCCCAGGCCCGTGGGAGGGTTTGTCAGAATTGGATTTCCTTGGACTAGCCCTGGCTTCTAATGTTGTGTACTTCTCAGGGACTGGTAGAAACCAACTTCTGTACCTTCTTCATTTTGCGCCCCACCAAATGTCTGGTTTCCATCCTCCTGTGAGCAATTGAAACTCTCTCACCCACCACTTGTCCCTTCCTCTCCACTAACCACTGTTCTACACTTCCAGTCTAGAGTTTAGTTCTGTTTTGCTCCTTCATGGGTTTCGTTTCTTCACTTTCCGCAGACGTGGGAGTCACCTAGTGTTTATCCTTATCCCTTGGACTTGTGGTGCTTCACGTACCCCATGTGGCCTAGTCGGGCACTGTTTGCTACCCAAGTGGTAGCCCGCACATCGCTGTTGCTGACGGGAGCTCGTTTCCCTCTCTGGGCTCTCCGGAATGAAGCTGCGTGGAAGAGGGGCGTGGCGGGATGTCAGCGCTCCTTCAATCAGCAAGTCTCTGTCCTGGCGTTCTTCAGATGATGAGCCTGGAAGGCTACAGCTGGAGCATAAAGATTTTCTTCTTCTAATTTTGGGGGAACTAGAAGAGATGCTGAAGGTTGTAAAAATTCCGGGCCTAAATTCCCACCCATAGAGGTCGTAGATGGGGACAGCAGTGGCATCTTGCCAGTCATTCAGCGTCACCCCCAGGATGAAGGTAGACGGTGCCAAGTGGCAGAGACTGGGCAGGGGCTGAAGGGAACTGAATTTTGCTCCTACCTGGGGATTCGGGAGTTCCCTATGTCCATCCTCCTCACTGTGTCACTCAGGGTGGGGAAACGGGTCAGTCTGCCCCCTGCATCCCCTCATGGTCTCTTCGCCTCCCTGAGAGATCGACTCTCCCACCACTCAGATCTCATGCCTGTGGCAGGCGGCGGGGGCCTCCTTGGCTCACTCACGGAGAAGGACCTGGAGCCAGTGTGTTGATGGTGGTCTTTGTGGGCACAGAGTCCCCTGGGCAGGGAAGCAGCTGGACCTTCCTTCACCTGTACACTACATCCTGCCTAGATCTGTCCAGATAGTCCAAGCAGCCATTTTGCTCAAACCAAGGACAGCTCATCAGTCAAGAGTTCAGAAGCAGCTAAGTGTAACCCCCAGCTAAATTCCTACATGCTCTCAGGAGGAGCTGGAGGGCCCCTACCGGCTGGAAGGCATGTTTGACATTGCCGGGAGGGGGACGCCACAAAAGCACGCCTGGCCAGTCCAGCAGATTTTTCCAGTCTGGTCGAGTTTCTGTTCCTTCCGAGAAGGGGCCAGGGGGTGAGTTTCCCTGCTGTCTCTTGACACAGAAGATGGTATCCCATTCATGTCCCCGCTAATAACAGTTACGCCAAAGGGCCACTGCGTGAGCCTGCCAGAGGGTGTATTTAACAGAAACAGCAAAAGCTAACGGAGGGACTGAAGGCAGCCTGTGTTTCTCGCGTGTCAGCGCTGTCAGGAAATACAGGGATGTGCTGGGGCTTACTTGCTGGGACACGGAAGCCAGCAAATAATGTTCCTCTTGATCACAGAGAGCAGGAACATCCCCCCGCCCAGGTTTTTTTATAGCGGTACCATGATTTACCATATCATTGATGCCTATGTGGTTCCATATGTTCTGCATATGTGGTTCCAACACCACCCTACCACCAGAGAGTCCATTCCCCCCAAGATTCCAGAGGACCCTCCCAGCCCCCAGCCCAAGGTAAGCTCAGTTCTGTGAACCACTTTCCAGTTGTGGTATTGGCCATGTGTTGCTCTCTTTCTCTGTATCTTTATATCTCACTTTTGAGAGCGATCATTCTAGATCTTCTCCTTCTGAGTTCACCTAGCATGACCACTTCTGGTCCCATCTACATGGTGGTAAATCATATGATTTCATCTTTTGGATGACTGCATAGTATTCCATTGTGTATGTAGAGCACAGCTTCTTGATCCTGTCATTAATCGTTGGGCATTTGGGTTGTTTCTGCACATAGGCTATTGCACTGAGCACTGAAATGAACATAGGTGTGCAGACATCCTTTCTAGTTAGTGTGTTGGGATGTTCCTGGCTCTTAATGAGAATTCTGTTCTGTGTTTATCACAATATCTCCATATCCATTGCCGTATGAGGTTGGTTTCCATAGAGGAGATTGCCACCAGTAGCGAATTAAGGGCTTCATCCTCAGCTCTGCCAACACAGGTTGTCTCCAGCCTTTTTGGTATATGCCATTCTCACTGGCATAAGATGATATCTCGGTGTTGGGTTGAATTACATTTCCCTAATAATGAGTGACACTGGGTGAGTGAGCACTATGTAATCATATATAATCATCTATATTCACTTGATCACTTGACATCCCATTGTTCATTGATTTCCTCAAGCAGGCGCCAGTAACATTTCCATTGGACCCTATCATGTGCCAGTGTAGCCCAATAGCATCTGCTTATTTCAGGAATGCGAAGAGCCTCAAACCGTTCATTCAGGGTCTTGACAAAGAAGTCTGACCATCTTGTAGGTGGGTGGCCACGTGATCTTTTGACGTCCACGGGATCCAGTCGGTAATGGCTCTAATCCAGCAGTCTCCAAATCGCATTAAATGCCCAGCCCATCTGATTTTCGATGCCTTGGCAAATGAGCCAGTGTCCCTGATTCTGGAATAGTGACGGAGGTCGGAACTCCGGATTCCTTCTCTCACTTGAGTGCAGCGTGATATCCCAAGCATAGCTCTTTCAGTTGCTTTTTGGGAGACCTGAATAGTGTTTTCATCCTGCTTTCGTAGGGCTCAGGTCTCTGAGGCGTATGTTAATGCAGGGAGAACGGTGGAGTTGAAGAGATATTTCTGGAGTCGGAGGTTCTTTGTCCTTTTAGCTATTTCTTCAATGCTCTTGAAGGCATTCCATGTCGCTCTCTTCCTCCCGCGCAGCTCAGGTTTTAGGTTGTTCATCATGTTGACTTCTCGACCTAGGTACACATAACTGCTGCATTCAGAGATGTTTGTTATATACAATCATCCATATTGTATAATAATATTACATAATATATTATATAATAATATATGATAATGTGGGAGCACCTTTTTAAATGCAGACCAGCCACCCATTGGTCTTCTTGGGTAAGAGTGAGGAGGAAACATTTTCAGAACAAATGGAACCACAAAGGGAGAGAGCAGGAGCAGTGAGGGGCTGTTCCCTCTCTTGAAGGTTTCCTTAAGCAGCTGGAGTTTATGGTTTCACTGACCGGATTTAAGGGGGTGCCATGCCGAGGGATACGTTGGATGGGAGATTACACTTGGGGATTTTTCTTAAAGCAAAGAAGTCAGGCTTTGCTCCAGAGCAGGGATGACTTGACACATGTGAAAGGTCAGGCAGAATGACAAATGGTTGAGTTGGTATTTGGGTTCCAAAACTAAACGTTGCTTCCTGTCATTGACCTGAGGCAGTCGGAGGTCTGGTGAGTTAAAGGCAAGGTTTGTTGTTAGAGTGATGCTTGGTGAATGCGTCAGTGAGGCGGAGTCTCTGCAAACACATGCTTGAGCCCAAGATTCTAAAACATCAGAAAATTCCGCCATTCAGCACAGACCCTAGTGGTGACTTTTCTCAAAAACTATCGTGATTTCTCAGCCACTTCTCCCGAAGTTCCGCCTGTATCAGTCAGCCCTGAACAGGCCGTTAAGAGACAAACTCAAACCATCTATGTGCCAGGCTGTGGCCGGAGTAACCAGGAATAATCATTCAATTAATTACAAAGGAGTAAATGAAGTAAAACATAATGGGATCTCTGGCTGGAATATTGTCACATCCAGGAAAGGTGTTCGCTAAGGGAGAGGAATAGAAGAAAGCATTGGCCTGGCTGCGTCCATGACTGACCCCAGACCACACCTCACACTTCCCCTGGGAAATGAGCCCCAAACCATGGGGCTGAGGGTCTGGGTGAGAGGTGTCTTTTGTCAGCGCCCCTGCACTTTCAATAAGGCGTATGGACTAAGGATTACCTTTGTAATGGAAATATACACTATGTGCTTTACTTTTTTTAACGAAAAGAGAAGGGAAATGTAGAGTTATTTTTAACAGGAGTGCTGAGGTGTTTTACAGATGTCCAGCCACATCTGGAGGGTATGCTTGAGTGGGGCAAGGGACATGCTATGAATTCAGAGCACACCTCAGTTAGGTGGGAGAGAGAGAAGGAAGGAAGGGAGCCTTAGGGGTTTTACGGTGTCCTCACGAAATAAAGCGATCAAAGCAACTCGACAAGCCCTAGGGGAGGAGAGGAGAGAGCAGACCCCAGGCTTGCAGATCTGATGAGCTGAATCTGGTCAGGCCAGCAATACCTAGGAATAGCAGGTGTCGCACCTTAGGGAGAGAGCGGAGGATACCCAGGGGGCCCTGGGTGAGGAGTAGAACAAGACTCTGCTGTGCTTGTCACCTCCAGAACCTTCCTGGCGGGTGCTTGAAGGAGAGGGAGTGTGAGGAACCCCCAAAAGGGATTAATGGGAGATCACGCTGCCTCCAGGGAGAAGTCAGGGCAGGAGACGGTCAGAGGGACAGAGATCCGGCCCCAGCACTGCCCTGACCCTTAGGCAACGTCGCAGGAAGGCAAGCAATGCTGTGTCCTGCAAGACCCAGGGCTTAGACATGGCGGCCTTGCATGGGGCCGGGTTGGGGGCCTGGGGGCCATCTGTGAACCTCATCCAAGCTCACTCCAGTGCCTGCCTCTCCAGGGGCCCAGAGCTGAAGGCTGTAAGAGACCGTGGCCAGTGCTCTATTCTTATGATTTTTTGAATCAGGAGTTGCCTAGTCCTGTGCTCATGCCAGAGAAGTAGATTCATCACAGCAGAGCCCTGATGGCTTCCAAACCCTAAAGCGTTTCCATGTCGGTCCTTTCCAGATCTTGCCATAAAGCCAATGGACAGCCCTGCTGTACAAGAAGGGCCCCATATCCTTTGAGGTGTGTCAGGTGTGAGCTGGACTGCAGACGGACCTCTCCAGGCAGGTGATTGGGAGATACTTGGCTCTCCCTTCCATAGGAGAAATTCTCTCTAATGGTCCAGGGAAAGGAGGCATGAGGAAAAACATGACCTTTGATTCCAGGCACCACTATTAGAGCAACACAAAGAAGTTGGAGTAATAAGACTTTTCCCCTAGAGACTAAAATATCCTTGGTAAAGATGATGCACAGAGACAGAAGGGACAGAAGTGGATTGTTCAGGAAATGGCCCCATCCAGCCCTACTGTTGACCAGAGGCTGGAACTCTGGAGGGGATGGTGTCGCTGGGTTTGCTTGAGATGGACATGGTGCTCGCTCCTGTCTTTGAGGCTTCTTTTGTTTGCTTCGTTTGGGGACACACCTGGCAGTGCTCAGGGCTTGCTTCTGGCCTGAAGAACCAGATGTGATGCCAGGGATTGAATTGGGGTCCACTAACTGCTTGTCAAGCACCAGGCCCCCTGTACTATCTCCCCAGCCTTTCTGGCACTTCCTATACTCTTGTGATGTCCTGGGCATCTGTGCTCTGAGGAGAAGGAAGAACTGATTTCAAGCAGGCTTTTAAAATATGGGTTTTGACAGTGTTTTAATAAATATGGGAAATGGTAATGGCAGATTAAAACTCACCACTGAATATACACAAAGAGACTTAAGTGATAAACTCTAAATATCTGCAGGGCTAGCCACAATGTGTAAAATAAGAGGGAGACAGATGCAGAGACAGAGAGAGAGATAGAGAGAGAAAGAGAGGAAACTGGGGTACCTGCTATTAAGGCGGCCTGGGGGACGGGAGGGGGAGGGGTACATTGGTGGTGGAAATGGGGCACTGGTGGAGGGATGGGTGCTGGAATACTGTATTACCAAGAACCAATTATGAACACCTTTGTAATTGTATGTTTCATGGTGGTATAATAAAAATTAAAAAAATATATGGGTTTTGAAGATATTTTTCCAAGAACTAATTTCTAAATGCAGGTCTTAAAGATAAGGCTCATGCAGAAGTCCTAGAAAGCAGTTAACAGTAGTCTTAAGGTCGTAAAATCAATGTATCACTGCCTTCCCGTTCATCGTCGATTTGCTCCAGCAGGCACCAGTAACATCTCCATATGACCTGTCTCATGCAAGTAGAGCCGAAGGGTACCTGCTTGCTCCAGGAACATAAAGAGCCTCAAACCATTCCATCAGGTCATGGGAATGAGGTCTATAATTGTTACTGGTATCTGGCATATCAAATACGACACGGGTAGCTTGCCAGGCTCTGCCGTGCAGGTAGCATACTCTTGTAGTTATCTCAAAATCCAGCATTTATTGATGAACCACGCAGCCGGGCCATGATAGGCTGGTCTGCTGGGTGGAGTTCTGATGAGGGGGAAGTCCAGATGTGGAAAATGGAGGTCCTCATTGAGTGGGGGGTCATCTGGCTTGTTGTGAGGCTCTGGGCCAGATTAAAAAGACTGCAGCAGGGTGGATTTCGATGAGCCGGGCTGTGATAGACTGGTCTGCTGGGTGGAGTTCTGACGAGGGGGAAGTTCGTATGTGGAAATGGAGGTCTTCATGGAGTTGGGGGACGTTTGGCTTGTGAGGCTCTGCTGGGGTGGTGGACCAGGGCTAGAACCTGCCATCCCTCCTGGGCACCTCATGAGTGGCTGGGCACAGGGAGAGCCATTAGCAGCTCTGCCCCATGTCCAAGGTCATAAAATATTCAGTCAAATATCTGACTTTTGTCTGGGGCAGATTCCCCACTACTTGTCCTCACAGACTTGGTGGGGGCTCTCCGGGCAGTACAGCCCTCACTGTGAGGGCCTGATGGCTCAGTTCTCAGGCTCAATGATGCCAGCTGCTCGGAGCCACCAGGGGCACACATCACAGTACCTAGGGCCGTGTGTAACCGGACTCAAACCCCAGCCTCTGCATGCCAGACACACTCTGGCCTTTTGCACCAGCCCTCCAGCCTCCCAAATTTCCTATTTGGACACAGGATAAATCTGGAGTAATCAGGATTTGATCTGCCTCCTCTCTGACCACGTGACCTTGAGACCATCTCAGGATCTTTCTGAGCCTTCGCTTCATCATCTGTAAAATAGGCTGATTCTTACGTCATTGGGGTGGTTATGAACATCTGATGGTATAGGTCAGCTCAAAGGGAGTGGAGGTGAACTCCTGGCCCATCGCCTGTGACAGAGTGGTGCCACCGTAATCAGAGCTTTTCCAGAGACAGAGCGAGCCAGGGTCACCAGAGCACAGTTTGCCTAGAGCTGGGCCCATTCTAGCACCCGTTCTAGCTGGGTCCATTCTAGCTGGGCCCATTCTAGCACCCGTTCTAGCTTGGTCCATTCTAGCTGGGCCCATTCTAGCACCCGTTCTAGCTGGGTCCATTCTAGCTGGGCCCATTCTAGTACCCGTTCTAGCTGGGCCCATTCTAGCTGGGCCCATTCTAGCACCCGCTCTAGCTGGGTCCATTCTAGCTGGGCCCATTCTAGCACCCGTTCTAGCTGGGTCCATTCTAGCTGGGCCCATTCTAGCACCCGTTCTAGCTGGGTCCATTCTAGCTGGGCCCATTCTAGCACCCGTTCTAGCTGGGTCCATTCTAGCTGGGCCCATTCTAGCACCCGTTCTAGCTGGGTCCATTCTAGCTGGGCCCATTCTAGCACCATGTATCCTGGGAAGGCCAGTCCCCAGGCAAACGGGAATAGCCAGTCTTTCTCCTAAAGCAGGGCTGAACTTAGGAGCTCTCCGAGGTAATCCAAGCCCGTGGAATTGACACATAACGGTTTTGTCAAACAAAGGTTATTATTTGGTTGATGCAATGGGCAGAGCTGCTGGATGGCATCCCAGATTCTCTATAAATAGATGCGAAGTTGTGCAGGAGCCTCAGCTCATCATGCAATTACGGGCTTTCTCGGACCCCCCTTCCCCAGAAGGAGACAGTTCCCTCCCCAGCACCCACATAGCGATTGATCCCCACCTGGGAGAGAACGGTGGCCGCGGCTGCTGTGTGAGCAGCTGCAAAGAGAGGCTTCGTCCCTCCCTCCTTCCGTCAACTGAAAAGCTGAGGGTCCCAGGGGTGAGGTGACTTTTCCAGGGTCTTGCTGAAGATGGGAGAGATGAGGGGGCCGTGCCCTGAAGATGGCCTTAGAGGTAGAGGGTCGCAGAGCGTGCTGGGAACCAGACCTTCCCCTGGCCCCCCAAGCCCTGGATGGCCCAACCCCAGGTTCTAGCCATGAGGCAGGGGGCCTGGTGGGGTGCTGAGCACCTCCTGAGAGGGGCTTCTGCAGACACAGCTGGGCCAGAGGTGCAAACCTGCCACCACGGAGCAGCCAGAGTTCAGAGCTGGGGGTGACAAGCACCGACTGAGAGCTTCCATGCCTGAGCCCGCCAAAGACTTCAGGAGTAAAGTGGGGTCTGCTGGGGTCTGTCTCTTTTATTTTATCTTATTCTTTTGGTTGAGGGTCACACCTGATGCTCAAGGCTTACTATGCCTGGCTCTGCACTCAGGAATTCCCCCTGGCAGGCTCCGGGACCATACAGGGTGCCAAGGGTTGAACCCGGCTCTCTGTGTGCAAGGTGAGCGCTCCTCCCTGCTCCACTCTCTCTCCAGCTCCTGCCTGTTTGATGACGCCACTAAACATTTAAGCTCCTGCTCTGTGTCCCTCACCGTGCTAAGATCCCATGAGCACCATAACCGTTATGTTACAATGGAACATAAAATCGGGGCAGAGACAGACCAAACCCCCAAATGAAACAGCTGTGAGTTGTAATTAGCTCAGTGATGGGAGAAGGGAGGGAAGGAAGAAGGGAGGGAGGGAGGGGGAGGGAGAAGGATGGAATATACAAGAATAACTCTAGTTCCAAAGATGTATTTTTTTACACTGGAGGATGAAAAGAGTTCTCTAAAGAAGTGAAAGGTGAAAACCGGAGAGGTGAAATAGTGGGCTGGCCCTTGCCTTGCACAGCTGACTCCAGTTTGATCCCCAGCACCCTGTACGGTCCGCAGTTCTGCCGCAGCGATCCCTGACAAATTCCACTGTGTATGATCTCAAAACAAACAAAATGAAGACAGAAGTTTAGGAGCCAGAAAGGAAACAGAACAGTTCCGTTCCCCCAGGATGATACCTGGGTGTACCTATCCGTCAATGGCCATGTCATTTATATTTCGGCAAAGTTTCATGTTGTGAAGCACGTATCTGACAGTGACACTCTGCTGTTTTGGTTTCTTCCTTTTTTTTCAAGTCTTGGAAGCATGTAAATTTCATCCAATCTGAGCATCACCGAGAATTCTAGTGAGAAATTCTTGGCAGCATCAAACTGCTCCCAGAGCTAACATCCCTTTCCGGAGATACCCTACTGAATGAAATCAGAAGTTGGGTTTTTTTTCAAGTAAAAATAAGATGAAAAGGATTGAGAAGGCGTCAGGCCATGGTTAAGTTAATGTTCAGGGCAAGGGAGACATGAGAGAATGTAAACCAGATCAGTCCAACACATGTTCCAATTCTGCAGAGGGAATTAAATGCCTATGGAACAACAAGTCTGTGATTATGAAAGGACTGGATAATGTAGAACTATCGGGAACATCCACCCTATTAAAAATACTTGTAAACGAGGGAGTCATGGAAGAAATTGGAGCATTAAGAGAAGTGGGGTAAGTTGGATGGTCTGAAATAGACTCATTTCAGAATCGTATCATTACTGAGAGTGCAGTCGAGAGACAAATGGCTTCATTATAGAAAGCAAATTTTATGATCAGGTAGCCACAATTCACAGAGTGACTCTCTTAACCATTTATAGAGAACTCTGCCTATTGGAATCAGAAGTAGTTAATATGTTTTAAATGAAATGCCAATGAATTTAACACATGGTACTTCTGTTTTATAATCCAAATAAAATAAACTAGGAACCAAATCAATTTGAGGGTAGACGTTGGCTGAGAACAGATTAAAACAAAGTGGAAGGATTCAGGAGACACTGACATTACCAAAAAAAAAAATGTCCCCAACTGGGTGGGTAACGCAGAACTATGTGGAAGAGCTGCCCTGGAAAGAGCCAACACCCTAAGGATATTCAGAAGGAAATAAAATTAAGAAAGTTTTAATGCATTCCAGAGTTTTACAGACGGTGCCTGCTTTCTAAATATAATTGTGTTAGCAAATAAAAGTTTGGTGTGGATATACTAAAACAGCCTCCCCCATCATTCAATTTTGTTTTAAAATCACATATTTTTATGCAATTCATAAATGGGAGTTAGTTAAGGCAGATCCAGATGAACCTATTTTTGTTTTGTTTTTAACTAACAAAAAAGCTTTCAGGGAGAGCTTTTGTTCCCGCGGCAGCTAATAAGGTGGGTTGGGGGCTGGTTAGGATGACTGAGCAGTTGGCAAATGGCCATACGTTACTACCACAGGAGAAACGGTGCCTCAGGAAGCATTTGCACGGACTGTTGTGGGTTGCTCTCTCAGAAATCCCTTTGCTTCTCCCTGATGCTAGTTCACCAAGTCCCTGATTTCACAAAGCTCAGCAAAGAATCAACAATTGAATCGAGTGAATTCAGCCTCATGAGCAGAGGGCAAAGAAAGTCACCCTTCATGTCCTCAAAGCCGTTGGGATCAGCAAGGTGACATCGGGGCTATCTTTGCTAGGGGTATGGGATTCACTTGCAGTATTAAAAGACACTGAGCTCAGATTCTCTTTCTTTCCATGCTGATATGCCATTTGTTTTGACAGACAGACAGGTAATACAGAGAAGACAGACAGACAGGCAGGCAGGCAGGTAGATATATAGATAGATAGAAAGACAGACAGACAGATAGACAGACAGACAGACAGGCAGGCAGGCAATACAGAGAAGACAGACAGACAGGCAGGCAGGCAGGCAGGCAGACAGGCAGGTAGGTAGGTAGATAGATAGATAGACAGACAGACAGACAGACAGACAGGCAGGTAGGCAGGTAGGCAGGTAGGCAGGTAGCCAGGTAGCCAGGTAGACAGGTAGACAGGTAGGTAGATAGGTAGATAGGTAGATAGATAGATAGATATATGCACACATTCTCTGTTTACTCACTGGATTTGATTCCTGGTCCAGCTGAAATGCCACTACCTCCCGAGGTCTTCCTTGGGCATCCATCCTAATGCAGTTCTCTTTCCCCATTTGTACACTAACTGATCGCTGTGATGATTTTCTTTTTTTTAATATTTTATTATAACACCGTGAGATATACAGTTACAAATATGTTCATAAGATGTTCATATTTGGGTTTCGGTCATACAGTGTTCCAGCACCCATCCCTCCACCAATGCCCATTTCCCACCACCAATGTCCCCGATTCCCTCCCTCCCCCCCACAGCCTGCCTCTGTGGCAGGTTCTTAATTTCTTTCCCTTTTTCTCTCTCTCTTTCTCTTTTCCTTCCCTTCCACATTGTGGATTACAATACACACATTGAGATGTTGTCATGTGTATCTTTTGCCTGTATTTAATGCTCAGTTCTAGGTTGGTATCAGCACTTTCGACAATTATTAGAACACTGTTCCATTCTCTGTCTTACTCTGTCTGACTCCCATACATTTGTGATAATTTCCACCTTTGTCAAGACCTCCTGTTCCATGCTTCGCTTGACCTTGGATATTGGTATCATAATATGTACATATATATTTATGTCATGCAGATAAATACAGTCATTCTATATCTGTCTCTCTTTCTGGCTAATTTCACTCAACATGATCCTCTCCATGTCCATCCATTTATAGGCAAATTTCATAACTTCATTTTTTCTGACATCTGCATAGTATTTCATTGTGTAGATGTACCAAAGTTTCTTTATCCAGTCATCGATTCTCAGACACTCTGGTTGTTTCCAAATTCTGGCTATTGTGAATAATGCTGCTATGAACATAAAAGTAGGGATAGTGTATCTGTTGCGTATTTTTGGCTTCCCAGGGTATATTCCCAGGAGTGGTATGGCAGGGTCAAATAGGAACTCAATTTCTAGTCTTTGGAGGGATGTCCATATTGTTTTCCAGAAAGGCTGTATTAGTCGACATTCCCACCAACAATGGATGAGAGTCCCTTTTCCCAGCATCCACACCAGCATTTGTTGTTTTTGCTCTTCAGGATATGTGCCAGTCTATGTGGTGTGAGATGATATCTCATTGTTGTTTTGATTTGCATCTCTCTGATGACTAATGATGATGAGCATTTTTTCATGTCTTTTGGCCATTTGAACTTCTTCCTTTTCAAAGTTTCTGTTCATTTCTTCTCCCCTTTTTTTGATGGGGTTGGCTGTTTTCTTCTTGTAAAGTTCTACCAGTGCTTGATATATCCTGGATATTAACCCTTTATCAGATGGGTATTGGGTGAATATTCTTTCTCATTCTGTGGACTGTCTTTGTATCTTGGTCATTGTCTCTTTTGAGGTGCAGAAGCATTTTAGCTTCATGTAGTCCCATATGATAATCTTTTCTTTCAGTTGTTTTGTTAGTGGTGTTTCTTCTTTGAAGATGTCCTTAGCTTCAAAGTTGTGGAGGGTTTTTCCTATGTTTTCTTCAATGTACTTTATGGATTCAGGTCTGATATTGAGATCTTTAATCCATTTTTATCTGATTTTTGTACATGGTGTTAGACAGAGGTCCAAGTTGTGATGTATTTTCTCCATACCACTAATAGCTGATGTTTTCTTGCTTATTGATTAAATTTGTTCATTTATTTATTCTATCTCCTGCCTATAGAACACGACAGGAGACAGAATTCCATTAGAACAGAAGCCATCTGGGAAGCTCTAATAGTAGCTGGCATTGAGGACAGTCAATGCTATTGAAGGGTAGATGGAAGAGTAGATGATGGGTGGGTGGGTATGTGGAAAATGGGTGGATGGCAATATGGATGTATAATAAATGGATGAGTGGGTGGGAGGATGGATAAGTAGGCAGAAGAATGGATGGATGGAAAGTGGATGAATGTGGGGTTGAGTGGATCAGGTAGGGCGGGATGGTGGTTATATGGGTAAATGGATAAACAAACACTTTTATTGGCATAACCTTGACCGTTTGGCTTTGTCTTGGGTAAAGTTCAGATAGTGCAGTCCTAGACTCAATGGCATCCACCACAAAATATTTTCCCACAGGCCAAATGACTCCGCTGATACCCAAGACACCTACATAAGTTCATTTAAAACGTAATATGTTTCTTATTAGAAATTAGATTTTTTCAATTCAATTTCCATGATTCCTATTCCTATCTCTTCTCATTAAAAGCTAAATGAAAAGTCTATTAAAATATTTAAATATACCTCAACACAAAGTCATACAGAAATCCCAACCAAGTATATCAAAGCAAGCACACAAATTTTGTTTTAAGGGCCTGTTTTCACCAGTGTCACGTAAAGTGCCATGGGCTTTTGAAGAGTAGGACGAAGGCTGAATGTGTGCCCAGTGAGACGTTTTCAGGGAATGGGGGATTCAGATAGCGAAATACATATATTTTTATTAATAGTCAGGCAACCCAAAGTAGTTGCAAACAGGTAGGACAGTTTTGAATAGACGTGTTCGCTGCATAACAGTAACTGAAGAGAAAGGTTGTATTTGGATGAACAACGGGATGGAGGATATTGTCTTAGAAAGCTCTGAAGGGGCAGACAGAGTCTTGATGGACTTTAGGGTAGGGGGAGAGGTGAGTTAAAATAGCTCTGAAAGACAGAAAACGGGTATGAGGATGAGCTGTGAGGAAGGAGGGCCCGGAAGCATCGGGAACATGCTGACAGGAGACTGATCTCTTTTAGCCGAGACTGTGTCCTGGGGTCAGTGACTTACTGGCCTTTGAGGAAGACAGGCACATGAGTGACCAAAAACATCCAACCATGGGATTAGTAACCATGAATCCTGTTGGGAAAGGAAGGCAGGATCAGAGGTCAGAGGTCAAGAGGTGAAGCTATGTGGATCCACTGGTCCAAGAAGGGCTCTTGGCAAAAACGACGGTCAGCTCCAGAATGAATAGGCCGTGTCCTCCTGACCCTGTCCTTCCACAGATGGGAACCAGAAACTGGGAGGCCATTTCCCTCAGAGAACTCCACTGCCAACAGCTACCTCAGTGACAGAGTGCCCAGTCATCCTAGTTTATCCGCATAAACAGGCTCCTTCACATCCCAGGAGACCCCAACAGCGTGGCCACCAATGCTGAGGAAATAGGAAGGTCTCCCTGGCACTTCACCCAATAGATAAGTCTTAGCACTCACTAGAATCTCAGATACATGGGGAGATGCAGGAGAAAGAGGCGGCCACTTAATAAGGCAGACAGCCCTCTTCCATTGGGGCTGCCGCTGTGCACATGATCTTGACCAGAGTGGCTAGCCTGGACAAGGTTGTCACCACACAAGTGGCTGTCAGCAGTCACCCTATTTTGGTCTGTGGCTGGCTTGGTCAGAGCAGAAGGAAGGAAGAGGCTGAGATTGTATCTCCAAAGAGGTCCTGTCCAGCCTCTACTTCCCTTGGTGACTGTCCAGGCTAAACCCATCTGTCCAGGCTAAACAAGGCCTGGTCCATGGAAGGGCCTGAGGCACTGGGCAGAGAGCTCCCAAGAACAACAAATCCCACTTCCTGAGTATGGCCCGAACCAGCCAAAACTCCAGGCTGCCCAGTTAGAAGTGGATTTCAGATCAAAAGCAATGTCTTGGTATAAGTGTATCCCACATTGCATGGGGCATGCTTGTACCAAAAATAGTTCCTGCTTCTCTGAAATTTGAATTTAATGGATGGGCTTTGTTTTATCTGGAACTACCCACCTTGCCCTGGCACATTCCATAAGGTTCCAGAATATACCCTAGCTTGAGCCAGGCCACTGAGCAACCAAGTCCACATGCAAACCCAAGTCCCACTTTTTGAAGCCGCTGTCCAGGCTCTTAAAGAAACCAAGCGTTCCAAACAAACCAAAGAGCCAGGACATAACAGCTTGGCCCTGGTTCCAGTGGAAACCTAAATGTGAAAGAGAGCGGGGTTCCCTTCTGAGAGCTCAGAAAGAAACTTCCGGAAGGAGGGTTCCATGGGGCCTTCTCTTCCAACCAGGGACAGTTCAGTTTCTGAGAGTGTTGGTCTGCAGCAGGGAGGGGCCCTGCACTGACCATTGTAGGTTACTGTAGATCACCAACTCCCCGAGACGGAGCCGCTGACCGGTGAGAATCAGACCATGTAGTGCCTGGCAGGTCCATCTTGAGAGCCCAAGGACTGCCCACAAGCTGGGCAGAGAAGGAGCAGGAGGCAAAAATCAATGAGGCCAACGGCCACACAAACCAGCATGTGGGAGAAAATCAAGTTGGGGGCGGGCACAGGGTGTAGATGAGGAAGATGTTCCCAGACACGAAAGTCCATGAGAAGTCACAGCAGTAGGGCCTGGTGTGGTATCACTCTGTCCACTGAGAATAGCCACACCCGGGGTGCACCATAGTGAGGTTGGAAAGACCCTCCAGAGAAATGGATGTGGCTGAAGAACCACTCACCTCCTGCTAAGCTCCCTCAGCCCCCAAGGAGACACAGGTTTATGTGGAGTCGCTAAGGGCCCCTGAAACTCTCAGGCAAGTGGCTGAGAACCACATTTAGACACAGAAGCGCCGCGGGAGGAAGGAGCAGAGAGCAGCCCTTCCTGCCATCCTCGCCACCACCTTTATGGTATTAGCCAATTACCGTCGAGATTTACAGAACAGAATGACAGTCCCCTTTCAGCACACCAACCGCTGCCTCCCAGCCAGCAGCCGACTCTACAGGGCTGCCACGTGACTGGACACAGTCAGCTAATAGAGTCAGGGTGTTAATGGGAACTGGGGATTTATATTTTAATTGTTGCCTTGGTTCTCTGCCCCACGGAGGCATTTGTCTTGGTACATGGACACCAATGGCCCACCATTACATTATTACACACAGGATTCCGAGGAGGTTTGTAATTATGATTTCATCTGTAATTATAGGCCAGATCTGTTAGTTATTTAGGAATCCTCACACATGTTTTAATTGAACTGGTCAACGGGCCCTCGTGGACCCTGTCTCACAAGATAGCCTGGTTGTTCCGTTGTTCCCACGCTTGTTCCGTCCTGGATTTAGAAGGAGACTCCCCATTCTCAGCCCAATCAGAAGTTGGAAATTTGGGATGTGATTTTTTTTTTAATTTAATTTATGGCACTGTTGAAATGAGGTCAGCAGGAGCTCTGAAGAATTTAATTAGAAATGTCCCTGCGTGTTCCCTCCCTGTAAACCTCCCATAGGTTGTCCCTGGAGGGCTCGAGTGGTTGGGGATGGCACACTTGTGTTTTGTGGTGGTGGTGTTTTAGCTCCTATTAAGAATGAGTTGCTTTCCTCCTCTGTATCTTCCAGAGGGGTGCTGGGGACTGGCTCCGGGAAGAGAGAAGAGGGACGAGGGAGCAGGAACCAGCTCCGAGGGGCATGGCTTGTGCTCAGTCCCCAACACCTTCAAGACTGACCGGAAACCTGTCTGGGTGGTACGGTTGTTGTCAAGCTTGGATTTGGGGGGTTCCCATATAGCAGTGCTTTAGGGCTTGCTTATTCCTGTCTCTTCTCCAACCGTTTCTGGTGGTGTTCAGGAGACCGATGTGGTGCCCAGGATCAAACCTCGCGTTGGCTGAACAGTTATGAAGATCTTGAGGTCTCAGTGGTGCACAAAGACTGGGAGGCCAGCGGTGGGAGAAATGCAGGCTGAGAAATCCAAGCTTTCTGCAAGAAAACAATTCACAGAAGCCCCACAGAGGCATCCCAGAGAATGCTCCATGCATCGTTCAGCAGGAACAAGAGGCAGAACCACCTGACTGGGTCGGACAGGTTTCCCAGGAAGTCTGGAGGGATGTGGCGCATGGCAGAAAGGTGTGGGGGAAGGAAGTGTTGGTACTGTGGGTGGAGCTCAGAGCCTGGGCGCAGGGCGCCAGAGTTTCATAATGTTCCAGCATTGCTCTTAGCAAGAAGCCAGGCTGGCCATGGAGGCTCTACAGGGAGAGGGACCGGAAGTTCAGCTAGGAAGGCAGATGCTGGAATCAAAATGGTTCCTTCATCCTGGGGGCCCCCACCATCCAGGGTGCAGCCACTGTGTTGGAGGACGGGTCAGTGTCCAGTGTCTGTTGGGCTTCAAGGGTGGGTCCTATAGAGGAAGTTGGGGGGTCAGGGCCGGTATTCTTCACAGTGAGGTTTACAGTTGTGGGTGCGGAGAGTCGGCTTCATGCCCTTCCTCAGGCTGCTGTGCTCCACAGTCAGTGACGATTGTGACACTATCTTAACCCTCCCTGTGATCACCAGTGACTGGCCAGCTGGTTCTCTCCAATTTGGGCTGTGTACAGAAACCCTGCTTGTCTGGTAATTTTAGAGCCCAGCCTTCCTGCCATCACAGTGGGGTAGAAGTGTCCAGCATGATTAAATAAATTAGCCCCTGCTGCTGACCCTCTGTAGAGTGACCTGTAGAGTGACTTGCAGGAGGAGGAGCTTGACACAAATCAAGGCCCGGCCCTAGAGTGACTGACCTGGAGCTTTTTGATCAGAGGCCCACAGGTGGGGCGCAAGAGGAAGGGATCCTTGTTTTCTCTTGACACCCTGTGGCTCTCTCTTGGGCTGACATTCTCCATGGCCAAACTGCTTCCAGAGCAATTGAGGGACATGGGAACTGGCTGTCATTTGCTTTGACAGCCCCCTCCATCCCCGGGCACACCAAAGTAAATTTTGCCTAGCCAACATGTTCGACATGTATCAGTCAGCTTCAGCTGCATAACAAACCTCTCCCAGTAGCGTGGCCTAGAGCCACCATCATTAGCCTCTGCCTTTCTGCAGGCTGCATGTTGGCAGGCTAAGTTTCACTCCAGGCTATGAACTGAATTTATGCCCAATAGAGTCCCTGGTTTTCCTGGGACTAGGACTCCCCTGGGTGAATGGCATGAGTGTAAAAAGGGAACATCCAGTAATGCATGAGAGCATTTCCTTCTCATTTCTTCCCGATCCCAGTGCAAGTTCATGAGTTGACTCTCACAGCTAACTTACTTCTTACTTAGAATGGGCTTTTGGACTGAATGGGGCCTGTGGTAGGTTCTTGTCAGCTAGTACTTTACAAAACTATCTAAAATAGGGACAGTTTTAACTAGAACAAAGGTGTTTGGTTTCAACCAGTATTTAGTTCCAGGTCCCAGAAACACCACGCCGTCACTCTTTCTTTGCAGGGGGTCCAAATCAGACTTTTGCAGAATTAGTTGCTTTTATAGGTGTCTCTAACTCATGTTGCATTCGAAAAATAAATGTGCTCTAAAAGGAATTAAAGCATGTTGGTTCATGAATAATACACGATTTTACAACTATCCACCGAACATAATGAGACAAGCTACTAAATTGACAGTGAACGCTCTATTATGTGATTGCCAACTGTTTTATAAGATATTGAACATATTCATTTCTTCTGCCATCTCGTGTATTATCAAGCTATTGCTTTTTAATAAATTAATTTCCCAGGCATCTCTGGGATCTTTGTTTGAAATCTGGCTGAGGGTAAAAATAAAATTAATAGTGTGTTTGTGCTGAACCACAAAGGTTGGGCGCTCTTCAAACAAACCTCAGAATTGGCGGGCCCTGCAGAAAACACAGTGGGTGGCATGGGAGGGTAGGGGGGATGTTGCCACTTTAGCCCAAGAAAGTTCCAGAAGACCAAGTTTTGGCTTGAAAGTGAAGAGGTTGCTTCTTCATGGAGGTTTTTGGAGACTAGTTCCCTAACGCAAAAATAGTAAGTGGCTCTAATCTGTTCTTTACACTTAACCTGTGACCCTGCCTCTGTAATAATTCCCAAATGTCATTGTTTCCTTTGGTGGAAAGTTTTGATGGCCATCCATCTCTTCCCAGGCAGACTGAATTTGGTCCTCTCTTTTCTGAGCCCCTGCCAATGGCTGACACCCAGGGAGCAATCAGTACTTTGGGCCTTTGTCCTTGGCTCTGCCAAAGGCATAGCTCCAGGAGCCATGCCTTCGGGTCTCCGAAAATGGAGCTGAAGGCCATTCTAGCAAATCAAGGTCAGGCTGCCCCTGCAGTTGTGCCAGGAACTGTGGATAATCAATTCATGGATCTACTTCTGGACCCACGCCTGAGCTCCAGAGCCAGCACGATGCCTTTTCATCTTGACGTTTGTATGGAACGGGACTGGTGTGGAAGATGCTTACAGTGGTTTGGGTGAATAAATGGCCCATCCTATAAAGTGACTTTCTCATTATTTATGTACAGATTCTCCTTCATCCAGATTATCCATATATACATATATATGCATACATACATATATATGTATACACACACACACACACACACACACATATATATATATGTATGTATGTATATATATCCCAATCTTGCTTGGGTTCTTGGGTTGTTGTTGTTGTTCACTAAAAATGGTCTATCTTGGGGCTGAAGTAGGACACTTCCTCATGTCCAACCCAAGTTAGATCCCCCCAGTACCACATATGGGTTCCTTGAGCACAAAGCCAGGAACTAGCCCTGAGCCCTGTTGAATATGACCCAAGCTCTATATCCCCCTGTCTTGATGGAAACACTCCCCAAATAGTATTTGGGGAGTGTTGGGACTTACATCTGGGATTTGTACATTTCCGAAGTTCGTCAGGCATTTGGAGCTGACAGGAGAGAGTGACAGCGCCATGGAGAACCCACGATTGCAGCCCTCTATTGACTGGAGCATTCCATGTTGCTGCTATCTGCCCTTTTAACCGAACCTGCCTACGATTCTCATTTGATGGGAGCCAGGCTATGGGTGACAGGACCCATATGTCCTGGGAGACAGGACATGTGGAGATATTACTGGTGCCCGCTCGAGCAAATAGATGAGGAATGGAGGATAGTGGGAGCCAGACTATGGAAGCATAACCCCTGAACCTCTTTCCAGTGTTGTGTTAAGTCTCTTTCTTGGTGCCTCCTGAATTCATCTGCCCGTGACTTTGATGGGCTCATTGAATTGATACCAAGATTCTGACTCAGTTTCTTTATCCAAGAGGGAAATTGCTAGGTGCCTTTGAAAGAAATAGCTGAATTCTGAACATTATGCAAGTGTTACCAAAAGTAAGTTTGGTGGCATGGAAATGTTGTCGCATACATTTCATGAAGTTTGGAAGTGCTGAGAGGTGGCGTGAGGGAAGAAAGCATGCTTATGGTCCATAGCTTTTGTCTCTCTCTTTTTAAATATATTGTCACAAAACTATCCCAATGCCCTTATAAAACTGTCTTTATTGGTATTTTCTTTCTGCATTTGAACTCTTTATATCCATGTATAGAAGAGCTCTTGGATAAACAATTTGGCAAGCTGCTGCCTAGTTGCTAGACAACCAAGAACACATAGAGAAAAAGCATAATTCAATCAAATAGATCAACGGTTTCCCATGTGATCTTGGTATCAAGACCACTCTCTTCTGCCACCAGTGTGCATGACTTCATTCCTACTCTGCCAGCTTGCAGGCCCCAAACTCTATTCCTATAGGGGTTCCTTTGACTACATATCTGATATCGTCCCCAAAGTAAAATGCAATGAGAACTCACACCCATTTATACTTTAGAAACTAGGACTGAAACAAAAATGGCGGCACTTCCTCCCCAGTCTCCTCTGAGTCACCCTGGAGTTAGTTGGAGCCTACTAGCCAGGTGAGAGCCTGAGGGTGCTGGTGTGGGCTGCCTCTTCTCCAGACTGTGCATCCAGCTGGGAATAGAGTCTTAGTTGTTCCTACTTTTCTGCATGGAAGCTATTTCCCCCATTTATCCAGAGGCGAAATGAGTGTGACTCCACAGACAGAACAGACATCTCTGATTTTGATTTGTTTTAGGGGTGATTTTTAAAATAGTTATTTGGACCTGACTAACCTGGCAAATTGCAGCCAGTTTTAGACAAGTAATGATCATAAGTTTGGGGCCTAGAAATATTCCAGGATGTATCCCTCTTCCATTGTATTAGAAAATATATGACAGGAAAGAGAGCAGGGTTCATGAAAGGCGTGCACTTACCTTTGCCATCCGGATAGAGCATAGCCAAGGATGTCAAGGTCCCCGCTGGCTCAGTACGTGAATTTGCCCCGGATCGCTGGGCAGAAGGTTAGATTCAGGAAAGATGCCGGGTGACGGAAGCTGATGTTTGCGGTCAGCCTCGTCCCGTTCGCCGCGTCTGCTTGATTGATGTCTTGATTCTTCCGCCAGGTAGACTGAGCATTTTCAGGTCAGCTTTGCAGACCCCCAGAGAGTGAAGCATCCTTTCTAGCTGTTGGCCACTCAGCTGTAAAACCAGGATTTGACCCACACTTACACCTCATGGATTCCTGGACTTGTAGCCATCTGGGAAGTCAAAGGTCGGCCTTTGGCAGATGATAAAATGAAAATCAGCCCAGTGTGCTCAAGGCTGCCCAAAAGGCCAGAGTAGCCAGAGGCTCGGTCCTCCACTGGAGGTCTAGCTCAAGGCTTGGGAGGCGGGTGGTCTGCACCCCCAGTGACCGCTTTTCCTTCCGGGTCACATCTGCTGCTCATGCCCCCTAGGTGTGTGCCCACACAAGCCGCTCACCTTCATCAAGCCAGAGGATGGAGACAGGGCTAAGGAAAGGCCTTTTCCTCCCTGTCCTTTCCAGCTGCGCCCATTCCCCAGATAGGCACCACACCATGCTCGTTGCCATCCGAGGAAGCTCACTGCTTGGAGTGACCGGGAGACGCTTCCAAGCAAGGACTTTCCTAAGGTTCTCTCAACTTGTCTCTGATTAACTGCGGAGCTTCTCCCTGAGTGACTGATGTTTACCTCTTAAGAAAGGAGGATTCAGTGTGGTGTTTCTATGATAATTTTTCCCCATAAGCAACTACCCTGCAAATTGAAGAGTCCCTTTTAATTAGATGGTAGGACTGTGTGCTTAACACCGCATGCAAAAGGCCTATAAAAGTGAAGGTAAATTAACGCGGGCTGTTGCTAGCTCACAGTCATCGGAATCAGCTCGTTCAATGAGAAAGGGAAGTGAGGACAAAGCCACAACCCTTGACTTTGGGAGGTGGCGTCCAGGCCTGACAATGTCTGTCCTTGGTCTCTGGGCTGCAGGTCCTCTGGATAGCCAAGGAGCAAGCTCAGGATTCTGGAAACTGGCCAGTGGACAATGCAGGAGCCTGCTGGCCTTCCCCTTCTGCTCTGGGTGAAGACACACTGCAGGGTATGAGGCCCAACAGCCCAGCAACAGCGCTCAGAGATGGGCCCTGCGGCGGCGCAGGGAGGAGAGGGACAACAGTGCTCGGAGATGGGCCCCTGCGGCCAGCGGGAGAAGGGGGCGAACAGCACTCTGGAGATGGGCCCCTGTGGCGAGAGCGTGAGGAGGGGCGAACAGTGCTCAGAGATGGGCCCCTGCGGCCAGCGCGGGAGGAGGGGGCGAACAGCGCTCTGGAGATGGGCCCCTGCGGCCAGCGCAGTGAGGAGGGGGCCAGCGTGTCGTGGTCTGCTGTGCCGGGCTCCTTCCCCTCTCCCACCCATGCCACTCGCCTCCACTCTGCACACCTGCAGGGGGCGCTGTTCCCATTGGCACCTCTCGCTAATTCTGCCAATGGGCACATCCAGCAGGAAGGCCCAGCAAGTCCGCCATCACCAACTTGCAGCCTCCACCCTCACTGCTGTCTCTGCATGTCTGCAGAATACCGGCAATCCAGCGCTGCCCACTGCCAGGCCTAGGAGCCCGTAAAGGACCACTGAGGTGGGTTGGGGTCCCCCGTGAACACCTGCAACCACAGCCGTGCATGGGGACCAACTTGAGAGTGATCCTCGCATCTTCCGGTCCTGAACTCCAAAGGCAGAGCAAGATCTGGCAAGATGCTTCCCTGTCTGAGTATGATGGCCTGGACGCTGCCCTCGGGGGTCACCTGTTCTAGCCTATTTGAGTGGATAGTTGGTGGTTGGACATTGCTCTCAGGGTCGCTGTTCTGGCCTACTTAAGTGATTAGTCGGTGGCTTGAGCCTTGATTTTTATCCACGAGAACGTCCCCCCAAATAGAACATCAGACACTTTGCGGGGGGGGGGAATTTTATTAAATGTGTTTTGTTTGAAGGGGGAGGGACTGTGCTCAGGGCCTTGTCACCTGTGGTCTGCTGTGCCACAGCAGAGGGACCCTGGTAGTGCCGGGGGACCCTGTGTGGTTCACCCACATGCAAGGCAAGTGCTTTAACGCTTGGACTGTCTCTTCAGTGGGGGTGGGGAGGTGTTTTTAAGCACAAAAATAACGGGCGGCGAGAAGTCAGAGAAACTCTGTGCTCTGTATCCTTCCCTGGCGGCGAGAAGACAGAGAAACTCTGTGCTCTGTATCCTTCCGCTCTCAGCAGTCAACCGGACGCTGCCACCTGAAATCATTTTCTGGGGTTGCTGGATTCACCTTCTGCAGGGCGGCTCAGACTTACACTTCCCTTTTTAAATAATTGGCCTTTCAGAATCATGACCTGGGCCGGGGTCCAGCACACCAACCCTAGCGAGGGCCCCTCAGCCTGGAGGAAGACGCTGCGAGGGCAGCCTGCTTGCCGCAGTGGCTGAGGCTGGTGAAATGGGACAGAAGGCCGTGAGGTTAACGGCGCTGACTTGGACTTGGCGGCCGTTCTTCACCCTTGGCAGGACATGAGAGCCTTGCAGAGGTCAGCGTAGCTGAATACTCACCTGGCCACAGCCGCAGAGAGGTGGGCCCGGCACACACAGCAATGAAAGGTAGAATTCAGGCTCCAGCTATGAAAAATAATTGACCCCAACGTCCCACCTGCTTTGCTTTTATCTTTTTTAATGTGCTATTCTTGGTGTGGGCTATCCCTGAAGTGCCTCACCCTCGTGTGCATGGGTCAGCCCAGGAGAACTTTCTGGAAGGGCCTTTAGTGAAGCGGTCAGCTCCCAGCTGAACCCTGACGTTGAGCGAGACTGTTGGGGCCACACCACAGTCACCGGCCTGCTTTGTCCTTGTTTCCACGGTTTTTACGTCTGAGCATGTGCTGGGGCTTATGCCAGGAGGGAAGTATGGGACAGGGCCTGGGAAGACGGGAAAGGCAGCCGTGTGCTCAGCACGCACAAGACCCGTTCCTCTCTCTCCCCGGGACCAAGGGGGCCCTGGGGGCCTCCAGCTTCCTGGAGAACTGAGCAGCACCAAAGTATCACCAGGCCCAAGCTTTGACCCTTGCAGTCAGGTTGACCTCATGTCACCAGGGGTGACCTGCACGCCCCACCCCTGCACACCCCCCCACCCCTGCACGCCCCCACCCCCACACGCCCCCACCCCTGCACGCCCCCCCACCCCTGCATACCCCCCCCCCCCTGCACACCTCCATCCCTGCATGCCCCCACCCCTACATGCCCCACCCCTGCACGCCCCCACCCCTGCACGCCCCACCCCTGCATACCCCCACCCCTGCACGCCCCACCCCTGCACTCCCCCACCCCTGCACGCCCCACCCCTGCACGCCCCACCCCTGCACTCATGGCTAGAGACCCCTAACAAGAAAATGTGGGAAATAGAGATAAGGGGTAAAAAGTCACCCCGCTTCCTCTCCCTCTCCCATGAGAGAACATGGCTGACACCTTGTGTTTCTCCACACATGGCTTGTATGATAGAAGCGCAAATGAATGTTAACAAAATGGGATCGTGCCCTACACACGCTATTACCTGCACCGCCGTCCAGGAAGCGACAGACAACGTTTCAGTCCATTAGCTTCCTCCCTCGGCATTGCTGCCGCAAGTCACACAGCCTTGTCCCAACTGGCGGGCCAGGAGGAATGGGCTTGTGGTTTCTTGTTATTATTAGTTATTATTGCATTAAGAAAAACATGCCTTCATGGTTCTGGAGAAGACGATTGTTTCTGCTAGCAGACAAGGATCTTAAATAAACAGTGGCCTGTGTTCAAGGTTTGGGGTTAAACTTAGTTAAATTGCTTATTTGTTCTTTTAATAACAGGACTTCTCAAATCCATTAATATGTTAATCTCTTTTGGATTCCAAACCTCTGCCACCTCTACACACACACACATACACAGCACACAGACACACACATGGACACACACACACACAGACACACACTCTCCTACCCTCTGTCTAGCTAGGAAAACTGCCCTACTGTAGGGCTAACATTTGAAACCTCAAATTCTGGAATAAAGTTGTTTGTATTGTAATAACACTTATTATTTTATCTACTTAAATATTTTATTCTAAGTAGTATTTACTACTAATTATATTAAGAGTGTGTGTATCACTGTATCACTGTCTTCCCATTGTTCATCGATTTGCTGTGGGCATCAGTAACATCTCCATACGTCCTGTCACAAGCAAGTGTAACCAGGGCATCTGCTTGCTCCAGGGACAGGAAGAGTCTCAAACCATTCTTCAGATCATGGAATCGAGGTCCATAATTGTTACTAGTTTTTGGCATAACAAATAAAACAGGGGTAGCTTGCCAGGTTCTGCCATGTAGGTGGTATTCTCTCAGTAGAAGGCTCTCATCTCGAGCATTTACTGATGAAACTTAAAAGGGAAGATCAGGTTTTCTCTTGGATGGAGCTCTGAGGAACTATGGAGTCTGGATGTTGAGAATGACTGACTGCATGATGTGTGGGTTGCTCTGGCTTCTTGCTAGGCTTACTGGTATCAGTTAGAACCTGTCTAGAACTGTACACAATGTATAAATGTGAAAGATCCTGGGAAGGACCTGATCCTAAAATCAGCATTATCTAAGAATATTGCTTTGCGGTCGCGCCAACGGAGCTGTGGGTCTGGTGTGGGTGGGTCTCTCTTCCTGGGTGGCTGGCATGGGGGTGGAGGAAAGGGCACAGTCCAAATCTCCACTCCGAGGCTGGCCGAGCCCCTTACTGGGAGGTCAGCTCCATGGGTTGCTTCCATGTGGGGCCGGACGAGCAGAGCAGCTATGGGTCTTAAGTGGATGGGTGTGTGTGTGTGTTGGGTTAGGGTAGAGAGAGAGAGAGAAAGAGAGAGAGAGAGCTCTATAGACGTATTTGTAGACGTATTTGTCTTTTTTTTCCCCACATCCTTTGTATCTATGTTCTGAGATGCTGGAATATTTAGAGAGATTTGTGCAAGCTTCTAGAGGGTTCTGAAGGGGACCGGAGCGATAGCCCAGTGGGTAGGGCGTTTCCCTTGCACACAGCCAGCCCATGCCAGCCCAGGTTTGATCCCCGGCATCCCATAACCCCTGAGCATCACTGGGTATGACCCAAAACGTAAAAAGAAAAAAAAAATAAAGGGTTCTGAAATCCTGTTAAGGAAATCACTGTATCACTGTATCACTGTCTTCCCGTTAATCTTCGATTTGCTCGAGTGGGCACCAGTAATATCTCCATATGACCTGTCTCAGGCAAGTAGAGCCCAAGGGCACCTGCTTGCTCCAGGAACATAAAGAGCCTCAAACCATTTCATCAGGTCATGGGAATGAGGTCTATAATTGTTACTGGTATTTGGCATATCAAATACGACACAGGTAGCTTGCCAGGCTCTGCCGTGCAGGTAGCATACTCTTGTAGTCATCTCTAAAGTTAAAGAAA
This sequence comes from Cryptotis parvus, assembly GCA_021461705.1. NCBI lineage: Eukaryota > Metazoa > Chordata > Mammalia > Eulipotyphla > Soricidae > Cryptotis > Cryptotis parvus. The sequence continues at coordinate 880,266 of JAJIBD010021133.1, forward strand.
TGGGACAATTAAATTTCTTTCCTTTTTTTGCTAAAGCAAATGAAACCTAAAACGTGCCACTCCTCAAATTAGAAAGCTGGAGACTTGGGGGCACTTTCTTTAACTAGCCAAGGTTGGGACAACACGTTCAAAGAGGCCAAACAAAACAGTGTTGAATGGCAACACCCACCAACCCAGAGAAGTCTCCGGTCGGCTGGGGGCAGGGGCTGTGGGCAGCTGATGCCACATGGAGTAAGATCACAGGTCCAAGAACAGGGACACCCCCAGGAGGGTGCTTGGGGGCTCCCAGGAGGAAAAGGCTGCCTGCAGCAACCTGCCACCAGGCTCCAACTGCCACATCTGGGAAGCACCTTGGGGTCCCCAAGAAGGAACATGCGGGAGAGGCACCTCTGCCAGGTAGGCCCTTGGCCCTTAGGTGCCACAGTCAGACTTGAAGCAGCCAATAGGCAGGCACTGGAGGGGAATGTGGCAGGAAGGCAGAGTCTGAAGCTGGGACGGCTGCAATGGGCCTGTGGCCTCATCTTTGGCGTCAGCCATCACTGTAGGGGAGCCCGTCCATGGGTGTGACTGGGTTCTCTGGGAACTCATGGGATGTGCGTGTGCATATGTGTGTGTGTGTGCATGTGCGTGTGTGTGATCACTGGGAACTCATGGGATGTGCGCATGCGTGTGTGTGCGTGTGTGTGTGTGATCTCTGGGAACTCATGGGATGTGCATGTGTGTGTGTGTATCTCTGAAAACTCATGGGATGTGCGTGTGCATGTGTGTGCGTGTGTGATCTCTGGGAACTCATGGGATGTGCATGTGCGTGTGTGTGATCTCTGAAAACTCATGGGATGTGCGTGTGTGTGTGTGTGTGTGATCTCTGGGAACTCATGGGATGTGTGTGTGTGTGATCTCTGAAAACTCATGGATGTGCGTGTGTGTGTGTGTGTGTGTGATCTCTGGGAACTCATGGGATGTGTGTGTGTGTGTGATCTCTGAAAACTCATGGGATGTGCGTGTGTGTGTGTGATCTCTGAAAACTCATGGGATGTGCGTGTGTGTGTGTGATCTCTGAAAACTCATGGGATGTGCGTGTGTGTGTGTGTGATCTCTGGGAACTCATGGGATGTGCGTGTGTGATCTCTGGGAACTCATGGAATGTGCGTGTGTGTGCTGCGGCGTGTGTGTGTTTCTTTTCATAGTCTAACGTGGACTCAGCCCAGCGAGTTTGCATCACTGACGCTAGGAAAGTTCGCTGTTTGGGATGTTTGTCAAAGAAGTGCCGACCTTTTACTGGTAGTTATTTGTTTTGTGTTTGGGGACCACACCTGGCAGTGCTCAGGCTTTACCCTGCACCCCGGGTTCACTCCTGGTGGGGCTACGTGCAAAGGCCAGCGCCCGGCCTCTCAGCCCCAGAGTGTTGGCTTCTACTGAAGGTGCTGGGTAGGTCAACACTGACACTGGGATAGTGCTGACCTCAGTGGACCTCAGCAGGCTTCTGTGTGTGGAGTTACAGCCCCGCTGTCCCCACTGACCAGTTATGGTCCCTGCCAGGGTGCTCTGCACTACATTTCCTCTCCATCCCCTACAGACAGCATTCCCCTAGGCTGCTGAGAGAGTGGACGTGGGCACCTTTGGGGATAAAGGACACTGATGGGGACTGGACCAGGCTGGGTGGGGCCAGTGTCTTGGAGTCACAGGGGAGGATTCTGGATGCTAACCCCATTAGAGGTGGGGCCGTCCTTTCTCCCAGCAGAAAAGACAGTGGCAACAGCTGCTCTGGCTGGCTCAGAGGCAAGCAGAAAACCACTGGTAAAATGTACCTGGGCATCAGGACATGTCAGCATGTGAGCATGGGTCAGGAGTCGGTGCCTCATCGTTGGCTAAATGCTTTGTGTTGAAATCTAACAGTGCTGACCGCTGAACAGTAGGACATGGTGGGAGAAACATGGGCTTGCAGGCAGGGGTCCGGATTCTAGTGTTGACTGTGTCCCACCCCCTACGGCATTCAATGGGCAGGTGCCCCCGCCCCCGAATCAGCACAGCCTGCTGTTTTAATTGAGGGAGTAAAGAGTAGGGTGTGACCATTATGGGAAGATTCATCTTTATTTACAGTGCTGGAATTACTTAAAAATCACACGTTGCTGAACTGTCTTGGTACAAGGAATACCGGTGACTGTGTGTGCACACAGGGCGGCAGCTATGGGTACTGTCTTGGTACACGGAATACCGGTGACTATGTGTGCACACAGGGCGGCAGCTATGGGTACTGTCTTGGTACATGGAATACCGGTGAATGTGTGTGCACACAGGGCGGCAGCTATGGGTACTGTCTTGGTACACGGAATACCGGTGACTATGTGTGCACACAGGGCAGCAGCTATGGGTACTGTCTTGGTACACGGAATGCCAGTGACTGTGTGTGCACACAGGGCAGCAGCTATGGGTACTGTCTTGGTACACGGAATACCGGTGACTGTGTGTGCACACAGGGCAGCAGCTATGGGTACTGTCTTGGTACATGGAATACTGGTGACTGTGTGTGCACACAGGGCGGCAGCTATGGGTACTGTCTTGGTACATGGAATACCGGTGACTGTGTGTGCACACAGGGCGGCAGCTATGGGTACTGTCTTGGTACATGGAATACCGGTGACTGTGTGTGCACACAGTCGGCAGCTATGGGTACTGTCTTGGTACACGGAATACCGGTGACTGTGTGTGCACACAGGGTGGCAGCTATGGGTACTGTCTTGGTACACGGAATGCCAGTGACTGTGTGTGCACACAGGGCAGCAGCTATGGGTACTGTCTTGGTACATGGAATACCGGTGACTGTGTGTGCACACAGGCGGCAGCTATGGGTACTGTCTTGGTACACGGAATACCGGTGACTGTGTGTGCACACAGGGCGGCAGCTATGGGTACTGTCTTGGTACACGGAATACCGGTGACTGTGTGTGCACACAGGGCGGCAGCTATGGGTACTGTCTTGGTACATGGAATACCGGTGACTGTGTGTGCACACAGGCGGCAGCTATGGGTACTGTCTTGGTACACGGAATACCGGTGACTGTGTGTGCACACAGGGCGGCAGCTATGGGTACTGTCTTGGTACATGGAATACCGGTGACTGTGTGTGCACACAGGGCGGCAGCTATGGGTACTGTCTTAGTACATGGAATACCGGTGACTGTGTGTGCACACAGGGCGGCAGCTATGGGTACTGTCTTGGTACATGGAATACCGGTGACTATGTGTGCACACAGGGCAGCAGCTATGGGTACTGTCTTGGTACACGGAATACCGGTGACTGTGTGTGCACACAGGGCAGCAGCTATGGGTACTGTCTTGGTACATGGAATACCGGTGAGTGTGTGTGCACACAGGGCAGCAGCTATGGGTACTGTCTTGGTACACGGAATACCGGTGAGTGTGTGTGCACACAGGGCAGCAGCTATGGGTACTGTCTTGGTACACGGAATACCGGTGACTGTGTGTGCACACAGGGCAGCAGCTATGGGTACTGTCTTGGTACACGGAATGCCAGTGACTGTGTGCACACAGGGCGGCAGCTATGGGTACTGTCTTGGTACACGGAATACGGTGACTGTGTGCACACAGGGCGGCAGCTATGGGTACTGTCTTGGTACATGGAATACTGGTGACTGTGTGTGCACACAGGGCGGCAGCTATGGGTACTGTCTTGGTACATGGAATACGGTGAGTGTGTGTGCACACAGGGCAGCAGCTATGGGTACTGTCTTGGTACATGGAATACCGGTGACTGTGTGTGCACACAGGGCAGCAGCTATGGGTACTGTCTTGGTACACGGAATACCGGTGACTGTGTGTGCACACAGGCGGCAGCTATGGGTACTGTCTTGGTACATGGAATACTGGTGACTGTGTGTGCACACAGGGCGGCAGCTATGGGTACTGTCTTGGTACATGGAATACTGGTGACTGTGTGTGCACACAGGGCAGCAGCTATGGGTACTGTCTTGGTACACGGAATACCGGTGACTGTGTGTGCACACAGGGCAGCAGCTATGGGTACTGTCTTGGTACATGGAATACCGGTGACTGTGTGTGCACACAGGGCAGCAGCTATGGGTACTGTCTTGGTACACGGAATACCGGTGACTGTGTGTGCACACAGGCGGCAGCTATGGGTACTGTCTTGGTACATGGAATACTGGTGACTGTGTGTGCACACAGGGCGGCAGCTATGGGTACTGTCTTGGTACATGGAATACTGGTGACTGTGTGTGCACACAGGGCAGCAGCTATGGGTACTGTCTTGGTACACGGAATACCGGTGACTGTGTGTGCACACAGGCGGCAGCTATGGGTGCAGTAAGGGTCAGTCCTAGGTCTCTGTGAGGCCAACACTTCATCTGCCCCGCAGGAAAGAAGGTGGGTAGGATTTGGCCCAAGCAGCAGCTGGTGTGTAGAACCTACAATGACAATAGTGATGATGCTGGCAGCGCCTCTGTTATGGAATTAGCGTCCGCATCATGTTTATGTTCCATCTGTCTCTGTCTCATGCATGCAGATATCAGGATAGACAGCGAGCAACTCCCTTGAGCTTTGAATAAGCTTAAGGAAGACAGAGAGTGAAAGAGCGAGGCCTGAGGCTCCTCTTTCTCCCTGCCCTGGAATCCAGGTCCACCCCCCAGACCGAGCCAAGGAAACACAGGTCAGGTGTCCAGCAGGAGAGATGGTTCGCAGTGATGGCCAGGGTTGAGTGGACCTAGAGAAGCCTGGTGATGGTTTAGGGACTCGATTTACCTTCACGTCACCCAGAGAACAGGTGGTCACGCTGGCTAGGACTTCAGGCAGATATCAGGGTAGACCATCTTGCAGGTAGTATTTTGATGACTTCCTTATCCTTCCCCAAATGCATCCTCCTTAGCTGGAGTCAGACCGTAAAGCTGTTTCTCACTCAGCCTGGCGAAGGGTTCACTTTCTCCTCAGCAGTGGGCACTCTGGGGCAGGGAAGCCTGCTGTAGGCAGCTGCAGACCGGGAGTGAGGGGGCTCTGCCTCACAGGAGCTGTGTGGACACTGGCCAGCCAGGAAGCCTCTGTGCCTCACTTTCCTCAGCCACAGAGAGGGAAGGTTTGAGGCCACCTGTGAGGACTGTGGACACATTAGGGATGTCACGGTGATAGCACAGTCTGCGTAGTGCGATGGCTCTGAGGCGACAAAGCTCGGGGATTTTTCCACAGGGGAAAGACACAGCAAGTGCCCGTGAGTTTTAACTGGGGACGGAATGAGTCAGTGTCTCACCTTGGGTGTGGCACAGGAATGTGGCCTTTCAGAAAGGAGACCCAAGTGAGGAGCAGCCATTGTGAAGCCCTTTCGGCGGTGTGCTGGGCTATTTCCAACACGGAGGAGCGTTCCGGGCTGGAACAGCTGTGTTGTACTGAGGGGAGCAGAAAATGCTAGAATGCGAGAGCAGAGGCTGACAGAGCTGAGGAGAAGGGACAAGAACATGGGATCAGAACGGGGGAGGCCAGAACGTGAGCTCAGAGCACGGAGGGGAAAGGGTGACAACGTGAGGGGCGAGAAAGGGGATCCGGGAAGAATCAGAGCAGCGAGGAGAGGGGCTTCGACTGTGAGGCCAGAGAGCAGCCCAGGGCCGCAGGGGAGGAGGGGGCTGCCTCGCCTGGGGTAAAACTAAACCTCGACCTGGATTCTGTGAAAGGAAGAACCTTATCTGTCATTATTTGCTGTGTAACAAATAACCCTGCAACTGGGTGGCTTCAGAGCAGAAACGCCCCTTTCCACAAGTCTGTGGGCTTGACCGGGCCGATTTTCTCTGGGTGGCTCAGGCGGGGCCAAAGGGCTGGGCTGGCCTCATGGCCCTATCTGAGGGGCAGCGGGAGGCAGTTTGGAGCAACCTTGTGTCTCCTGGTCACCCAGCACTTTCCTAGACTTGTGTATGGACGGTGGCTGTGGCGGTCCAGTGGCCCTTGGGAGGGGTGAGCCCCACGGCATGAGGCTCACCTCCTGTGGCCAATGCGAGAGAGTGGAAGGGAGAGGCCACTCCGGGGCAGACACCAGAGAATTCCTAGCGGCCACTTAGGCAACGTGTATCAGCAGCGCCCCAAAGGGGGCTGGAACTGTGCCAAAACGCCTGACGTCCATCAGTCAGGTGTGTGCCAGGAAGAACAGCAGCGGAGGGAGGACGCCAGGCCGCCCCGCCCAGGAGCTGTGTGGTCGGCAGGACGGCCCCAGAGCCGGCACGGTCTGTTTGGTCTGGATGTGCCCCTCAGGAGGGGGGCAGTTAGCCCGGCCCCCACTGCCCGGGGTTTCAGCTAACGCTTTTCCTCCTCTGGCCCAAGTGGACTCCTTAAACCCTCTGGAAGGAGCCTGAAAGCAAGGAATGGGCAGGTCGAGGGTCCAAACTCTCCTCGGTGCGTGAAGACCTTCTCTAGTCACCGCGCTCGGTAATTAGAGGGGGAAGGCTCTGTTGGGAACAGGAGGCACCTCCTCTAGCTATCGCGAGGACTCCGGTTGCCGGCCGGCCTTAGTCATTGTTCTCTCTCTCTCCCCACAGAAAATACCACGCCGGCATGCTAATCGCCTGAGACAACTTGGCCCACAGACAGCCACAAAGCACAAAACAAAAAACTCAGAGAAGAACCGAGAACGGTGTTTTCCTGGCGTCGACAAGAAGCGCTTTATCCCCACAGCCCAGTCCCAGCTCTCTTTTCTAAAACACAAAACCCGCACAACCCCTTCCCTGCAAGCGAACTGAAGGAAGCAACATGGTGGGTGACAGCTACTCAAGCATGTTCTTTATTTAGGCCTAGGGGGCAGAACAGGAGGACGCTGACGTCCAGAGTGCAACAGGACAGCCCGAGCTTGGGGGGCTCCTTAAGCGCCTCCCGGCACAGCTGGTGTTTTCCTCGGGACCTCATGCGTCCTCCTGTGTGAGGGGATCCTCCGCAGAGCTCTGTGTCTTCTCCAGGCAATCTGCTTCCGCTTTGGCAAGTTGAGCCCCTGGACCCGGAGCTTAGTCCCCTGTTCCCTGCCCCGTCTCTGCCCTCTCGCTGGGCTGGAACAGGGCCTGGAGCTCAGCCTGGGCGCAACCGAGAGCTCTGAGCTCCGTGCAGCTAAGCCGGAGCCAGTCCTGCATTTTCTTCCCTAAATGAGAGCGAGCCGGCCATGGCTGCAGCGTGCCCGCAGCAGGACGTGGGGCAGGGACAGCGGCTCTCTGCGGCCGCCAGGGGAGAACTGTTGTGCTTCTACCCTACGACAGAGGAACCCCTAACCAAGCCTGTGCGTGTTCTCCAGCGCCCACCACCAGGAAAACCAACCCCACCCCTCTGCACCCCAAGATTTGCTTCTGGACTCCCCGTTGGCTACTGCCTCCGCCGCCATCATACTTCCTTTCTCCGGCAGCCATGGACCTCCCCTGGCGGGAAAGGGCAGGTGTGCGTGGGGGGAGCCCCAGCTGGTGGCCCTCAGCTGGCCTGGCCGCTCAGCCCCTCCTGGACGAGCCTCTCGCTGAGTGCCCACAGGGCCGGGCCGTTTGCTCACTCTGCGCCTGGCTGGAGGCGTGCAGCGGCAGCAGTTGTTGAAGTACATCCCTCCCAGGCCCTCCAGCTCCGGGCCGCAGCGCAGTACACGGTGGTGGCAGCTCCTTGTTGCTGAAATGACAAAACAGAAGAAGGGGGTTAGAGGCGTTCTTGGTGCTGAGCGGGTCTGGGGCTGAGAGGGGGCAGAGCCGGCCACCCCAGGGTGGCCAGGGCGGGCACAAAGGTTCCCAGACTCTGTGTGCAAAAGCTCGTGGGCCTTTTCACGCCGCGAGGAAGGAAATGACTACTCCAGTCCACAGACCACGCTGGACGGTGCCTCCCAGCCATGGAGAGAGAGGGGAAGGCGAAGGACAAGGGAGGGAAGCTTCTGGACTCCCGGCTTCTCCCATCTCGACTTCCCAATGCACAGTGTAACTGAAACCTATCATGTTTCTAGAACCTTCCCTCTGGGTTGAACCAGCTGCTTGGAAAAGTATTAATTGTGTGCTGGGCAGGGGTGAGGTGTGCAGGGAGACAGGGGGGGCGGCTTCACTGTGTACGCCCCAATCCTGACTCAGGGGCTGGAGCCCCTCACGTGCCCCCGACTTTCTGCAGGGGTCATGGCCACGTTAGCGCCCAGCCCGGTCCCGGGCCCACGCCCCTCAGCTGGGCATTTTCTTGGCTTCGTCAGCTCTTTTCAAAGTGATGAGTAGGGCTCAAAGCTTGGACATTCACTCAAGTGCCCACATCCCCACTTCCTGACTCACGCTTCCTCAGGCACTGAGCTGAGCCCTCTGGCCCGTTGAGCAAAAGAACTTAGAGCGACTTCTCCATCTCGTGGGCAGAAAGGAAGCAGGGCAGCCCCCAAACTTGGTGGGGGAGAGTTTCTCATCCCAATGCCAGCCACCCCACTGGCCATGACTGCACCACGAGCAGGCAGCTGCGTCTGCAGAGCTGGCTTGGGTTTGCATTTGCAGGCGTGCAAACCAGGCGTGGCTCAGATAACCCAGCAACCCAGAGAGAGGTGAGAGAATCCAGTCAGCGCACCCCAAAATCCGGGCTCCTACCCCCTGCCATGACCCCTGGGACTCTAATCTCAGAGTATGTGGATAAGACAGGACAGGACCGAAGGGGTTGTTCCTGCTCCCCTGAGCTCACGCGAGTTCCAGGGAAAAGCAAAGTAAGACGCTCAGGACGGTAAGGAAGGGCCTTCTTGCAATCCAGTGGCAGCCCTCGTGGTGGGCGCAATCCACCCACTGCCCACTTCTCAAAGCCGCTGCCCGGGATGCTTCGGGGATGGTATTTTGCAAACATACGTCACTGCGGCACACGTAGGAGGCAGTGAGCAGTGGGGTGGGGCGGGCCCCCTGCGCCTGATGGGCTCACAGCCCTCTGTGGCACCTGAGAGCCATCCTCACCTTCCACCCACACTGGGCCACGGTGCTCAAGAGCAGACAGTGAGGCAAAGCCCGACCTGCCCCCAGAGCGGCTTTGCATCCTTTACCTCGAGGCTGGGGACGAGGCCATCTTGTTCTCCTTGCACATGGCTCTGGTTTTTAGGAAACAGGCCAGGAGGGGCCTGAAAGCAAGAACCGCCGGCATCACCCAGAGCTGAACCCAGCAACACCCAGAGCTGAACCGCAGCCACTGGCCAGCTCCCTTGCGGACCCGCCCTGTCCTGTGGCCCGCCGCCACACCACCCCTCTTCCTGGATGGCCCAGGACCACCCTATCTTGGAGTTCTCAAGCACACCTCCCCTTTAGGGAGCCCTCTGGGCAGCGAGGTGGCCCTCTGGGGGCACCTGTGTGGGCACAGAAGTGACGGTACCTCGGGCCTCAGCAGCTCCCTCTGCCCAGCAGTGGCACCAGACTGGATCCCATCAGAAAAATCTTATTAGCCAACAAGTAGAATTTCCATTCTACAAAGAAGTGATCATCAATGTCAAAAAGAGGGTTTCGGCAGGGTGATACCATTTCACCAAAACTCTTCAGCGCCACCCTCGAGAATATCATACGACAATTAGAATGGGAAGGAATGGGAGTGAAGATAGATGGTCAGCAACTACACCACCTCCGCTTCGCTGATGACATGGTTCTAATAACACCAAACATTAGCCAAGCGGCACAAATACTGGCTGACTTTGACCAAGAATGTGGGGAAGATAGGTCTACAGCTGAATCTCAACAAAACTGTATTAATGAGAAATGAACTAGTTCCAGAGGCCCCATTCACTCTCAATGGAACAAACATCTCTGAATGCAGCAGTTATGTGTACCTAGGTCGAGAAGCCAACGTGATGAACGACCTAAAACCTGAACTCTACAGGAGGAAGAGAGCGGCATGGAATGCCTTCAAAGGCATCGAAGAAATAGCTAAAAGGACAAAGAACCTCCAGCTCCGGGCACATCTCTTTGACTCCATCATTCTCCCTGCATTAACATACACCTCAGAGACCTGCGCCCTATGAAAGCAGGATGAGAATGCTATTCAGGTATCCCAAAAAAGGAATTGAAAGCGCTATGCTTGGAATATCACGCTTCACTCAAGTGAGAGAAGGAATCCGGAGTTCTGACCTCCGTCGCTGTTCCAGAGTCAGGGACACTGGCTCATTTGCCAAAAGCATCGAAAATCAGATGGGCTGGACATGTAATGTGATTTGGAGACAACCGCTGGACTAGAGCTGTTATCGACTGGATCCCACAGCATGTCAAAAGATCGCCTGGCCGCCCACCTACAAGATGGTCAGACTTCTTCGTCAAGACCCTGAAGGAACAGTTTGAGGCTCTTCGTATTCCTGAAACAACCAGATGCCAGTGAACTGGCACGTGATAGGTCCAATGGAAATGTTAATGGCGCCCACTCCAGCAAATCGATGAATAACGGGATGTCAAGTGATCAAGCCAACAAGTGGCCAGGATGATACACAAGGAAAACTTACGAAATTCAAAGACACCTTCAGAAGCACCTTCCAAGGACATGCTTGAGCTTCAAGGGGAGAAGCAACAATCCCTAGTTCAGAAAAACATGGAGGAGTCTTAGCAACTCTTTTCACATAGCAAAAGAGCCACGTCAGCCACTGTGAGGAGACTTCTGAGCCTGTGTCTGACTGCGAGGGGACGAGGCGTCACTGCTGGTGACTGTGGATGGGGGCAGGGACGGCCTAAACTCTGGGTGCCCCGGGGTGACTCTGTAAGAAGTTTACCAGGAGCTTGCAGGTGGTATATGCTTGCTAGTGAAGGAAGTGGGGGGGCCAGTGGCTCCGGCCTGCTGCTGGGTTGGGGTGAGCAGGGCTCAGGCCCCGCAGGACCGAGGATTTCTGGGAAGCCCAGGAGAATCTTCCCTCATGCCTGACTGCCATTTCTGATCTGGTCACACATTGAGAAGCAGCAGCAGCAGCCTCCAGGGCAATGCACAATGACCCGGGGTGCTTGTTCGGGCGAGGTTAAGCGTGTCTTGGTCGTGGGGGTTCATCATTCGCTCTCACAAGCCGTTTGTCAGATTGGCTGTACAATCTCCGCAACGGAAAGGGGGCTTTGGAGAGCGGCAGCAATCTCTGTCCTGTTGAGGTCCCACTGTCTAAACGATCCTCCCTTCCAAAATCCTTTGGTTGGAAGGAAAGTGGTGACGGCGCCACTTTTCATCAGAGCTTATTTGATAACTGCTTGCCATCCATTTGCAGCTGTCAGCACAGAATGCAAATGAATATTGACTCTTTGAAAGGAAAAGGCGCTGGGGTTTCTGAGAAACAATATCTGGTGGAGGAAAAGAACACAGACACCCATGCCCTCACCTCGGCAGTGCCCGGGGCAGCCTCTCCTAGAACTTCCGTTTGATCAGGACGCGTTGCACATGTTAACCTTTATGTGCAGGCTGACTGTTATAAGGCATGCATGTCGAAAAGCGAGACTAGATTCCTATCGTAAAGTAGATTTAACCGCAACAGGGAGAAACTCTGGACAGATGCAGGAGCAGATTCAACTGGCCTGGAGGGGACCAACAGTCGTGAGTGCATTGGGCTGGAATTGAGGGCAAGAAGCAGAGAAGCGGTCGGGGGAAGTGGGGCTGCTCTGAGCCCTCTGGGGGTGCACAGGACTCTGAAGTGGCAGACGGGGCAGGGAGATAGGAAAGGACCCTCCCTGCCCTTCAGCAGTCCCTGTTCTCCTGGGATCACTCAGGCAAAGCCAAACCCTCCCCTCACTGCAAAAGCAGCCTTGGGGCCCACAGCTGGCACCTGGCAGAAGTATCTCTCCTAGGTTTTGGCAGGGACGGGAGGTGAGGGGCACAGGTACCCCCTGCTGCAAGCACACCCTCCCGTCCTGCCCTGGCTAGCCCACCTCACACCCGAGTGAAGAGGACAGATGGCAGGGCAGGGTCCGCGTTCCCCTCTGAGACGGCCGGCTGGATACCGCCCTTCCTCACCAACACGGGTCATCTGCGTCTCCAAAGTGAAAGAAGCGGAAACTGCTCCCGAGGAGCCGAGAACCAGCCTGGGAGCCACCAGGGGTGCCCTGGCCACCCCGTGAGCCTGCGCACAGCCGACCACGGCCCTTCTCCCTCCACCAAGCTGCAGACAGCACCCAAGGAGCTGCCCTGAGGGTCATGGAGTAAGTCCCCATCCATCATCACCCCTGACCACTTAGGTGAGAAGTGGAGAAAGTGGAACACATAAAGCAAGGGATTCTGTCCCCAGAAGGCCCTGCTTGGCTAGGGAGCTGTTGTGTGTGTGTGGGGGGGGGGCATCCACTGACAAACAGTGCATTTATTGCGCATGTGCAATGGATGGTATAGAACCTTATAAGCGTGAGTGTCTAAGGACCTTCCAGCAACCGTGGGGACACGGGCAACTCTTCCCCATGGATGAGGGCCCCTGTTCCTATCAACGACCCAGAGCCCACAGCGAGCCCCACAGACTGACTCAGCCACCTCTCGTAGCCTTCCCGCACCCAGGCTGCGCCTCCCTTCCCAGGGGCCGCTCTGCCTTCTGCTCTGCCAGCCCCCACTGGGTTACAGTGGGCTGCCCTGGCGTGGCCTTCAGTGAAAGATGTGAACCGAATTTGTTCCCTGAGTTAAAGGGAGATTTTCCCACCGTTGATTTAGTCCGTGAGCTAAACTGAGGCGTTAGCCAGCTGGATGAACACACAGGAGAATGGGCAGCATTTCAGAAGGTCCAGCAGTGGGTGAACCTCGATTTCAAACAGGTGCCCACTGCTCAGATGCCACCCCCAGGCGCCGACTCATGAACTAACTCGAGCAGAGGCTTCAGTTTGACGCTGGGAGGGAACCAGCCCCAAAGCAGGGAGCCGGGCACGGCCACTTCGCTAATGTGTGCTTGCTTCCGGCGAGCCTGGCCCCGGGGAGAGAATGTCAGCTCCGCAGTATTGGGTTGGCCCAGGGAGCACCGCCGGCCCCATCACTGCTCCCCAGCTCACACCCTGACATTAAACCTTCAGAGCTGGGCATCCTACAGAGACTCTGCCCGCGCCACGCTCAGACACAAATGCTGCAGGGGCGTCAGGAAATGCAGCTCTGCCCCTCGCCTTTTGGGAGTGCTGCCAACCCGGCCACTCCAGACACTTCTGACCAGAGTGCACCTTCACCTCTGGGAACCAGCAGATACTCTGCTTTTCATTGTGGGACTTTAAAAGGCTTAGCAGGTGGTCCCCAAGCCCCGCCAGCAGTGATCCCTGGGCACAGAGCCCGAGTAGGCCCTGAGTACAACTAGGTGGAGCCCCAACCACTCACCACCCCCAAAAAGTCAGAGTGGGCTGGTGTGTCCCCGGGCCCATTTCAGATGCTTCTCAGGTGACGGCTGTGGACAGGTGTTGAGGCAGAGAGCAGGGGCTTGTTTGGGCGTTTCTCCCTGCCTGGTGCTGTAGCTGGTTCAGCAGGATGGAGACATTTGCCATCTTCCTCCACTCCGTGTCCCGGCGCGCACTGCAGCAGAGGCAGCCTCAGCTCCTTTACCTTCCTCAGGGTGCTTAGGGATCCCATGGAGGCTCGGGAGCCCCCTCATGAGGAGTGACCGAGGCCCAGTGGCACCCAGGGGACCGCGCTAGCCATGCCCACGCTACCTTCCGGAGGAGTTCGCAAACACGCGCCAGGACCAGTGAGCCTCCGGATGGCTCCGACACCTGTCCCTCACCATGCACTGACCCTGGCCCCGGCATTTCCTGCCCGAGCTCCCTGGGGTACCTGCAGAACTCACAGGCGCATCCATGCAGACGCCGCGCCCACGAGCTGGACGGGGAAGGGCAATGGCCTAGCTGGAAACACTCAGCAGAAGCGACGCAGACATTGAGCAGAGGTGCAGGGACGGGGCGGGGGAGCTGGTCACGGCATTTCCCATGCAGACACGCTCAGTGCTTGTGCCCTATGACTGCCAGATGTCACGGAAGACAAAAGAACCTGGGATTGCGTTGATGTGAGACGCTGGATATTTTATTCTGCTCTGTTCTAGCTCTGTATGTTGTATATGACTGTATGCCCTGCATTTATCATTTCTATTGTGAAATAAACCTTTGAAATTATTGCCAGGCAGGAAGAAAGGTTCCCCCTCAACTAGAAAGGCTCTGGGGTACACATGAAGCAAAAGGGATCCCCTCTCCTTCTATATAGAATTCTGTCATGCTTGACTGCTAGGGAAACCCCCCAAGACTGGGCAACAGGATTTTGGGGCGACTGCCCTACAAGCTGTTTGCATAGTTTTTAAAGCTTGTCAGCTCAGATTTTAAACGATGAAGTTTATATATGTGTGCATATGTATATGGATATCCTACCACGTGAACGGGGAAGGCGGCGTAGCAGCAGGAAGAGGCCCGCTGAGCCTGCCAATGGGGCACATTGGGGTGACAGGTGAACTCTGACCCCTGAGCTGCCGATGACAGCTCAGCGGTGAGCCCCGGCCTGCAACCCATGTTCACATCTGGCTCTGCTGTCCGAGGCCAGCCGTCTGCATTCAGTGTGTATATTTTTATAGAGGGCTTGCTCAAACAGATCATTTCTCAGGCTCCAAGACACTGGCCTGGTTAATATTTCATTTAGAACATACTGTGGAGAGTGTCTCATTTATATCACTTCCATAATTAATGGTGATAGCTCAGGCGCTGCCTCCGAGCCGAGGGATCTCGTCACGGGGTGGACGGATAATGAGAAACAATAGATATTTCATTCACCAGCGGCCTGCAGTTACTGAGCAGGGAATGATCACACGTGCTATTGCTTTAATTGCCAGGGTCAATAATTCTGCCTCAGCGCCAGGAACACTTTAAGGCACTGGATGCAAACAGACTAGAGATAAGACAAACAAACAAAATCACCTTGATTATGCAAGGCCTCAGCATAGAAAGCTACAAAGGTACATCTTTTTCTTTTACATCACATTTTATCATGCAAATACTATCTAAATATGCCTGCACGGACGACTCATGGACTGTAATTTAGGAAATCCAGTTAGACCGCCTTTCTCTTCTCCTTCGTAGACTGTAAATAACGGCGCCCTCCCTATGTAAATATATGTAAATACAAAGGCGCTCTGCATGCAGAGATTCTTGGCAATTCAGGTACTTTTATAATCTGAAGGCATGGACAGAGCTGGTTAGTTAAAAAGAAGAAAACAATAAATTGCTCTCTCGAACTCTTTCAGGCTGCATAGACATTAAACATTTCTTTCTAGATGGCTGTGGCTTCTTTGTTTCCTTCCTTCCTTCTTTCCTCCTTCCTTCCTTCCTTCCTCCCTCCCTCCCTTCCTCCCTCCCTCCCTCCCTCCCTTCCTTCCTTCCGGGTCTAGGGTCATTGTCCACTCAGGAGGGGCCCCAGAGCCACTGGACCCAAGAACAAATCCCCAACCATCAAGCGTGAGTTGCCCCAGGATTCTCAGACCCAGCAGAGCAACTTTGGGTTTCTCTGGCAAGCCCAAGGGAAGCAAAAATACTTCCTGGGCTTTGTTCCACCCAAGGCTGGCACAAGGTGCCTGAACTCCCAAAGCCCCTAAGGGATTCTTCCAGTCCCATCCTAAAGTTTCAGAAATGGTGACAGGCAAGGCAGCCTTGTGGCCCAGAGCCACAAAACTGTGGCAGACTCTTCAACACACCAAGAACCAGTGAGCGCACTGCAACGGTCAGAACATTCATAGACTGGACCGTGGGGGTCAGGCCGTCTCTCACAGCAACTCAAACCTGCCACCATGGCTGGGAAAACAGCCACAGCCAGGGACTCATACATGAACCTGTCTGTGTTGCAATAAAACTTTATTCACAAAAAGCAGGCAGGGGGCCACATGCAACCACGAGTCTCCCTGGCTGACCTCTGCTCTCCGCCCTGCCAGCCCTGGCTGCTTCCTCCAACACAGGCCGTTCCCATTTCCCTTTCCTGTGTGTTTATGTGTCTGATGGACTGGGGAGATTATTTGATCAATTTAGAGCCCCCTCTTCTCTGCAGGTAGCTGCACTCTTTGTAGAAATCATGAGGTCACAGGGGGCGCACACAGACGAAATGCCGGGAGCTGATAAATCAGCCTGTCTGCCTCCGACAAATCTCATTGCCAGGTTTCAATTTAGTTCTCTTTTTGTTTTCTAAATGGGCATGTATGAAAGAGTAAGTTTAAAAAAAGAAAGAAAGAGGAAGAAATCGAGCGACAGTCTTTAAGGAGGGGAGGGAGGCCATTACCTGGGTTGCCATGGGAACCGAGCAACATGCCAACTTTTTAAGGGTCGGAAAAGAGCGTTTGAAGATGTTTTCTCCCCAAGTGTGATGCTCCGTGTAAATGCCTTAATTGACAGTTTCCTGCAGGACTTCGTTACTGAAGTTTCCAAACTTCATTTGACGGCGTAAGAACCTGACTGAGCCCTCCGAGCCCGCTGCAAGCTGTGTTAGGGCTCAGACAGCAGAGCCCGCACCACCGCCTTGCCAGAATCCGAGCCCTTAGTGCCTGCCAGGCCACGGCGGGGCCAGTGCCTCTCTCCTGGGTAGTTTTCCATTTCTCAGTCCCTCTCCCTGGGAAAGAAGGACCTCGCTCGCTAACCCCTTTTGAACCTGAATCAATATCCTGGCTTCTGTCCCGGAGGGTGCTTGGGAGAAGGGGTAGGCAGAGGAGCAAGAGCTGGGTGCTGGGGCCGGGTGGGGTGAGAGGGTGGAAAATCCCAGAAGCCCAAGCTGGAAGTACTCAAGTTGGAATCCCGATGTGGCCGTGTGGTCACTCAGGAACCCCGCCAAAGCTGCGTCTCCTCATTCCAGTCCCTGAGAAGGGACAGTGAGAGCCCCTCTGAGACGAGCTGGCATCCAGTCGCTCAGTTTGCCCTTTGAATGTGTCCTGTGACGCATCTAAGGACTCGGCGTTCCCTAAGTCCCGTGCTGGGGGTGAAAGCAGGGCCGTGGCAGTGGGGTCAGAGCAGCAAAGGAAAGAGGGGTTGGTGTGTGGTATCCCCCGACTCCCAGAGCCAACAGGAGCAGTGCAGGAAGAGGCACAGATGCCCTCACACACTAGCTGGGTCCTGCAGCACCTCCAAAGGTGCTGCCCCCTGAGTGGGAAGAGGCCAGCAAGAACCACGGGAGGAAGCTCTCGCTGCTCAGGGCTTCAAGGTAGTAAAGCACTGGGCCAGCAGCAAGGGGCCGCCATGGAGCTGTGCCACGGGTGGGGCATGGGCGTGGAGGCCAGAGCGTGGGAGGCGGAGCTCGGAGCTGTCACTCTCCTGGGTCCCACTCCTAGAGCAGAGTGTCGCAGACCTATTTGTCTACCAATGCCCTTTGCAGAAATTACTTAGTTCCAAAGATTTGGGGGGGTATTTTAGAGGGAAACTCACATAGACTAGGGCTCCTCCTGGGGTTTATTGGCCAACTAGGATATAGAATTCAACAAAGGCCTGAGGATGTGTTGCTGGTTGTGGCCCTTCAGAGCCTGAGATCCCTGGATGACCACCATGAGGCTCAAAAGCTTCAGGGACACCCCCTAATGTTTGGGGACAAACCAGGGTTGGCAGCACACCAGGCATGTGCCTTAACCCCTTTCTAGAGCTGCAACAAACAGAAACTGGCCCCTGGCCCCACATTTCACTGAGGCAACTATCCCTCGGATTATTCTGGCACCCTGAGGGTGGTCTGGCTCATGTCGGGAACACTGGCCTGGAGGGTGAGTCCAGCTGCCCAGGGGACCCGGAGCTGCCAGACCCACTGTTCGGCTCAGTAAGGAGATCCTGACCTCACACTGTGCCTCGTGCAGGGATCCCGGATCCTGCACCTAAACATTATCCCAGAACTGGGCAACGTCACCTCTCATCTCACACTGCACCATGCCACTAGGCAGGAAGAGGAATGGAATTCAAGGATCGGGGAGCAGGTTCGCGGCTGCTCTGCGTTACGGAACACAGGGTCCATGCTCAAGGTCCACGCAGAGCTCACCTGGGTGCTCACTCCTCCTGGATCTGCGCTCTGTGACCTCAGCATCCCCTGAAAAATGCCAGCCGTAAGGTCCTCCCATAGCACCATCCACTTCCATTCTTAGGTTTTCTCATAGCACCTGCAGCCCATTGTAGATCCTGCCCGCAGAATGTGTCCAGTAGGGACCCCGCGCCCAGCAGACGGAGTGGCAGTGGGGGCAGGGGACATGGGCACTCATGAGGGGAGACATCTCAGGCCGGGACACGCTTATTGTTCCGGGAGCACGGGTAGAATCAGATTTCGCTCCTCTCACCAACCTCCCCAGCTGGGTGAGCAGTCATAATACCTTTCACGTCTACAAGACCAGCTCCCCAGGGTGGGGGTGACACAGAGAAGATGTGGCAGGTATCACACTTCACTTCCAGAGCCTCATCAGAGACGCAGAGCACCGGGTACTTTGGTTTTGAGGGCTTCCTCCGATGGACACCAGCAGCCCTGGACAGACTCTAGCACAGAGCGTCTGAACCCCTGCATTCACTGCATCTTCCCGGCGTGGCTTTAGTCAGAAAGAGCAGAAGAGGCAGGAGTTGGCTCAAAGGGCTGAGTCCCAGCTTTGCGGCAGGAGGCCCAGAGCAATCCCCAAACCCTGCCTGGAGCAGGAAGAAGATCCCACAGCACCAGGCGTGGCTCCCAAACAGGAACGAGGAGGAGGCAGAAAGGAGAGCAGGAAACCCTGACACATGCACGTTCCAGCCCCAACGGTTCTCTCTGTCCCTCATTTCTGACGGAACCTGGTCAGCACCAGCACCTGGGCAGAGCCTCTTCCGGAGAGGGTCACCTCCCCTCCCTTCTCCCTTTCTGCACCCCACTCATGCCCCTCTTACACCTCTCCAGGCAGAGCGTGAGCTCGCCACGCTCACCAGAACCCTGAACTTCCATCCCTCCAGAGGCCAGGCTGGACTCTGCAGGGGACTGTGCCCTCCAGAAGGTCACCCCCAGATCTGAGCTTGGGTCTCTCTGCCCTGGCTCGGGTCAGCTAGGAGGCTCCTGCAGGCGTCAGCCTCCTCGGGACTAGCCAAAGCGTCTGACGCCGCCCCGCCCCGTCCAGCTCAACTCCCCTCCTGATGGTCACACTGTCCATCCCCGGAGATCCAGAGAGGCCTCCCAGTAATCGCACATGCCCACCTCTGTGGTGGCTTCTACCAATAACCGGGTGGCTTCGAGAACTCCTGAGCCTGGACTGTGCCTCCCGGGCTGGCTCTGCCACGTCGAGCAGCGGCACAGGACAGGTGTGACTGCGCTCTGGAGGGGAGGAATGAGTGATGCCGTATTCTGTGCGGGAGCAGCTGATCGACGACTGGCCTGCGCCCTGCAGACTCAGGCCCAGAGGCGGCACAGCCAGTGGGGCACTAGCCTTGCATGCTGCTGACCCGGGTTTGATCCCTGGCACCACATATGACCCCCTGAACACTGCTGGGTGAGGCCTCACAACCAAACACAGCCACAACGAAAAATAAACAGTATGAGGCCTGCACGGAAAATGCTCTTAGGGGGCCTCGGGAAAGTTTATCACCAGACTGGCTGCGGCATAAACAATAAAGCCTGACCAGATGATTTCCCTTGCAAATCTTCGTTGCTGTGGTTTTAACACGGTTCTCTGTAGGTTGAGTCATCTTAGGACTACATTGCGTGAATGCTTGTTACGGCCTGATGCTGGCCTAAAGCACTCACACCCCTCTCTCTACGGACACGCACATGCACACACACATACACAAGCACACACACATACATGCACACGCCGCACACATATGTGCACACACATGTGTTTTGTCCTTCCAATAAGCGTCAGTGGGATAGAGTCTGGTTGTCACTCCCCAACCCTGAAAATGGAGATTTTCAGAAACTTAAGTTTAAGACACTTAAGCTCTTCACAATGAGTACAAGGCAAAACTGGGATTTGAACCTGTGCCCTGGGTCTCCAAAGGCCCTACCAGCGCAGGAGACAGGCAGCTAACGGGAGGTTGAGCTCTGTTTGGTGCTGGGGGAGTTTCCTGCTGCCCCAGACTTGCTGTTCAGCCATGGCTGATCTCAGCCCTGGGGAAGGAATTGGAGCCCAGTGAGATAAAGCAACTGGCAGAACCACCTCATAGTACTCAGGCGTTAACTACACAGCTCGGGAGGGGCTGAGGATGGATTCAATTGTGAACAAGAAGGTCAGGGTTCAAGTTCAGGTTCTTACATGCTCTCCGGCGCTCAGACTGAGAACAGGTGAAAGGGATCAACCCCAAGTAGGAAATAAAGGAAGTGAGGCAAAAGAAAGAACTAGTAAGTAATTTGGAAAAGAAAGAGGAAGGATGTCCTAAGCTTAGCCAGAGAGCCTTTGCGTCCATTACAACAGCTTCCCTGGCTTCTTAGGGGCCTGTGACCCACCTTCAATTCCCTGGTCCCACCGAATGAGCCTGTGGCCACCACTTACCAATTCAACCTGCCCCACGTAACTCTGGAGTTTATACTAGACCCAAACCTGCAGGGATCTGAGTCACCACGGGAAGAGGGAACGAATGAACGAATGAGTGAATGAATGAATGAATGAATGATGGACCAGCTGTTCAGGGCACACACTGCCCCCTGCAGCCTCACCCCTGCACACCGAGGGGAGGCGTATCTTGGAAATGAGTCACCCGTGGCACCCCAGACTTTAAAAAATACACACGTTCCTTATTCAATCTGGCGGTTTCAGTCCCCAGAGCTGAGCTCCCTGCCCGCCTCATAGTACACGAGGTGTTAACTACATTCTCTGGAAATACCCTATGACTAATTCCCCATCCTTATCGCCGGGAGAAGAAAATTGTCTTGGGCTTGGATGGCCCAGATTCCTGGTCAGTTTATGTAAGGCGGTTCAAGTGATTGCAGTATTTGAGGCCATTTTTAGCTGCAATCACCTGATGTGTGTGAGCTCAGAAAACCTGAGCTCTGGCTCCCTCAAACCCTTCTTTTCCACTCATTTTGTTTCTGGGACTTCCTGCCGCTAAAAACTCTGCCCCTGAAGAACGGGCTTGGAAGCACGACTCCACTGGACTCTGATTTTTTGTTTTTAAACAGATCACTTATTTCTGGGATGTTTCCATTCTCCTCTCCCTCAGTTTGCTGCTCTGGTGCCCTGGGGAGGGAGGTGTGGCAGTTCCTCTTGGCCAGGTCACAGGCAGGGCAGGGAGGTGGGTCGTTACTTTTGATGATGATCTATTTAGTGGTTTTAGGGGCTGACAACTTTCCAGCTGCCTCCCGAATAGGACTTGATAGAAAGTTCCTCCACATCATGCGTGCTGTGGCCTCGGGACTGGGGCAAGGCTGAGGTAGCGCTGGGCCCTAGAGGAGCGAGAAGTACAAATGCGGCTTTACCAGAGGAGCTGGACGGGGCCTTTAATGTCATCACTCAGTGCTACTAGGAAAATGATACCAGCGCTGGAGAGATGGCACAGTGGTAGGCACTGGCCTGGAGCGCTGGAGACGGTACATTGGGAAGGCACTGGCTTGCATGTGGCAACCCCGGTTTAATCCCTGGCACCACCTATGGGCCCCTGAGCACCGAGCCAAGATCAAACCCGAGCATGCCTGAAGAGCACTGCACACGCCTCCTTCCCCAAGCAAGCAAACAGCCGCAGAGTTGAGATGTGATAGAGACTTGTTAAGTCCAGGCGTGGGTTCTATCCTTTGCCCTCAGGAACAAACTGCATCGTCCCCCTTCCAGGCACCTGGTACCAGAGGCCTCACTGTGGGTTCACAGGTTTGTCCAGATACGCTGGCCAAGGAGAAGCTGGGCCACCACTCAAAAAATGCAGGGGCAGCCCAACACATCACTGTCCTACTCCAGGAACGGCCCTCCCGCATGACATGGGCAGGTAGCAGATGTCAGGCTCTGCACGGGTTTGGGCACATCCACTGCTGAAGCGCAGCCGCGAGTGAGGATCCCCAGCAACGCACAGGGCTGACGGTTTCAATAAACTTTATTGATCAGGAACAGCTTTCCCCCACCTTGGCCTGCTGTCTGTCTACCTCAAGCCCACTGCCTCCTCACTGAAGCAGCACCGTCTTCCTTGGACCTGCAAGCCAGTTCCATCCAGGAGATGTACTGCGCAGGTCCCACTTCCTGGGGTGGGGTCGGGGAGTCTAGGGGCCAGAGACACCCTGTGGCCTTTGACCTTCTATCCAGACCCTGGGCAAGAATCATTGCTTCATGGCCCCACGTTAGTACTCATGACTTTTCTCCAAAAGAAACAGCCAACTTGATTTGAAAGTCTACGCAAAGGAAAGGTATTTGGCATATCAAATACAACACGGGTAGCTTGCCAGGCTCTGCCGTGCAGGTAGCATACTCTTACAGTCATCTCTAAGTCCAGCATTTAATGATGAACCGCACGGCCACTGCGGGCGCGTGAGCCGGATCTGTGATAGGCTGGTCTGCTGGGTGGAGTTCAGACGAGAGAGAAGTCTGGATGTGGAAAATGGAGGCCCTCATGGAGTGGGGGTCGTCTGGCTTGTTGCAAGGCTCTGCTGGGCTGAGCCAAATATTTGATATGCCAAATACCAGTAACAATTATAGACCTCATTTCGGAATGGATTGTGGCTCTTTATGTTCCTGAGCAAGCAAATGCCCTTGGGCTCTACTAGCATGAGACAAGGACATATGGAGATGTTACTAGGGCCTGCTCGAGCAAATCGATGAACATCGGGAAAACAGTGATACAGTGATACGCAAGGAAAGATGGTGAAGCAACCCAGATGCTTCCAATTGAGTATATGACCCCGCCTACCCTCTGCGTGTTCCCCAAAGCTGAAGGGAATGAGGGCGCCCATTTGGCAGGAGTCGAGTCACCTGTGCTTTAGCTGGTGCAGTCAGACACACGCCAGCCTCCTGGTTTTCTGTGCCTGGGTCTGCAAACAGCCAAGACAACCTGAAGTACAGGACACACATCGCCCGGCAGCTCCATCCCTCCCATGCCCCTGGCCCGGCATCCGTTCACCTCTCCTAGTCAACGTACATTGTCAGAACAAAAGCAAATCTTGTCCCTCAGATGGGGACGGGAGATACTATGAATAACTGCTCTGTGAGAAACACACTTGGTGGAGCCGGGGGACATTACGGGTCAGGGCCATGCCTTTGTGTGCCCACGGCCTAAATTCTAGGCCTGGCGCCGTATGGAACCAAGCACTGCTGGGTGCCTGGTGGTCTCCAGCTTGGCTGAGTCCAAGCACTGCCCACTGGGCTGAGCACTGAATGATCAAGGCTGGGCCCCCAAGGCACCACTGGTTGGAACCCACCTCTCCCATACCCCACACACACGCAAAGGAAACATCCTTTCCCCTCAGGAGTCCAGTCAATATGCTCATATATGGTTTCCGAAGCATTCCTGCTCTCTCACAAGGCTCTGAACCATCTATGGCTAGAGCCAGGCTGAGTCTCCAGTCCACCAATGTCTCTTGCGCAGTGTTCATGCAGGGGGGAAAATTCTCTCCTAAATACGCTCTATTTCTTCTTCCCCTTTTCACCTACATGTCTCTTCCAACTTGAATCCACAAGCTTTCCACTGTGTGTCACAATATAGATTTGGATGCAATAAAGACTATAATTATTGAGCAGCTATGGGAAATAATATTTTCCCTCTGTCGGGTGTTAGCTCTGCTGCTCCCATGCGGGTGTGAATACTAATGCCTGCAGCTTACCTTGGCACTACACCCGCAACAACAAGGCCACAACAGAAGCGAGAGGCGAGAGAGTGGGGCCTGGTCCAGGAACAGCCTGCTCGGTGCCGTGACGCTGGGAAGCTGTGTGGATTTGGAAATAAAGGCGACAGTCTGCTCTCACGTCCGGCATCAGGTCTTGGTGGACTGAAGTGTAGGCTTGGAAGACCCGACTCGGCCCAAGCAAAGAGGACTTCTAGAGCTCCGTGGGGCAGTTGGTCGGGAAGGACTGTTACCAAAACCCTTAGCTCTATGTCTGAGTTCCTAAGGATGGAAAACGGGCTAGACAAAAGGAAAACAGATCCTCTGAGCGCCTGAAAGGCGTCATTTGTAATTCCTCCACTGAGCCTGTTAGCTCAGTCTCCATCCAAATACCCTGCATACTCAAATTTGGGAAATCTTTGAAAAGAAATCATCGTAGCATCCAGGAGAACTTGTCAGCAGCTAAAAAAAGCCGCGGGGTGTTTTCCAGAGAGGCAGTGCCCACAGGAGGCCCAGTCCCCAGCCACAAATCCCAGGCCAGCCCCAGCACCTGCCCCCCCCAAAGGTTTCCATTTTTATCGCGGGACCCCACCCAACCCCGCCCTGACACCTCGGCACTCCAGTTCGCTTTTTCCCCTCTGAGTGGGGTTGCCCCCACCCAAGATATATTCCAGAAAGGGTGGGGGAGTGGCCCTGTTAGAGACACTGACCACCAGGAGCAGTCTGGGAAGAAAAGTGTCAAAGGGCACAGAAGTGTGGGCAGCAGGGGTGGCCTCCTGCCTGGGAAGAGAAGGAAGCTGCAGAGAGAGGCGTGGTGGAGACTGGCACCGCCCGCGCCCAGCTTCATGTGCCAACATCCAGGCTCCCTGGCAGGGCTCTGGGTCCCCCCATGCTGCCTGCACCCTCTGTGGATGGAAATGCTGCTAAGCGAGGTATGACTACGGCTGGCCGCTCCGCTTTGCAGGTTACTGCAAGCTCTGTCCACTCCGCGCACAATGCCGTCATTCTCAGGACACACCCGTCCCGCCACCGTGACACAAGACATAATTGATAACTGGTCAGTTATGTCCAGCCGGTTGGCTGAGGCTGCAGTGTTCCCTTACTCTGCTCTGGGACAGCGGACCGGTCAGAGGTCAAGAGCAGGAGTGACCCAGCCGGGAGGCCACAGAGCAGATGCTCCAGGGCTCCAGAGAAGGCGCAAGCCTGTCCCACCAACCCCACGAGCTGGAGGAGGAAGAGGAAACGGTTCCTGTAGAGTCTCAGGCGCACACGGGCCTGCCACCACCCCACAGAGTCCTCGGCTTGGACCTCTCTTCGTGAGCACCAGATAAACCAGCAGGAGCCCAGAAGCGGACTCGCAGTCTGAAGCCACACACTGGAAAACACCCACAACCGACCTCATACATCATTCCACTGATGTGGAAGAAGGGCCCAGAACCGTACTTGGTGTATGCCAACCAACAAGATGGCGGCAGTCTTGCCACAGGCCAAGTTGAGCCAGACGCTGGTGACTGTCCCTTCTTGGGCAGCAGCCATATCTCACACACACACACACACACACGCCCTCAGTGTACAAACACATGGATACAGAGGGCAGCTAACACACGGCAGACACATTACTCACAATGTGAACACATAACATGAATGTACATGTGGACACACACGGACGTTGTAAACACAGATGTACACATATCATCCACACATGCACACACCTGCGCCACACGAGCACTCACCGAGCACCTCCTCTGAACATGTGTCACCGTGTTCTCTCACGTTTCTGCACACCTGATCCACAATCTTCCTCCCCTGAGAACAACTGAGCTTGCCCCCCAGGTCTGAGCCCCCATGGGGTCCCCACGGACCCTTTGTCACATCTGCTCCTCCTGGTCTCTGGATTCCCTTTCTGCTCCCAGAGGGTACAACTCTATGAGGACTAGTAGAAGGGCTCCTGCGGGGTCCCGGGCTAAAAGGAACAGCAGCTGCCCTGGCAGCGCCCGCCCAGAACGCAGCAGAACGCACACTCGCTCCTGGACACAGGACTGAGCCCGGCCTCTGGGTCCGCGCGGGGCTGTGTGCATGCCCCCTGGGGCATGGCTGATGAGGCCGTCACAGCTCTGGTGACTCCGGCGCAGGAGGGGGCAGCTTCTCGGGCCAGAGAGGACGGGGCTGTGCATCTGCTGCTGGGCCTTCTCCTCTCCACTCTGCAGCGGAGCTGCTGGTTGCGGCAGTGGAGGTGGGGTTTGCTCCCCCATTGCTTCCCAGCCGCTCTGAGCCTTCCCAGGGGGCTCCGGGTCAGCTAGCGGATGGCACTTCTGTGACCGTGATTCTAAACCCGAATACTGGGACTGCAGGAGAAAGGTCCATTTCCCCTCACAATCCAGGGAGAAGATCCCGTGCCTGCTCCGGGCTCTGACTGGTTCCCGGAATCTCATCAGGTTCACCCTCAAATTTCCTGCTCTCCACTTTGCTCAAATCCCAGAAGTGCCAGAGGGTGGGACCTGAGTTATTTTTTGTGTCTCTTGATTTCTGCCAACAGACTAAGGGCCCCACAGTCAGAGCGCAGAAATGGCTCTGGCCTCATGTAACTCTTGAAGGCTTGTAGTCATAAAGGGCAGCCCTGTAGCTCACCCGTGACCCATGGACATCCCCGTGTAGGGTCTTCTCTGGAGCACCAGCGTTTCATCGCCTTCCTCAGGAGTCCAGCAGGGAAGCGGAGTTAGCTCGGCGGGAGGAATTCTCCATCTTACCTCAGTGGGAGGAATTATTCCTCCTTTGCGGCCGTCCACCTCCCCTGCCGGCTCCTATCTGCTCCCACTCTTCTGGGAGAGACAGAACATTCTCTGGGGCAGATATGAAGCCCGCAGGAGCCGAGGGGCTGAGCCCAGGCGGGCAGCCACTGGAGTCCCAGTGGGGAGGCAGGGACGGGCTGGCACTGCCGGGCTGGGGTGGCGCTGGCTGCCCCTGGTGGGGTGTGGCGGGCAGCAGAATCTGGGAAGGCACTTGGTGACCTTGATCCTCAGTGTCCACCTAGCTTGCAAGAAAAGGAAGAGAGTGAGTGCAGCAAGGAGCCCCCGAGCCCCCATGGTGCCTGGACCCCGCCAAGAGAGCCCCTGCCCCGTGTTGTCTGAGCAACAGCCAGGCCAGGCCAGGACAGTGCCAAGGGGAGCCCCTGACGTGCCTGACTGGCCGAGGTGAGGCACGGCCACCTGACTGCTCACCTTCTGTCTGAAGCCTTCAGCCCCAAGATCCCCCGCCTCGCTGTCCATAACAGCCCAGATCCTTCTCAAAGACCCCTCGGCTAGAACTATGGAATGCTCACAGAGGCACACACACAGACACACACACACGTGCTCATACACTTGCACGCACACAGACACGTACAAAAACACACAGACAAATGCTTGTCTCACGTCAGACATTCTCTATCTCAGAAATAGTGATTCATCCAACCTTACTGTCAAAGGATGCAGCAAGACTTAAAATTCCCAGACACATACGGCCAAGGCACAAAGAAATGAGTAACTTGCCCCAGTTTGTACTCTGAGGAGAGGAAGTGTGGAAATGTCAACTTGTGTCAAGGACCTCAACTTTGCCACCTCCTACAAAAAGCAGACACACACACACACACACACACACACACACACACTAATTCCCTCTCTTCCCCTTGTCCTTTCCTACTCAGACTCAGAGTCTGCGCTGCCACAGGTGACTCAGAGCAAAGTCCTCACCCAGTGGACCCGCCCTTCAGTACCGCACAGGAGGGACATTAGGAGCCCCACCATGACAGTGTTCCTGCGGGAAGGCTAGGGACGAGTGAGGCCAGGTGGGGCTTTAGGCTGCCCCAGAACTGGTACGCAGTGAGCATACCACCCACTGGTCATCACTATACACCAGTGACCCTGAGCACCCTCGAAAGAGAGGTACTGCCCCTCACTCAGAGAACGGCAGCCCCTCGGCCCCCATGTGATGGTGGCCCTGTGGGAAAGCCAGGCACGAGCTGAGGATAAACACAGGCAGAAAGAACCAAAGACACGTCGATCCACAGCTGCTTCCCTGCCACCCCCGCATCGCCCAGAAGCAAAGTCGCGAGCATCTCGGCTTAGCTCCTTCTGGAGGGGCGGCGGGGTGGGGCAGGGTTCCCTGAGGTGTCCTTCAGCGCATGACAACTTGCCCACTGCAGAATCCACAGGCTGCCCCAGGCTGGTTAGAAGGTTCTCTAATGAGCTGTGGTCAGGCTCAATGCAGCCTTCAGAAGTGACTGCTGTTGGTAACGCTTTATTAACAACGCGGCTCTGTCCTGGCAGGCGAGGGAATTACTCGGTGGGTTTATGCTGTGGTTTGTAAAGCGCATGTATGCCGGGGCTTGGAAGAGCACCAGCGCCCTTCAAGGCACTGTTTGCAGCCAGTGATTTCAAAGGCTTCTCCTGGGCAGTGGAGAGAGAGTACAGCAGGCCAGGCCCTGACTTTGCAAGCTGCCAACCCAGGTTCGATCCCCAGCACTTGATAGTCCCCTGAGCACTGCCAGGAGGGATCCCTGAGCACAGAATCAAGAGTACTCCCTGAGCACCACAGCGTGTGGCCCCAAAATGAGAGCAATGAATAATATGTGAAAAGCTCCTTTCATGATCTCTGACCCACTTCTCAAGTCCAAGTCAGGTCAGAGCAGGGCTGGTCACGCAAGCGGCCATGCAGTTCATCAATAAATGCTGGCTTTAGAGATGACTACAAGAGTATGCTACCCACACAGCAGAGCCTGGCAAGCTACCCGTGTCGTATTTGATATGCCAAATACCAGTAACAATTATAGACCTCATTCCCATGACCTGATGGAATGGTTTGAGGCTCTTTATGTTCCTGGAGCAAGCAGGTGCCCTTGGACTCTACTTGCATGAGACAGGACATATGGAGATGTTACTGGTGCCCGCTCAAGCAAATTGATGATGAACGGAAGATGTGATACAGTGATACAGTGGGGGTAAATACTTGTGCAGATATTATGTACAAAAAGCAGATTAGGAGAGGGAGGGAATTTGGGGATATTGGAAGGGTGGGGAAGGGTTGGGTGCTGGAACACTGTGAGACCCAATCACAGTGTAATTGTAATTTGTAATTGTATATCGCATTGTGGTATAATAAATTTTTTAAAAGCAAGAATAACTGCAGAATAACCATTTTATGCCACTGAACTTTGACCCCAGAAAGCCCCCTTGGTGCTCAGGCCTCTAAGACTCAAATCCACACTGTATTTCACACTGTACGTGTGAATGCTTGTTGGTGTCATGTTATAATACCCAAAGTGAGAAGAACCGGGTGGCCAGCAGCCAAGAGTGTCTAACAGAGTATGGTTCTTCGTGGCATGAAACTGTACCCAAAGGGTGAATCAAAGTCACCCCATGCAAATGTGCTCCCGACGCAGCGTGGAAACGAAGCCAGCCTCTCAGTCACGGACAGAGCCTCGTCCTGGGAAGTCACGCACATATGTGCACATATTCACACACACGAACATGCGAACTTCATCCATACTTCTTGCATACATGCACCGTGTGCTTGGACAGGGCAAAGACCTGAACACCCACTTAGCCACAGGTGTCGATAACTTGTTTGCTTCTCCCCATTTAACTTGTTTCAGTACACATGTAGGAACCCAGTATTGCCCCCAAAGTGTACGATAGGCTTTTCAGGAAAAGTCAAGAGTACATTACACAATCACCATCTGCACCATGTAAAAAGCCATATGCCTGCAGTGAGAGAAGGCTACAAAGAAATGCTCTTCTTGGACCAGCACTTAGTGCTAAAATTAGAAATTTTGCATTATTAAGGGTCTTGAGTCTTTAAAACAAATACATTTTTTTTTTGCATTTTTCAATTTTTCCATCTTGGATATCTGTATTACTTTTCTAACTAAAGTAAACAAATGGATGCCGACCAGAAAAATCACATCAACATACAGAAAGACAGCAAAGAAGGGAGGAAGAGGGGGAGGGAAAGAAGAGGAGAAGAAGGCACGAACTGAGCAACTGCCCCCCACGTGGCCTCCAAGTCCCCACTCTAAGGAACTGGGCTCTGCCCCTGCCCGCTGCTGCCCCCACTGGCTGCCCTAGGGGCCAGGGCCTATAAGGTCACTAAGCTCTAGCTGACTGGAGCCAGAAACCCCTGGCTCACATGGTTTATGTCAATTCCACAACGGGCGAAACCCTCTGGAATTAATATCTGATGAAGAAATAAAGCTGTTAACAGGACAGATTTATAGTATTCAAATCACTATCGATCCATTCAGCACACAACTAATAAAAACCTGCCTTGCGTGACCTTCCACCCCCCGTGCGCTTAAGCAAATTATCTCTAATAAACAAGTATTATGAAGACCCGAGGAAAATGTCAACCTATAAATTACCGAGCCCACCCTCTCTCTCCCGTCCACCACCCCTGCCGCTCTCCTCCAGGGCAGCTGCGAGGTAGGGCCCACGCTGTCTGATGGACTTTTGGATTGACCCTGCAATGCCCCAAGCTATGGGGGCAGGGGAGGGGCTCCCTCACCAAAGCAGCCATCAGAGGGGTTCTGGGGTTCTGGCTCTTGGTGAGCAACAGTCTCAAACAAGAAGAATCCCCCAAAGGGAGTGGAATGGGAAATAGGGGAAGGTGGGGCAGAGCCCAGAGAGCCCAGAAAGCTTAGGGGCAGTCTATCGTTCGGCTGAGGGACCCTGAGCAAGCCCCTGGTCCTCTCCGTTGCCATGACAACCGACTCCAAACAGACAAGGGCAAAGGGGCTGCCTGGGCATCTTGGGTTACCCTCGTGACCTTTGCTGGAGACACTGCAGAGACAGGACAGGCCTCCAGCAGGTAAAGCACTGGGGTATGTTAAGTCCAGCATTGACCACTGAAGGAGCCAGACCCTACCCACTGTTTAGGGTGCCAAAGCTTTGGGGAAAACACCCCCACCCAGTTCATTTGCACGTGGTCTGAGGTGGTTTCTTTTTGTCTTGTTTTGTTTTGTTTGGAGGTCACACCCGGCTATACTCAGGATTACTCCAGGCTCTGTACTCAGAATTACTCCCGGCAATACTCTGGGGACCCTATGGGATGCCAGGAATCGAACCTGGGTCTGCTGCATGCAAGGCAAGCGTCCTCCCTGCTGTGCTATCGCTCAGGCTGAGCAGTTCCTTTAGGCACTGATGCCGCAGACCCACAGGAGTGGATGTGCTGATCGCGAACACATACATTAGCCACTGCTTCAAAGGACATCTGTCTGCTCCGCAGGATTCTGGGGGTGAGCCCCCAATCGTCCCGACCATGAGCAAACAGGCCCCGCCTGCTACCATGGATCGCCCCCTTAGGCCTGTTGTCAAAGGAGAGAGCCGGGAATGCTTGTGGCGGCGAAGACAGAAGGCGGCGGTGGGGGATTTTTTTGGGAGCCGTAATGATCCCATAAAACCCCCGTTAGGCTGCTCTTAGGAGCCTGACCCAGCCAGATGAGCAGGAGCCGGGCACAGAGACGCTGGCCTTGGGGAGAAGCACGCATGGCAACCCCCTTCAGGCGGAGGACGAGCAGAGGGGGAAGGAGGGAAATAAATGGCAAGTGGAGTACTTTAACAGGGGAATTTCGTCCGCAAGGAGGCAAGCAATGAGGCCAGGCGAGGAATAAATGGTGTAGAAATGACAGTCGCTCTTCCGCGGGCCCAGCTGCACCGGGGCTGATAAGATGCCGCATGTACGGGTGCCACGGTGCTCCCTTCAATGTGAACTTCACCGCGCAAGGGGGCCGGGGGGCAGCCAAGGGGAAGAGCGGCAGGAAGGACTTGCGCACGGAGTGTGAAGCCATTTCAATTTTATATTCGGCAGGACTTGGTAGGTGATCCCACGAATGCAATTATGCCCACCTAATAAAAGCAACATATGCTAAGACAATTAAAAGATTTTATTAGACGTCTATTCATTGTATTCCATCTGAGGCGGGACGAGTGGAGCTGAGGCAGGGGAGCGGAGGAATGAGCGGAAAGGAGAGTCCAAGGGGGCCGGGGGCACTGCGGGGGGCCCACGGGAGAGAAAGAGCAACTCCCATGGTTCTTCCCAGGGTCTTTACCCCGCAGCCAGCACCCACGCTCGGGCTCCCAGCTCTGCAGCCTGACACATTGGAGACTTTAGTCCCCAGGGTTTTGGAGGACTCCAACGTAAAGTGGGGACCCAGCCCCAAGATATGTGTGTGTGCATGCACATGTGCGCACACACACACACACACACACACACACACACACACAAAATGACAGACAGGAAGAAGCATGTTATTAGGGATGGTGAGAGCCCTGGAGAGTTCATGTGATGCCTGGGCTCGCATGGGCAAAACGTTGGAGACCAGGACAAACAGATGGTTTCAAATCGGATGCATGTGGAATTTTGTTGTGTTTTTCTTTTAGACTTGGAGATATTTTTCTGAGGGAGACCCTGAATGTTTTTCTCTCCTATGGTAAGATAAATCTGAAAGGCACATAGACCTCAGGGTTGGCTTCTGTGACCTTTGTCCACATGGACACGGGCACGCGACACACACACACACACGCATGCATGCATGCACGCACACACATGTGCACACAGCGAGGAAGCCTCCGTGAGTCAGCCTTGGCACTAGGCTGTGAGCCGGCCCGGGTCCCAGGGAAGAACAGAACATTCTCCTATGAACCCAAGAACCGTATCTCAGAGCAGTGCTCCAGAGGCGGTGCATAGCCCGAGCGAGGAGCTAACGTTGCTTGAGGATCTTCCTCTCCGCCCAGCTCGGGGAGTGCCGGAACCCAAACGTGTGCTGGCGGTTCTCTCAACAGAAGGACAGGCCTCGAGGTCAATCGCTGCTGGCTGCAAGACACATGATCTTTGAACAATTCTGACGTCTGTTCTTTCTGCAGGATGGCAGCTGCATTCATCACACCTCCTGTGCCAAGCGCCAGGCGGGAGGCCCTAGGAGACGCCCCGTTCTTGCTCCCCAGAGGCTTGAGTTAAATGGGTAAAAAAAACCAGAGAAGGGCATGGTCCGGGCAACGGCGAGACGGACGCCCGCACAGTATCACGGCTGCCACCGGGAGCCACGTGGACGCAGCCCTGGTCCCCACCTGCTACCTGGTGACAGATCATGGTCACAAGCCTGCCTGGGTAGGGGGTGGCGGAGAGTGTAGGTGTGACCCCCCCACACTGCACTCTGCACAAGCTCTGTGTCCCTAAAAGCAGGGCTGATCCCCCTGCAGACAGACAGACAGACAGACAGACAGACAGACACACACACACACACACACACACACACACACACACCACGCTCTGTATCAGCTCCGAGTCCCTAAGAGCGGGGCTGACCTCCCTGACTTCTGGCAAGCTGCCAGCAGCATTTGCAAGCCAAGCCGGTACGCACGGAAAAACGCAGGAAACCATCTGAAAAGGACGCACTTATCAGCTTCCTGGGATTTTAGATTTTAAAAGCTTCTGGGATCGAATTTGTTTCCGTAATTTTTGTATTTTTTAAAGGGGATCCAAAGATTGGTTCAGCTGTCAAGACATCAGCAAACAGGCCCCCAGAGGAGCTAGCAAACCCAACCGGTTTGTTTCAAGCACCCAGCAGAGTGCACTCAGTGTGCGGGGGAAACATCCGCGGACGGTTTGATAAAAGAGCAATATGGCGGCCAAAGGCCAGGCTGTGAGAGGAAGCGCAGCCTCCCTCGGTGGCTGACCCCAGCTGCGAACTGCTCTTGGCAGCCTTGTCATTCTCCTGCAAAGTCAGCACCCACTGATCAAGGGCTGGGGGACATCATGTTCGTTTGGATAAAAGATTAGGAAAACCCACAAGCCAAAAAAAAAGGGGGGGTGCCGAGAAGAAAGGAAAAGGAAAGAATGGCGAGTGATCTGCCTAGGAAAACGCGGTGAGGCTCACAGAAGCATTTGTCCATATTCCTGTTGTTCATCAACCAGGGCTCCCACTAGGAACAGAGTTTATCGGGAAAGGGCACACACAGTAATTATATTTGCTCAACGAGGGGCAATGGTGAGGAACTGGAGGCTCCAACCTGGGAGACTCTACGGCATTGTCTGATGCCCCGTTACTGAACGGGGATGGAGACTTCCTTATAGGGTGAGGCTTTCCCCGGCAGCCCCTGGGAGTCTGTCTGCCTCTTCCCTGGGGTGTGCGCACCGAGTTGTAATACCCAGGACTGCCTGTCTCCCAAGCTCGGCTGTGACTCTGTGGCAGCTGCCATGTGAATTCGTCCTTGTCACCCTGAGTGCCCAGTGCCAGGTCAGTCAACCATCATCTTGGAATTGAATCTACTCCATTTCCTCTTCAAGTTCACCTCTCTCGGGCAGGCTGGCTAATCCCTTGGTCTATTCTTGGAAACATTTCCCAACATCTCACATTTTTTCTTAAATTGGGGAGTGTGTGTGGAGGAATATTTAGATAAAGTCCATGTATTTACAATTCGTAGGCAAGGCGCTAATAATCATCAACACACAGGAATCTGCAAAACTTTGGCCAAAGTCAATAAGAAATCACGAGCTATCACCCCTAAACCTGGAAGGGTTCATCTCCTGCTTACATTTCTTTATAAAAAAAAAGATGACCTTGCAAATTACAGCCTTATAAATTTAACTTCTAAATTTGGAAAGATACCAAAAGAAAAAAAAGTCACAAAATGAGCTTGCAAAATCTTAAAGAGGGCATCTGTTGTTAGAGAAGTGACTTTTGACTGTGAAAGTGTGTCTTCTCCTTCTCCTTCTTCTCCTCCCGCTTAAAGTAAAAATGATTTCTTCTACAGTAGAATCTTGAATTCTTTGCTCCCAGGGAATCTGTTCATTGTTGGAGGAACTTCCCTTCCTTAGCCATTATCTGGAGACTGAATAAGACAAACTGGCTAAAGAGACGGGACCCATTTTACCCAAAGAGTCGATGAGACCACCCGTTCTGTTTGGTGTCAGACACTGCCTCGGAGAACAGGGCTGAGGGGTCCAAGGAGGCTGGCAATCCTGAGCAACCTGTCTGCTGATCCTCAAGGACTGTTTAATCGCCCTCTCTGAGCCCAGCTCCAGAGCCACTAGAGAGGAAACCTCCGCCGGTGGGACAGTGGGGCGGACAGCGTGAGGATGACCTGGGATTGGGGCATTGCTCCCTCTGGGGAAATCAGATTCTAGAAGATCCTCAGAGAGGTGAGAGGCGCTCACAGCGCCTCCGGTCTGAGCCGGGATCCCCATCCCGCCTCCCGATAAAATGCCCTGGGGCGCTCCCCAGGATGCCCTAAGGTTGCTCAAGCCCCACAGTGCAGACGATCATCAGGGTCACCCCAGATGGGGCTCAGAGACCCCCCCAGGGCTCGGGAATAAAAAGCAGGGTGTGACACCTCAAACTGGAGTATCTCCACCTCGGTCCAGCTCTCCACCCCTCCCCGTCTTTCTCCGTCCAAGTTTGCTTCACCAGCCTGCTCTCAAACTCCTCAGCAAACAGAAATCACATGGAGCCGCCTCTGTTCTCATCCAGGAGTGTGGAAAGCCCCGAGGAGGGAGCCTGTCGCCAGGCTGAGGATCTGGGTCTCTGGGACTCCCCAATTCCAAGCGGGAGCCCCCTGCCTCCATCTTCCGTCCACAGCAAGGCCCTTCCGTTGCCAGGCAGCTGACACAAGCTTCCAGCCACTTGCTGCTGAGGACTTGGTGGTCCTTGAAATTGCTCCCCCCCCACCCCCTGATTCCAGACAGGCTGGGAGGTTGTGGAGGTGGTGGGGGCAGGGTTTTCTGGGCTTCCAAACGGAGGCTGAGGGGAGCGGAGCGACAGCACAATGGGAAGGTATCTGCCTTTCATGTGGCTGACCCGGGTTCGATCCCCAGCATCCCATAGGGTCCTCCTTGCAGCGCCAGGAGTAATTTCTGAATGTAGAGCAAGGAGTGCCTGAGCATCGCTGGGTGTGACACAACAACAACAATAACAAAAGAGGCTACAGCCGGGCTCCGTGGGGGTCACAGGATCCCTTCATGTCCCTCCACTTTTCCGGCTGGAGAGGTGGGGCACAGCCGGGGGGGCCACAGTCTCCACCTGCCCTCGAGATCTGGTTGTTTCGTGCCCTTGACTATGTACAAGC
This sequence comes from Cryptotis parvus, assembly GCA_021461705.1. Taxonomy (NCBI): domain Eukaryota; kingdom Metazoa; phylum Chordata; class Mammalia; order Eulipotyphla; family Soricidae; genus Cryptotis; species Cryptotis parvus. The sequence continues at coordinate 915,968 of JAJIBD010021133.1, forward strand.
GCCTGCCCTGGGGAAGACAGGTACAAGCTGGGAGTCGGCTGCGTCTGTGCCCCCACTGCAGGGGCGGATTCCAGTGTCTTTGCAGACGGATCCAGTACGGCTGGACACAGACACCACATCCCCTGTCCAGGTGCAGAGGGGTGCGTCCCGGGACTATGCCTGCTACTACAGGAGACTTTCAAAGATCAGAGTGGACGTCATGAAAAGCCCTGAGCTTCTTGGTTTCTGAATCATTTTAAGGTTTTTTTTAAAGTTTTGCTGGGGTCACACCATGCAATACTCAGGGACTTACTCTGGGCTCTCTACTTATGGGTCGCTCCTGGCGGTACTCAGGGGACCTTACCGGGTGCCAGAGATCTGGCCAGGCTGCAGGGCAAGAGATCAGACCTGCTGCTTGCGCCCCCTTCCTCTCTCCAGCCCCAGAGCATCTGGTGTTTGGGGCTCTGCCCAACCACGCTCGGTCCTCCCTGAGGCGCAGGCACTTGAACCTTGGCCTCCTGCATGCGAAGCAAGAGCACCCGCTCTCCAGCAGCCCCAAACCTTGAATTTTCCAAAGGGCGGGGGCAGGGTGGGGTCACGTGCATTTCTGCAGGTGTGCAGGGGGTGGGGATCTGTCTCAGGAGCCTTGTGCGTGTGTTTCTGGGTGAACCGCCTCCCACCTGCGGGGTGCTGCAGCGGGGACGGGCAGGAAGAGGAGGTGTGGGAGCTGTGTGGGCGCCCTGGACTGCCGCTGGCTGGCTGGGCCTCCCCTCACTTTCTAGGCCACACCCTCCCATGCTGGAGCGGGGGTTGGGGAGGAGCCCGAAATAACAGGCCCTGGATGCTGCCGGCTGTTTCAGCCCCACACTGGCAAGCCGCGTGTCCCCAGGGGTTGATTACAGTTACTCAGAAGACTCCGGACGCTCTTGGCAGAAAGAACTTAATGAGAAGTCGGAGCCGTACAAGGCCCTGAGAAGGACGAAGAGGCGGGTTTTATGTAAAATGTGGTGGCAGTGACGGGGTGGCTCCAGAAACCAGCAAGCCCCTGCCAAGAGGAGCCCCAGAGAAGAGACACAACAGGGGATACAGAAATGGGCACCCCGAGTTTCCTGAAGCAGGGAGAACCTACGGTGGGGGCCTGGGGACATGGCCACGGGCCCTCCAGGGAGGTATAGCAAGAAAATGTGGCCAGAATATCATCTGGCCCTTCAAAGAAATGAACTAGGGGTGGGGCCAGAGTGATGCCCGGTGGTGGGGGTAGACCAGGGCGTGCCCAGTGGTGGGGTAGACCAGGAGTGGGGCCAGGGTGATGCCCGGTGGTGGGGGTAGACCAGGGGTGGGGCCAGGGTGATGCCCGGTGGTGGGGGTAGACCAGGGGTGGGGCCAGGGTGATGCCCGGTGGTGGGGGGTAGACCAGGGGTGGGGCCAGGGCGTGCCCGTGGTGGGGGTAGACCAGGGGTGGGGCCAGGGCGATGCCCGGTGGTGGGGTAGACCAGGGGTGGGGCCAGGGCGATGCCCGGTGGTGGGGGTAGACCAGGGTGGGGCCAGGGCGATGCCGGTGGTGGGGGGTAGACCAGGGGGTGGGGCCAGGGCGATGCCCAGTGGTCGGAGTACACACCTTTCAGCATGGGCACCAGGGCGCCATCCCTGAATCTGATGTTCCACCCAGCATGGCAGGGCCCAAATGCACCCTCTGGCCAATCGGCTGAGAATCCTGCTCCTCACAAGCCAAACCCACCCAAGCCACAGCACGGTCATCAGCGACCACTTAGAGGCCAGGTGAATGCGGAAGCCAGCCCAGAGAAACGCCCCATGGGGGCGAGGGTCTGGGCCAGCACTCCAGGTAGGTTCCAGATTACAGTCCAGGAGAGGGTGAGAGAGAACATTCTAGAACCCCTCTCCCTGCCCCTCAATAATCACAGAGGCCAGGGAAGCCATCACCATCTAGCCCAGCATGCGGCAGATGTCCAGATCAGCAGCATCCCTGCTCTCTGTCCTGAATGAAGTTCTGGCTCCCAGATCTCCAGGCATTAAGTCCAGGAGAGGGAAACATCCAACACCCAAGCAGAGGCTCCTACAGAATATGCTCACCCCGAATGCTGCTCCGAGGGACCTGCAGCCTGACTGAGGCATGGGCTTGCTGCCTTCCTTTCTCACACAATGGTCTGGGCGCCCAGAGCAACAACATGAAGGGTTGGACCATGTGTATCACAGGAGTATGGTCCTGAGTGTGACCTGCATGTGGCCCTGAGTGTGACCAGCGTGTGGTCCTGAGTGTGACCAGCGTGTGGTCCCTGAGTGTGACCTGCGTGTGGTCCTGAGTGTGACCCGCATGTGGTCCTGAGTGTGACTTCGCGTGTGGTCCTGAGTGTGACCGCGCAGACGGTCCTGAGTGTGACCCAGCGTACTGTCCTGAGTGTGACCTGCGTGTGGTCCTGAGTGTGACCCGCTGCGGCCCTAAGTGTGACCTGCATACAGTCCCTGAGTGTGACCCGTGTACAGTCCTGAGTGTGACCTGCGTGTGGTCCTGAGGTGTGACCCACGTACGGTCCTGTGACCAGCGTACAATCCTGAGTGTGACCAGCGTATGGTCCTGGAGTGTGACCCGCGTACAGTCCTGAGTGTGACCAGCGTGCGGTCCTGAGTATGACCGTGTACAACCCTGAGTGTGACCAGCGTGTGGTCCTGAGTGTGACCAGCGTGCGGCCCTAAGTGTGACCCGCATACAGTCCTGAGTGTGACCCATGTACAGTCCTGAGTGTGACCCGTGTGTGGTCCTGAGTGTGACCTGCGTACGGTCCCTGTGATCCACGTACAATCCTGAATGTGACCAGCGTGCGGTCCCTGAGTGTGACCAGCGTACAGTCCTGAGTGTGACCGCATACGGTCCTGAGTGTGACCGCGTACAATCCTGAGTGTGACCCACATATGGTCCTGAGTGTGACCAGCGTGCGGTCCTGGGCTGTCCGAGGGAATCTTCACAGCCCATGAAGCATGTTCAGGCCACTGCAGTCCAGGGGTCCTTGCCAATAGCTGGCACTTGGTACCCTAACTAGCCAGGTGCCACCCCAGTTCTGCCAAGCACTGGCGACCAGCATCTTAGGAAATTCTGAAAGTGAGGCATTGCCAGTGGTGTTATCCCCAACTCTCTGGCTCTGCGGTGGGAAGGTAAGCAGTTGGCTGCTAAGCCCATGCCCTGCGGGGCTCTGTAACCAGGAGCAGTATAGGGGCGGGAGGCTGACTGCTCATGGATCAGGATTTAACCACCCCCTTGGGGGCAGATGTGTTCATTCTGCAGGTCTCCACAGCGACTGGCCCGGGCGACAGCAACCTCACATGTGTGTGAAGTCAGTTTGTTTTGCTTTAAACACCAGTTTGTTTCCATCATTTCTGGTGAGCGGGCCTGGGGACAGACAGGTAACAGATAATGGTTGTACTCCGACTGGGGGAACAGCCTGCTGGGAGGGACAGGGGCCGGATAGAGCCTGGGACACGATCTTTTGTCAAGGGAGATCACTGTACCTGAAATGCAGATAGTTATAAAAATGGCATTAATTTGCTTAGACCGAGAGATTTTCACAGGAGAGCAACTGGCAGAAAACATTATGAAAATGTCCAAGCGGCCTGGTAATTGAGTTGATTAGTATGACCTTGGTTATGAAGGTAATAGAGGGGACCGGTGCTTAGGCTGAGTTATAACCCTGTTCCCGGCTCGGCGACCGAGTGAGGAATGTAATTTGTTCAGGCTGGCTCCGAGTAGCCAAGCCTGCCTGGGACAAAGTAATGCTCTGCCCAGCCGAGCTTGGCCTGCGTCTTTAGCCCGACGGAGTCAACAGGACAGGGTCAAATAAGAAATGATGGACTGGACGCGGGGGGTCTCCGTGCAGACCGGCCATGCCGGAGCCTTCCTGAAGGCGAGCCGGAGGAGCAGAAATTCCGAGCCACAGGAGACAGGGGCCGCAGAAACCAAACACAGCGCCTGCACCAGCGTCAGCAAAGAACAAGCCTCCCCCAAAGGCCTGTGCTGGGTTCTTCCTGCCTCTATTTGTCCTGTTTTATGGGCGTTTATGAAGCAACGCGCCTCTGGCCACTGTGGGACGTTCCGCAGCATTATCATCAGGCCGCTAGATCTGACTCCACGCTGCCGTTTCCCTCCAGCATCCGCCTAAAAGGGCGACACTTGTGCCCTGCACACCTAGGCACCCTGAGAGCCCCCCTGCGGTGCTCACACCCCGCTCCCGGCTGCTCGCTGAGCTGGTGCCCAGGAAGGAACACACTGCAAACACTTGCACTGCAAGTTGGATCCTCATAAAGGTCAAGGCGCTGCGTCTGGCACGTGGCACGCCTTCATGTCTCCCTGGGCCTGTGAGCGTTGACGGAAGTGACCCCGAAGCACAGAGCCTCAGTAGCCCGTCCCACCACCCCCCCTATTCCCAGAGGAGCAAAACGTTCACCCCAGGAAGAGCTGCAAGTTCAGGAAAGGCACTGGCTCTCGGAGCCCCCATTCACGGGGAGGGGACATGCCGCCGTCTTGGTCATTCACTGTCCTCTGGCTCCTCCAGACCAGCAGCATGGAAGGGGACAGAGCCTGCATGTGGGGGAATGCGGGCGGGGCGCAGGGTCCAGGGAACCGAGTCTCTGTCTGCGTCTCTTCCCCGTTGGCATCTCTGGTTTCAGGGCCTAAAGGACAAAGGACCCCCCAATCCCTGTCTCCTTGGCTCTGTCACCAGGCTGGCTGACCCCGAGTCAGAGGAATCTGACCACCATGGGCGCGTGGAATAAATTACCGCTGACACTCCAATATTTAATTATGCAGCTGTCAGAGCGGCCCTTTCAAATTCATTTTAATAAAGTGGGAACTTTCCCTTTCAAGGTGAGAGTGAGGGGGGTCACCTTTCGTGTCAGCCGGGGGGCCCCTACCACCAGCGCTCCAGTCTCGCTCTGGACGCCTGTCACTTGGCCTGATCGAAGGGTCTGATAAGAGCGTGGACGCCCGTGGCCCCCCCCCTCAGCCTAGCCCCCCCTACCCTGGCCCTGCCTGAATGAACATCCTTCATTTAAACCCACAATAATGAGGCCCTCAAAGTCAGAGCGGAGGGCACAAGGGCAGCCTGTCGGGGGAAACGGTTCTGGTGATAAAAGTCACTCCCACACGGCAGCCACCACATCCATCTCCTCTGTAAGCTGGCCGCCAGGTCTCTGAGCGGGAGGAAATGTGTGCGCACACGCAGGCACGCACAGCCGGGGTGGGCGTTCCGGACACCCACCCTCTCCAGCCACACAGCTCCCCACTCGAGGCCGAGGCCCGCCATGACAGTGGTTTGGATTCTGCATCTAAAGAAAACGCCCAGATTGGGTTGTTTTTTTGCTCTGTGCGGTTTGGTTTCTGGGCCCTGAAGCGCCCAGAGGGAGAGGCTGGCCCCGGCATTGGAAACACGGAAGCGTGACCTTGTCTGTGGGCCTCAGTCTGTGTGCTGCGGCGCTGAGATCTGCAGGCACCTTCCTCGCCGCTGCACAGCCAAGCCCAGCGGCCCTGGGCGCCACGGTCACTCCCCATGGACGTCCAGCTCCGGGTGACGCCCCTGCGCCCCCTCTCTCTCTGCCCTGCACGCTCTCGCCACTATCCCCACGTCCTCTGGCCTTGCTCCTTACTCCTCTCTCTGTGAGCCCAAGATCTCGTGGTCAGTATCTGATCCCAGATGGCCCTTTGTAGGCTTGTTGGGTACATCCCGACCCCATGAATAGGGGCCCGTGTGTGTGTGAGTGTGTGCATGCGCGTGTGTGTGTCCCTCTGACAAAGGCAGGTCCAACACTCAGAGAATTTGGGGGATTCAGGCCAGATAACCCACCCAGCCTCCAGGGCTGACACTGTCAACCGCTCAGCTGAGCCCGGGAGGGGGTCCCTGGCTTTCTCTCTCTCTCCCTGCTCTGCTGACTATTGCCCCCCCCACCCTATCTCTCCTTCCCAGGCTGGGCACTCATGTGGGGTGCATGCGGCAGCCTCACAGAACGGCAGGCAGCTGCCTGTCACGTGCACACAGAACTTAGCTCCTGCCAACACTCCCTGGCTGGGAAGGAGGCCTCATCCCAGGAGCGAGCTTGGCTCAGCGCCTGCGAGAGACAGGCACAGCAGCCGGACGGACTCTCTCGGGCTGGAGAAGCAGTACAAGCTTTCAGGCGCTTGCCTTGCGTGGCTGACCGGGTTCGATCCCCGAGATCCCCAGGAGGGACTCCTGAGCACAGAGTCAGGAGTATGTTCAGAGCACGCCTGGGGTGTGGCCCAATCACCTCTCCTTGCCCTCAAAATGAAAAGTGAACCACCGGCCAGGAGCCAGTCTGCGGATAACAAGCACAGCAGGTGAGGACAGGGTCTTGTCAGCGCTAGGAAAAACAGGAGTGAGAGAACGGGAAGCTCTGAGGGTGTTCGTGGTGCCCTGGGGAAGCTGAATGTGGGAGTTTCTTCACCAGGACCTGGGTCAACCCTGGACTGGGCCACAGCAAGAAGAAACGATCTAATCCCAGTCCCGGGACCACTGCCCCACCCCTCCCGTGCCTGCAGCAGCTCTGGAGATGGGGTGCCTGGGTCCCCCCTGTCGGCCACTGCCCCTGGCTACCAGAGCACGTCACTGGTGTGGGACTGGCTAGAGGAGTGACATTCTGGCTCTGCGACCCCCAAGGACCCCCTGAACTTGAAGGAGACAAGCAGGGGTACAGGGGGGAGGCAGTTCCACCCCCATCCATAGCCCCGAACCCTGCAAGACAGAAAAAACGTGAAATGTGCTTCCAGGACGGAAATGCCCCTGGCCCCTCCCAGAAGCTCCACCCGGCACATGGCACAAGCTCTGGACAATGGCTTGATAAATGGGGAGCGAGCAAGGGGCCCCGCCAGCATCTCCCCCATCCGAGGCCGGGAGAGTGGAGGTGGCTACAAGCAGCACGGAGTAGACCAGAGTCCTCGCCATCAACCACGGTTGCGAATAAGCCGTCAGCAGCCAGAGGGGCCGCGAGGCCTGCCCGGAGGAGAAGGGCAGTGGGCACAGCTCAGGATTCGCACTGCCCACCATGGAGAAGGGGCAGTGGGCACAGCTCGGGCCCCCACCTGGACTCGCACTGCCCACTGCGGGAAGAGAGATGAAGGCCCGGAGCCCGCCCTCTGAATGGACAACGGCCACACCGCCAGGAGGAGAGGGAGGACACTGCTGCCCAGCGAAGCCAAGGCGGAGCCTGCGTCTTCCTGTTACCTGCTGCCCAGCGCAGTCAGGCTCAGTTTGGTCATCGAGCGCCCAGGCAGGGCTGACGCGAGGGCTCCTCCTCAGCGGGAACAAAGTGCTGTCAGCACCACTGATACATTTCAAAGGCGTTACGGGGCAACAACAAGGTCGCTTGGTTAGAAAAGGATGTGGAAGGGTACGATGCTTGGAAGCCCAGGAGGCCTCTGCACCCCGCCGCCCGCCGCGGCTCCACCAAACATGGGCCGCCTCTTCCCCTTGTGTTGCAAAAGTGGGTCCAGTTGGGATCCCATCAACACTCGCCGGCCTGTTTGATGAGGTCTGTGCTAAACACCAGGCTCAAGCATTCACAGGGCAGGTGCCCCCTTTATCTGCAGGGCTGGTGATCCCCTAGCCATGAAAACAGCAGGCACAACACTAGTCTTCTACTGGGGAGGGGCGCAACCTAGGACGTGTCCACGCTGAGTTCTGGACATGGATAAACAAGATGTTAGCGGGCGGCTACATGTATTCAGCATCCACCTTGGAGCGTACATTTTCTTGGGTCCATGTTCACATCCGTCTTCCCCGTCACTGGGACATGACTAATGAACCGTACTGCTCGGCTCAGAGCATCAGAAGACTTTGCTCAGGATCCTAGACAGAAACAAGAGGCGAACCACGCGTGGTATGTAAATCTGCCTGACCCAAAGAATGTTCTCGAAAGAAATGTTGTAAAATTCTGTTCCTCCACCAGGCTTCCTGCTCACCATAGAATTGCAGAATTTACGTTCTGGATACTCGGCAGCGTCCTCCCGCCCCCCCCACCCCATGACAACGGCGTGATGTCGTCTCACTGCTCCCGGAACTGAACAGTTCACTGAGGGCCCCAATGGTGAAGTCTTGGGGGCAGAGGTGACTTGTGTGTGTGTGTCTGTGTGTGTGTGTGTGTGTCTGTGTGTGCCTGTGTGTGTGTGCACGAGAGCTGGAAACTAGCCCTTCGCCCAAACTCCATTTCTTCTGAGGTCCCCCTCCATTCCTGGGCTCAACTTCATGTCTGAGGCAGTCCCCTGCCTCAGTGCCTGGCATCACGGTGCCCACGCTGGACACTAGCCCTGCTGAGGCTCTGGGAACACAGATGTGTTTGTGGGGCTGTCCCTGAGCCCCCGCCCCACCCACCAACTCCTTGCTGGGCAAATTCAGTGCTGCCTGTTCTCACACTGGGAAGAGACTAACAAAGAGCCTGGCATCAGCCACCAAGCACCAGCTCTGCCAGCCAGAAACGACGGATCCAGGCTGGCCTCAGGGCCTCTGGCCCCCACCACGGCCCCTGGTGCTGGGAGGGAGCCACGACCCTCCTGGGGGAGACCTCCCCAACACCGCCCGCATTCAAAGAGCAAGTATCACCCACACCCTCCAAGACGCCAGTCCAGGGCTGGGAAGGCAGAAATAAATCCTGACTCAACGAGGGAGTTAAAAAGTCACCTAGCGTGAGGTGAATTCGCACTCCACAAATTTTTCTCGACTGAGTAAATTTCAAGAAATAAAACTAGATTGAGCATGCGTTTAATTCTGGCCGCTATCTTTCACTCCGCTCTGCTCAGTGGCTTGTTAAATATAAAAAGATTCGCCCTGCAAGGAGACACTGGGAGCAGGAGCGGGGATCTCAAGGGGGCTCAGGAGGCGCCCCTCCTCCGCGTGACCCAGGGGATCGGTCGAACTACGCTTTCATCCCCCAAGCTGGTATCCTGGTCTGGCCGGAGGGTCTCAGCTGCTGGGGGCCAGGGATCACCCCTCACACGCCCCCACCTGGCTCCGAATCGAAGGTGTGTTATAAAAAGCTCATTGGAGATGCCAGGAGCTCCCCTCCCTGACCCTGGCTGCCTGTGAGGCAAATTGCATTAGAAAATGACACGCCATTCATCTCCCAAGTACTTGCAGGAACATTTAGCTAATTAAATGATTAATAAATTTAACACTGCTTTATAATTTCATTTAGCTGTGTTGGAAATCACGTGTGAGCTGCCTAGGCACAGAATGAGATTAGGGTGGGAGTGAGGGTTTCGGAGGCTGCCCTGGTAATTGAGATTAGTCTATTACTACGGTGACCTTTTAACTTTTATATTCTCTTGTTAAAGCGAAATAAAATTTTATTCACTTTAAGGAATATTTACTTAGAGAAATTTACATGAAATTAAAGAAACACCAAGCTCAGAAGCCTACTGGGGCCAGAATCCAGGCACGGTTTCTTTCTTACTGTCAGGTCTTGTGGAAGGCGGGATCCTGGGGCACGCTGGAGGCACGGCAGAGCACGGCGTGTTCGTAGGCCGGGCATTCATCGATTCTATATGTGCTGACTCCCTGGGTTGAGGCCTCAGGGAAGCCAGGAAGAAGCAGATCTGGCCGCGGCTCTCCTGCAACCAACTCTCTTGCACGAAGCAAGAGAGATGGTACAGCGCCACGGGACCCTGGCTTGCATATAGACCCCAGAGAGATAGTAAGGCACACAGGGCCCAACCTTGCATATAGACGACCCAAGCTCCAACCCGGCTGCACACAGGAGCCTCTAAGTCCCCCAGGAATGATCCCTGAACTCAGAGCCAGGCATAAGCCCTGAACATTGCTGAATTGCCCACCACCACCCCCCCCAGCCCAAACCAAATAAACAACCAAACCAAAACATAGAGAAGTGAATAAAGAAACATCAAAATATCAGCACGGTTCAAGCACCAGGCACACACCCAGAAGTCCTCGTGAGATGGGGGGTGTGGCAGGGGGTCCAGGAAAATCTCTCCTCAAAGGTGACAATTAAACCGAGATCTGAGCGATAAAAGCAGGCAGCCAGGCAACGGAAGCGTTGGAAGGCGTTAGAGGCATAAAGGAGCTGGGGGCGCCTGGGGAGTGGAGGACATTCAAGGTGGTGTGGAAATGCAGCCAGGCCCTGCCGGGAGGCCACGCCACAGCCGGATGCTGGACTTTCGGATCCCAAGGTGCGGTGGGCTGCAGGCGGGACAGCGAGCCCTCTGTGTGACCCTGCAGCCAGGCTATGGGGCCACCTGGCAGCATGGACACAGGAGGCATTCTGGGAATTAGAGCTGGGAGATGGGCAGAGACTGGTGTTCTGTCCACGGGGAGATTTGTTGCTTCCTAGCAGATGAAACCAGCCACAAGCTGCATCTTGGGTACGTCTGTTCCCCAGAACCAACCTGGTACAGGATTTGGACTCGCAAAGTTGGAGCACAGTAAACTTTCACTCTTAGATCTGCTACTCCCCCATTTTCCCTCGTGGGTTTCTTTGCTGTTCTCTTGTTTTGTTGGGCCCAAACCAGTGATGCTCAGATCTGCCTCCAGGCTCTGCACTCAGGGATCATTCCTGGCAGAGCGTGGGCGACCATATGGGATACCAGGGATCCAACTTGGGTTGGCTGTGTGCAAGGCAAGTGTCTCACCCACTGTGCTATTGCTCCAGCCCCCTCATCTGTTTGCTTAAGTATCTCAAGGAAGTGCCCGCAGAATGCCCAGGGCATTTGCTCCGTTCCCCTCTGGGAAGCAGGGCCTAAACCCTCTAAGACCCTCTCCCCCAACACTTGGATCCTGCTCCTCATGTGGCATTCAGAGCTTTTGCTCTTGGTTGTGGCCTCCCACACTGATCCACAGATGCAATAAAAAGGTCTCTTTGGAGCATGAGTTTAAACTCCTGTCACTCTGCTTCAGGTAATCCTGCATCCTCCCTTGGATGTTCTTAGGCTTAGAAACACACACACACACACACACACACACACACACACACACACGCACCTTAAATTTGAAATCCTGAGATACCTGCTCTAAAGCCTAAAATTCGTGAGTAATTACCTTTGTAAGCAGTGTTTCTGGAAAATAACATCTGTTGGGATTCACACTTGTTCTTGGTTATTTTTTTTGACTTGTTGATGGTCTGGTGCTAAACTCATCTTAGGTGGCAGCAGAATGTGTAACTTTCTTTTAGGATCTTGGTGTGCAAAAGTTTGGGCACACCTGGGCAATTAAGAATTTTTTTCTGCTTTAGAGAAACCCAGTTGTGAGCCCCTGAGCCCGTGGGAAGATCAGCCACGGGCAGGGAGAAGCAGAAGATGCTTCCTGCCTGGCGGGAAACTGCAACCTCGATACTTTCCCTTCGTTCTGCATAAGGGTGTGATCCCGTGAACTACAAGAGCTTGGAGACTCTTGGAATTTCGTTTACCTTTATGGTGTGTTTAGACATGGCCAGAGCTATTGGTAGATTTTAGGGTTGTGGGGGGCACCTCCACAGCAGTGCTGAGTTGCTTAGGGGACTGATCCTAGTGATGCTTAAATGAAGGCTCTGATGGTTCAATGCTAAACCCCAGCAGCGCTAAAGCCATTCTGACAGTGCTTGTGACAGGGGCTGGGGGGTGGGCATGCAAAGTCAAGGACCCAACTCAGGACCCCCACATGTGTAAGACCCTTGAATTAAAGCGCTACTCCCAGAGCCTTGCTCCAGAGCCTCTCCTTGGCCAGGATGGACTGTCCCCAGCCTAATATGATAGGTTCAGAGTGGACTAATCAATTTAAATTACAAAACAGAGAAGGAAAGAAAAAAGAAGGAAGGAAGGAAGGAAGGACGGAAGGATGGAAGGAAGGAAGGAAAGAAGGAAAGAAGGAAAGAAGGAAAGGAAAGAAAGGAAAGAAGAGATAAAGAGAGAAAGAGAGAGAGAGAGAGAAATAGAGAAAGAGAGTAAAAGAGAGAGAAAGAGAGAAAAAAAAGAGAGAGAAAGAGAAAAAAAGAGAAAGAGAGAAAGAGAAGGAAGAAGAAAGAAGAAAGAAGAAAGAAGAAAGAAAGAAGAAAGAAGAAGAAAGAAGAAAGAAAGAAAGAAAAGAAAGAAAGAAAGAAAGAAAGAAAGAAAGAAAAGAAAGAAAGAAAGAAAGAAAGAAAGAAAGAAAGAAAGAAAGAAAGAAAGAAAGAAAGAAAGAAGAGATGGAGAAGCGAGGGTGAGAAGGCAGTCTACACTGTGGGCGGGGGAAGGCAGTCTACACCTTGGGCAAATAACAGCCTGCAGGCTCATTCTGGACAGTGGATGCACTTCATCACCTGAGCACAACCTGTCTCCTATACGAGCACAACCTGTCTCCTACACGAGCACAACCTATCTCCTCAAGTTCCCAGTGCAGACAGCGTCTGCACCGTCATCGTAAGGGGAATTTGCTGCAAAGAAAGTGTTGATAGACAAGAGTAGGACCTGCTCTTTGGCAGTTCCATGAATCTGTGGTCTGGACAAGATCTCTTCCACCCGGAGCAAGTCTCGTTGCCACTCTGCAGTAGAAGGGAAATGAACAGTTAGTCTCTCTAAAAATGTGTCCTGAGTAGCCAATGACCCTGAGAATCTTTTTTTAGTTGACTTAAAGTGAAGGGCATTTGAGAAAGGGGAACATATTTGACCAGAAGGTCAAAAAATCCCTTGTAGAAAATATAATTATGAACTGGTAAATGGGTGACAGACAGGAGACAGGCAGACAGGGAGACAGGCTTGTCTACACCCAGGGCTCTGCCCCATGGGCCCTGGATGGTTGATGGTCTGACATAGAAAAAAGACCGGGCTCCCTGGGATGAACCTAGAGCCTGGCAAGCTACTTGTGGTGTATTCGATATGCCAAAAACATTAACAATAATGAAGTTTGTCAACTAATGGAGACATTACTGGTGCCTGCTGGAGCAAATCAATGAACAATGGGAAGACAAGTGATACAAGTGATACAAATGGGTGACTGGGGATGGATGCATACATAGGTAGGTGGCAGGTGGTGGGTGAGTGGGTGCATGGATAGATGGATAATAGATGAGTGTATGGATAAGGGATAGGTGGATAAATGGTAGATGAATGGATAGTGGGTAGGTGGTTGGATGGAGGATAGATGGATAAATGGATGGATAACAGATGGAAAAGCAGATCTGAACTCTCTTATCTGAATCCTTATGTGATCTATAAAAATGAATGACTGACTGTAGAGGGGGCTTCCATGACAAGGAAACTTAGAGGTGAATACTAAGCCCTGTGGGGCCAGGGTGGGAGCCTTGGCCCTCCACCCCACTGGCTACGGGCCTGAATGCAGTCCATAGCTGAACACCAGCTGAGAGAGACAGATACTAATGTACAGGTAGCAAATTATATGAGACGTGAACCAAATGCTCACTGGATTCTATACAATTCCAACTGGAGCACCAGTGACAGATGGAAACCTGAGGCGCCCTAAGAAGGAGCTATATCTTACTCGCACGTCCTTCTAACTATACATGGACCCCTACCAACGAATATGTATCATGTGTCTGCTCCATGTGAGAGAGACGAATGGTTACTGAAAAGAAGTTGGTGGATTTGAGCTGAACCCCAAGGGCATATAAAGACTTACAAACTATGACGTCTTCCAGGTATGCAAGGATGGTTCAACATTAGAAGCGAATCTACCTTACCAACTAGCTAAGAGGGAAATCACCTCAATTGACATAGTGAACACCAAATTCGCTCATGGTTCTCAAACTCTTAGCAAATTAGGAACAAGAAGTACTACCCCAACATGATATTGGGTGTCTCCTACCGCCACTGCCACACCCTACACCTCCAGATTAGAACAAAGACAAAATATCACACTACTTTCATTCAGCATACTACTGGAAGTTCTAGCTACTTGCAATAAAGCAAGGAAAAGAAAGAAATGGCAAACAAACTGTAAAGACAGAAACTCAACATTTGCATGTGAACTGATTGGTGACATAGACAATCTCACTCAAGGAATCTCAAAATACATATACAAACACACAAACCTTCTAAAAAGAATACATAAGCTTATTACCGTCTCTGGATCAAGTCCAATACACACAAAAAGGGCGATCACATTTCCATACCCAACATCCAGAAATGATCATTTAAAACAGGACTCCATTGACAATAACACCCAGGAAATGAGAATCTTAAGGATATACACTCTGTGGCCACACAGGATGTAAATGGATGCCATTTTGTGCCCATGGATTAGAAGACTCAATAACTTGAAGGTGTCACTGTCCCCAACTTGATCTGTAGTTTTAACACAACTCCTCTCAAAAGTGCAGCATAGTTTTCAGTAAGCAGAGACAAGCTTATTCTAAATGAAGAAGGAAAAAAAGAAGAATAGAAAGAGCTAAAAACAATCCTGATGAAGAAGAATGTGGCAGGAAGAACCACTATACATCCAGATGTACCAGAGAACTGTAATAATTAGACTATGCGATTGGCGAAAGACAGACACACAGATCAATCACGCAGAAGAAGCCCAAAATAGCTCCATCCCAGCTTTCTGCTGACTGGTCCTCTCTCAGTAGACACTTATGGTAAAATTACATGGTTTGGCATAATGGTGGAAAGAGGGTGACTTTTGGTCGTCCTTTCATCTAACTTCAGATATTCAATTACTCTTAGTAAACTTATTTTTAAATATTTTATAGTCTTGCTAATACTTTTGGAAGTGATCTCCCCCATTTCCAACTCTTATTATAGCCACAATAGGGGGAAACAGTTCATTTGCACAAATGTCTGGCCAATTCCTCCAATTTTCTTATTGTAGCTCGGTCTCACTGTATTTTAGAGTCTCTAGGATTTAATTTGGAAATGAAGAGCATTTAGGTTTTTCCCAATTACTCGAGTTGTTTGTTGTGGGAGGAGGTGTCATATTGTATGTACTAAAAGTTCCCAAACAATATGCATATCTGTGAGCATAGTGAATAGCCTTGACTAGTCTTGAACCAAGCAAAAAAAAGAATAAAAGTATTCTTATATGCTTTCACTGTGTTTAAAGTATCTACACCTGATTTGAAATGACATCCCTAGACAATATTGGAAGAGCTCCTTTCTCAAGTTACTTTAGCAGTGTTTTGCTTTGGGTTTGTTGGTCGGCTGATTTTATAGAGACTGCAGAACTTGAATAAGTGCCTTTCTGGCCTCAATCATAGTGCTTCTTTAATTTGTGGCTGTAATAAATTACATTGAGAGAAAACAAGAACAATAAGTAAAGAAATGACCTGAAAACCTAATTAGTTATAGTCAAGAATGCGTGAACACCTTTCAGCAGGCTCCGACCCAGCACAGGAGGTGACTTTTCAACAACCCTGGGAGGTGCCCATGACGAGAAAATGCATTTGAAGAGGACTGAAAGATCCCCTTTGGCTTCTAAATCAGGCACAACTGAATCAGAATTGAGGTGACAGTATCCCCAGAGGGACTAACTAATGACTCTCCCAAGCAACACCCACTTCCAAGACTTTTTATAATACTTGTGACAGTGGAGCTTAGAAAACATTCAGCAGCCTGTGGTTCACATGGTTACAAACCAGAAGGTGAGCGAGAGCAGGAAGGAATCAACACCTGACCTTCCCCTGTGGCTAGCACAGCCCGGCTCTGTCCTTCTACGTGGTGGCCTCTGCAGAGTTGAGTCCCTCGTGGCTCTTGACCAAGATGAGCTACAGCCAGGAGCTGAATGTGGACGTGGCACAGAGCCCCTAGAGGCCCCACCAACAGCTTTTGCAAGAGGTGCTGCTCACGACTTCCAGGTGGCCTCAACGGGGCAGCTGGGCTGGGAACCCCAGGATGCTGAGGCGAAGGGCCGGCCTGCTTTTAGGGAACCGGGGAGCACTTCAAGAAGAGCCCGGGGTCTGCATCTCAGGCACCCCTACCTCCCTGGAGTGTGTGGCTGGCCGGGGCGGGCGCCTGGGGCCGTGGTAGAGCCCCGGGTCTCGGCAGAAGGTGGAACTACAACCCCCCCAGAAGTCCGGCGGAACCGGAAGTAAAGCGGTCATTTTGAACTCTCACACCGGCCTGTCTGCATCTCAGGCACCCTACCTCCCTGGGGTGTGTGGCTGGCCGGGGCGGGCGCCTGGGGCCGTGGTAGAGCCCCAGGTCTCGGCAGAAGGTGGAACTACAACCCCCCAGAAGTCCGAGCGGAACCCGGAAGTAAACGGTCATTTTGAACTCTCACACCGGCCTGTCTGCATCTCCAGGTACCCTACCTCCCTGGGGTGTGTGGCTGGCCGGGCGGGCGGCCAGCTTAGCGGCCGCTTATTAATAGAAAAACTAGGAATTTCCACACCAAGGGAAGGTAATACCCTCAAGAAAAAAAGAAACAGTACACCAGAGGAATCTATCCCTGAACACCACAACACCATGGGGAAACAACGCAGATCCCCAGCTCGAAGAACAGATGAAGGAATCGACCCTGAAGACTCAAAAAAGAATACAGATGTGCATGATCTCTCTGACAGTGAAATCAGAGAAGAAATTGGTAGGATGTTTAAGGAGCTCAACGAAAAAATTGAGCAGATGTCCAATAAAATACAGGAGAACATAAAGCGAAGCAGTTGAAAGGGCTGTCAATAAACTACGGGGAGGAAATGAGAGCAGAAATGAGAACCATGCAAATAGAAATATCATCGCTTAAAAACTCAGTAGACGAAATGAAAAACACAATCGGGGCTCTGAATAGTAGGATGACAGCAGCGGAAGAGAGAATCAGTGAGACTGAAGATGAGCTGCAGAAAGCACTCAGAGATCTACATAAGATGGAAAAAGACCGGATAATGGATCAGCAACGAAACAGAGAACAATGGGATGAAGCCAGGCGGAACAACATAAGAATCATAGGAGTCCCAGAGGGACAGGAAAGTAACCCCAAGGAAATTAAAACAGTTAAAAACATCCTGGCTGAAAAGTTCCCGAGTTAAAGGGCGAAGGCATCCAGATCCAAGAAGCCCGGCCAGCGTACCAGCAAGAAGAGACCCCAATAGAAAGACCCCAAGACACATCCTAGTCAAAGTAATGGATGCCATAGACAGAGACATAATTCTTCAGGCAGCAAGATCAAAGAAGGAAATTGTATACAAAGGAGCATCCATTCGACTTTCAGCAGACTTCTCCAGAAGACACCCTCCAAGCCCGAAGGCAGTGGTGGGATATAGTGAAAAAAACTTAATGAAATGAATGCCTCAGCAAGAATTCTTTATCCGGCTAAACTCTCGCTCAGATTTGAAGGACAGATATACAACTTCTTGGATAAACAACAGCTTAGGAACTTTGTAAAATCAAAACCAACCTTAAAAGAAGGACTGAAAGATCTACTATAAGACGAGACATAACCCAAAAGAACAACCAACCTATTCAGAAAGATGGCACAAAATCCCATGACAATAATCTCTCTCAATGTCAATGGTCTAAATGCACCAGTTAAGAGACACAGAGTGGCACAATGGATCAAAAAATTGAATCCGACATTCTGCTGCCTGCAAGAAACACACCTGAACAATCGAGCAAAGACAGGCTCAAAATAAAAGGCTGGAAAACAATCCTTCATTCAAACAACCCATCCAAAAAGGCTGGGGTAGCCATACTGGTATCTGACAACATAGACTTCCAGGCTGAAGAAGGTCAGAAGGGACAGTGAAGGTCACTTCTTAATAGTCAAGGGATGCATATATCAGGGAAGAAATCACGCTATTAAACATATATGCACCCAACGAGGGGCCAGCAAAATACCTAAAACAACTACTAATAGACTTCAAAGAAGACATTGACAGCAACACAATTGTAGTTGGAGACTTCAACACTGCTCTATCAACCCTGGATAGATCAACAAGATTGAAACTTACCAAGGAAATACTGGCCCTTAAAGAAGAGATGGAAGAAAGAGGGCTGGTAGACATATACAGGGCATTTCACCCCCAAAAAGCTGAATACACTTTCTTCTCCAGTGCCCATGGAACATACTCCAAAATAGATCACATGCTGAGCCATAAATCATACCTCCATAAAATCAAGAAGATAGAAATTGTGCCAACTACTTTTTCAGACCATGAGGCACTGAAAATAGAAGTTAATTGTACACAAAAACGGAGACCAATACCAAGTACCTGGAAACTAAACAGCTCACTGCTGAACAACCAGCAAGTCATAAAAAGAAATCAAAGAGGAAATCCAAAGATTCCTGGAAACAAATGAGACTGAAGACACGAATTACCAGAACTTGTGGGATACAGCAAAAGCAGTGTTAAGAGGCAAGTTCATAGCTCTTCAAGCATTTATCAGAAAAGAAGAAAAAGGCCATCATAAACAGTCTGACTTCACAACTTAAGATCTTAGAGAGTGATCAACAAAAAGCGAACCCAAGCAGAAAGAAAGAAATAATAAAACTTAGAGCAGAAATCAATGAGATGGAATGTCAAAAAACAATCCAGAAGATCAACGAAACCAAAAGCTGGTTCTTTGAAAAAATAAACAAGATTGACAAACCACTTGCAAGACTTGTAAGAAAAGGAAAAAGAGAACCCAAATAAATAGAATCAGAAATGAAAACGGGGACATCACAACAGAAACCACAGAAATTCAAAAGATCATCAGAGATTACTATGAGAGCCTGTACGCCACAAAACAAGAAAACCTAGAAGAAATGGACAAATTCCTGAATTCCTATAGCTTCCCAAGTCTGCAACAAGAAGATTTGGAATACCTCAACAAACCTATCTCCATCGAGGAAATAGAATCGGTAATCAAAAGTCTCCCCAAACACAAAAGCCCAGGTCCAGATGGATTCACCAGTGAATTCTACAAAACCTTTAAAGAGGACCTACTCCCAATTCTTTTTAAGCTCTTCCAACAAATTGAAGAAACAAAAACACTCCCAAATAGCTTTTACGAGGCACATATCACCCTGATACCCAAAGCAGACAAAGATGCCACAAAAAGGAAAACTACAGACCAATCTCCCTGATGAATACAGATGCTAAGATCTTCAACAAAATACTAGCAAATAGAATCCAAAGAGTCATCAAAAGATTATACACCATGACCAAAGTGGGATTCATCCCGGGAATGCAAGGATGGTTCAACATCCGCAAGTCAATCAACATAATACATCATATCAACAAAAAGAAAAATAAAAACCATATGATCATATCAATAGATGCAGAGAAGGCATTTGACAAGATCCAACACCCGTTCATGATGAAAGCTCTCCGTAAAATGGGGATTGAAGGAACCTTCCTCAAGATAATCCAGGCCATCTACTACAAGCCCACAGCGAGCATCATTCTCAATGGGGAAAAACTGAAAGCCTTCCCCTTAAGATCAGGGGACAAGACAAGGCTGCCCACTCTCACCACTTCTATTCAATATAGTACTGGAAGTACTTGCCATAGCAATCAGGGAAGAAAAAAGACATTAAGGGCATCCAGATAGGAAGGGAAGAAGCCAAGTTATCACTATTTGCAGATGACATGATATTATACCTGGAAAACCCGAAACTCTCTACCAAGAGGCTCCTAGAAATAATACATTCCTATAGCAGAGTAGCAGGGTACAAAATCAATACCCAAAAGTCAATGGCCTTCCTATATGCAAACAGCGAAAGAGAAGAAAGGGACATTAAAGAAACTATCCCATTCACAATTGCACCGCGAAAATCAAATACCTAGGAATCAGTTTGACAAAGAATGTAAAGGATCTCTACAAAGAAAACTACAAAACGTTACTTCAGGAAATAAAAGAAGACCTGAGGAAATGGAGACATATTCCCTGCTCATGGATCGGAAGGATCAACATTATCAAAATGGTAATACTCCCTGAGAGCTTTATACAGATTCAATGCGGTCCCTATAAAGATACCCATGATGTTCTTCAAAGAAATTGAACAAACACTCCTGAAATTTGTATGGAATAATAAAACTCCACGAATAGCTAAAGCAATCCTTGGGAAAAAGAAGATGGGAGGTATCCACTTTCCCCAACCTCAAGCTCTACTACAGAGCAGTTGTAATTAAGACAGTGTGGTATTGGTATAGAGACAGACCTGTAGACCTATGGAATAGAACTGGGTATCCTGAAACACATTCTCAAATATACAACCACTTAATCTTCGATAAAGGAGCAAAAAAATATTACGTGGAGCAAAGAAAGCCTCTTCAACAAATGGTGCTGGGAAAACTGGGCAGCTACATGTAAAAAAAATGAACTTAGACCTCCTTCTAACGCCATGCACAAAAGTCAGATCAAAATGGATTCTAGATCTCAACATCAGACATGAATCTATAAGGTACATCGAAGAAAACATAGGAGAAAGCGCTCTACGACATCGAAAGCGAAAAGTATCTTTAAAGATGACACACCACTGACCAAGCAAATGGAAGCAAAGATAAACAAATGGGATTATATAAAACTAAAAAGCTTCTGCACCTCAAAAGAAACGGTGACCAAGATACAAAGACAATCCACAGAGTGGGAAAGGATATTCACCCAATACCCATCTGACAAGGGGTTAATATCCAGGATATATCAGGCACTGGTAGCACTCCACAAGAAAAAAAACAGCCAACCCCATCAAAAAATGGGGAGAAGAAATGAACAGAAGCTTCCAAAAAGAAGAAATTCGAATGGCCAAAAGGCATATGAAAAAGTGTTCTTCATCTTTAATCATCAGGGAGATGCAAATCAAAACAACAATGAGGTACCATCTCACACCACAGAGACTGGCACACATCCAAAACAGCAAGAACAACCAGTGCTGGCGTGGATGTGGGGAAAAAGGGACTCTGATCCACTGTTGGTGGGAGTGCCGACTGGTCCAGCCCTTTTGGAAAACAATATGGGCATTCCTCCGAAAACTAGATATTGAGCTCCCATTTGATCCAGCAATAGCACTCCTGGGAATATACCCGAGAGACCGAAAAACACATAGCAGAAACACTATCTGTACTTCTTTATTCATCTCTGCGCTATTCACTATAGCTAGAATCTGGAAACAACCTAAATGCCCGAGAACAGAGGACTGGCTAAAGAAACTATGGTTCATCTACACTATGGAATACTATGCGGCTGTCAGAAAAGATGACATTATGAAATTTACCTGCAAATGGAGGGACATGGAGACTATCATGCTGAGTGAAATTAGTCAGAAGGAAAAGGACAGATATAGAATGACTGCATTCATTAATACGACATAAATAGATACCAGTGTTTTACTAAATGTGGGAAATGGTAATGGCAGATTAAGACTCACCATTGAATATACACAAAGAGACTTAAGTGATAAACTCTAAATACCTCCAGGGCTAGCCACAATGTGTAAAATAAGAGGCAGAGAGATGCAGAGACAGAGAGAGAGACAGAGAGAGAGAGAGAGGAAACTGGGGTACCTGCTATTAAGGCAGCTTGGGGTGGGCGGGGGGGGTGGGGTACATTGGTGGTGGAAATGGGGCACTGGTGGAGGGATGGAGTGCTGGTATACTGTATTACCAAGAACCAATTATGATCACCTTTGTAATTGTATGTTTCACTGTGGTATAATAAAAAATTAAAAAAAAAAAAAGAG